>CM046448.1:14709967-15157467 GCA_025506515.1 Flaveria trinervia
AATGAGGTTTCGATTTTGGAAGGAGCTCCAGCCTTGAGCCAGTCGACACTGTAATCGGTCTCCACGCCACCTCAACAATGGAAGGTACTTCCTATTCCGAGTTGGTGGTCGACAATGGGGTTTCGATTTTGTCGATTTTGACGTTGTAGCGCCACCGAAAATGGCTGTCATCACTAGCGTTGTGCGGTTGCTTGCAACCGGTTGGTGTTGACGGTGGCGACGGTATAGGTATGGTTGTTGCAGGTTTTCATTGGTCGCCAACGTTTGTGACCGACGATGTCTATGTTTGTGTCATGGAATAGATGTCGATGACGGCGGAGGGGCAGGGGAGGGCGCGGCGGAGGGGGATGTGGGCTCGAAGGTGGCCGGTGGTGCAGGCTCAAAGGTGGCCGGTGGTTTGTAGCTGCAGGAGGTGGACTGAACTCTGAAAAGTTTGAAAGGAGAAGTGAAGGTTTTAAGTGTTGGGGATTAAAGGAGAAGTGAGAAGAGGTTGAGAAGTGGTAAGTCCACCTCTTCTCCACGCAGACGTCAGGAAGATGTCTTTTAATGAAACGTCTTCCAAAAATCAAACAGTCTGCGTACTCAAAAGCTCTTCCCGCGTCTGCGTGCGTGCAGATGAAGAGGTGGGAAGAGCTTTTGAAGAAAAACAAACACCACCTTAGTATTGCATCCATCAGGTAACACCATAACCGAGTTGCCTTGTCCTAATGTCCTTAAAATCACAACAATTATGCCAAAAATAAACAATATAAGGTGGATGTAATTGAGATAAATGATTATAATTCAAATATTAGACAACCAATACTAAGTCCAAGCTGAGTATCAGTGAGGTTGGAACTCCCTTCACCGTCACTTGAGTTTAGTTGCCATTGGCTGTGGACGCAAACTTTTATGTGGAAGCATGGCAGGTTTAAGCGATGTCACTTGTAATCAAAGTCATATTGATTCAATTTTCGTGTCACTATTCTTAGCTGACTTAAATATGTTTAAAGCCTAATGATTGTTTGATTTGGAAATAAGAGCATTGATCTAGGATTATATATTTATATGCCTTCCTTTCAACAATAGTTGGGGATTTGATAATTCAAGAACCAACTTGCATATGATACCTCATTTCATTATCTTGAACAAATTGATGTGACTATGTTTGGATCTTGGTTGGGTGGTTTTTTAAGAACCTTTTGTGGAGTGTGTTGCTTGGCTGAATATAAATGATATCGGAACCTTAAGAACTTAATCATTCATTGGGTTGTTTCATAGTCACATGGTACTTATTGAAACATACATTTATGTAAATGTTTAGTTTGTAAATTGATAAAAGTTATACAGTACTCGTCTTCTCTATGACAACCAAGACACCGTACTCTATGATGACAACTGAGAAAATGTTATTTATTATACAATTAGAGGTATCCTGTGATTGTCGAAGATGTTGTCAGAGATCTTAGGGGTGGAAATTTTCTTTATGAATGCTTAAATTTGAAGCTTAAACTGATATTCACTTCTGTCTTAAAAAATGCAGAAGAATGATACATTTTGCAAAGTAATGACAAACACGTTTCTATACTTTGTTGTGAGGTCGCACTAGTTTCTTGGATATGCAGTTACTTCATTTTTTCTTTACACTTGATTAAAGTGGTTTCTTATCATATTTTGTATCCTTGCAAGGATAGAGCTCTTTGATGGAAAAGGAGGTCTGGTTGAAGGGTGTATAGAGAGGATTGACCGCACTGGAGCAGATATTGTTGCCCTTGAGAATCCAAAATTAGTGTCACCTAATACAACCCAGTGGCATGTGTTTGCTGCTTTTGGTGGGTTACTCTATGGTTTGATGTGTTTTACTGTGTGTTTATGTGCGAACATGAATTTCCATGACATATGGTTATTGTCTATATAGGTACCCTGAAGGGTGGTCGATCTGACTGGCTTATAGAGAAATGCACAGTATGAGTTATAAATGGAGCGAGTCTTATCTTACTAGAACTTTAGAGGGCAGTTTTGACCCATTTACTTGTAATTTGGTTGATTTGGAATTTTAAATATCTCAAATGAGTCAAATAAAAAAGTAAATTACTTATAGAGGGAACAAGTTGAAAGTCTTTTAAAGTATATTTTTGAGGCATATAAACATCTTTATTGTTTTATTAAAAGATTTTAATATTATTGGTGAACTTAAAGACATGGACAACAGTGCATTTGTGGTTCAACCCAACCAAGCGTGGCCTGTTTTGCATGCACAAACAATATATGTACCCTTCCCAATTTTGCGCATGCGCCACCCATATTGCCACCTATTTAGAACTTCTATTTTTCTATCATAAAAAGCTAATTTGTATGCTTTGTAATCTTAGGAGCTTGGAGCAAGCAGTGTAACACCACTCTTGACTGAGCGTTCTCCTTCAATTTCTGAGAACAGAGTGGATAGATTGGAACGAGTAATATTGGCTGCGGCTAAACAATGTAAAGTATCATTTTTATGCACCCCTTAAGTTGGTGTAGATACCAGCTTAATTTTTGTGTAATCTTTTAGCTCATTATGTTCATGTTTTTAACGCATATTGTAGGTCAACGGCTACATGAAATGGCTTTGAACCCTCCTTTAAAAGTCCGTGCCCTCTTACCTATTGTAAGTCAATTGTACGGGTTGGGTGTGTGGAGGTTTTAAGTCTTGTACCAATTTAGCGCAGAGTGACAAAAATAATTGTCATAAATTTTGGTTTCTTTTTTTGATTCTAGGATTATTTCATGTCTGTAATTGTTTAATGAGTCGTCTCCTATTTTTTTTTACTTTGACACTTGTATTTCCATTTGTCATAACCTTAGGTTTCACAAGCAAAACTATCTTTTATAGCTGCAGCTGAGGCTACACCAGTTTTAATGCCTTGGCTCTGTCTCAGACACAACCTGTTGGCTCAATCATCGTTGGACCAGAAGGAGGTTAGTCCTCTGTTTGTGTGTGTGTGTGTTGGTGTGTGTCTCTCACTCACACGTCATGGTTAGGGGTATACACGAGTCAAGACTCAAGCCTCTTGTGAGCTACACGAGATAGGCTTCTTAAAAGCTAAATCGAGTTGAACTTAAATGAGCTCGAGCTTATATTGAAACTCATTTGATAAACGAGCTTGAGCTTGAGCCTGAGCTTCACTTATGGAGTTTTACTAGGGTCATGGAGCTTAATCGAGCGTGATAATATTTTATGTCATATATTAAATTAAGTTTACATAATAATTACTATTATATATATGATTACAATAAGAGGAACAAAAATATATTATATTAAATATAAAAGTTATAATTATAAACATATATAACAAAATAATTATAACTATATATTAAAAATAGTTAAAAAATCAGAAATACTAAATGAGTGGAGTTGAGCTTATTGCCGGCCGACTTGGCTCATTTACACCTCTAATTTTGACCTCTAATTCATCACACGAACCTTCTGAACTTTGAAGCAATATTTTGATGCTACATTTGTTGGTTTTATATCCCAGACTTCACAGAAGCCGAAGTAAAGTCAATCGTAGAAGCAGGAGCAACAGCAGTTGGACTTGGGCCACATCGTCTTCGAGTTGAAACCGCAACAATCGCACTACTGTCAACAGCAATGTTATGGTCCGACTCTCGGCCAGTATCTGGTCTTTAATTCACATTCACAGGGTATGTCTCAGTTTTGCTTTTGAAGTTATGTATTAGTAATATGAATTATTAAATTTGCAAGTTTATTGAATAGAAAATTTTAGAACAAAGTCACCAACCAATATGAATGTCTTTGTAGCGTAGATGTTACCCGTTTGACTTTTTGGGGCAATAGATCTTCATTTTTCTTGGTTAAGACCAGAATTATTGAAACCGGTTTCTCATTTATTCAAATTTAATTTAACTGAAACACCAAGTCGCCGGTATATCTAGGCTGCTTCTATTCAAATCGGTAATAAAGACTATTATTATTTTCATTACATAAAAATATAATTTAATAACACTCATTTGCTAATCATATTTTTTGTGAAATTATGAAAGGAATAAACTATTCAGAATGTAACCATCTGTTACTATTTTTTTTCAATAAAAAACCTTGTTTAGAATTGCTTGGATTGATAATTATGAAACTTGATTATATTTATAAGTTTATTTTATAGAATTACCTTTTATTTCAGGTTAAGTTAAAAAACGTAATACTAAATAGTAATTAAATTCTATATTTTTTCTATTTAGATCACTTAATGTAGATATTTATAAAATCTTATAGATAAAAAAATGCTTTTAGTAAAACAATAAAGGAACTATATTGATTACTGTTTGGTGCATATCCATTTAAAGTTGTACTTCAATGTATACTGTAATATAATAATTTTTAAAATATCTTAAGCGTTTAGGTCATAAAATTATGCAGTGTTTTTGTTTAAAAGGAAACAAACAAAACGAAAGTGGTCAGATCATAAATGCAGTCAAAGGACATTTCATTTGAAAAAACGAAGCCAATAAGGAACATGACTAGAGGACGACGGTTCCAGCCCCTGTATTAAGACCAGACCTAGTGGGGTTCCAAAATGGACAAATAGGGCTTCAAACACATTAAAAAAGGCTCCAAATCTATAGGGTTCCAGGCTCTTAATGGGTTTCAAACACAAAATTTCTTATATTAATGCATAAATAGGGGTTTCAAACACTAATTAACCGCTAAACTTGATTTAAAAAAGGTTTTAATGAAATGATTTTTATATATAGTCAACCGTTACAAATAGTCTAAAAGATAGATTATTTAGCCCTCCATCTTTACATTTTTGCTCCTTTTACTATAGTTAAGTTGCATAATTGTATGCTTGTCAAAGTCCATCAATTTATTTTATATGCTGCTTTGTTTTTGTTGTGATCGCACGACCATTTCAGAAATGCACTAAATGGCATTATTCATCACTGATGAGTGATGATGCTTGGGGTTGACAATTTTCTTAGTAAATTGTGCGTTCCTTTCCTGTTCATGTCTCCCTATTGCTACTATGTTGATTAGTGATCATATGAATAATCAAAACCTTAGTCACTGGTGTAAAAGAAAAAATCATTAATTTCATCACCATCTCAACTGTGGTGATCTCGATCATGTAATATTCTCTGTATTTTGCCCGACCTCTGGATAGCTTTTATATTTATGAAAAAATTATCACCGTTAAATAAACATATTGTATGCTTGAAGTAAACAAGCTAGAGACTGAGATTCTGTACATAGGCTCGATTTGTTTAATTCTATGTTACTCGAGCTTGACTCATCTCAAGTTCTACATCTTGACCTTTATCTCTTGTTTAGATGTTTTTTTTCATGCGAGTATTATAACTTAAATTCTGTATACTATTATACTAGGATAATATTATATCATTTAGTTATTTTTATTTAAATATATAAATATATAAGGATACCATGTATATACGTATTTTATTATATAAAATAAAATTATTATATTTTAATACTAAGTTTGGGTGCCTAATCAAACTTTTTTATTAGAGTTTAGATTCAGACTAAAGTATACGAATTTTAATCAAACGATCTCGAGTAGCTTTGTGTATAAAGCTCGGGTTCAAGATTATTACTAAAGGAGCTCTAGTTCAAAAGTTGCTTGGCTCGAGTACAACTTATATTAAATAGTCTCTGAGTAATTTATAAATAGCTAAATATAATTTTCTAGCTTGGGTAATTTCTGGGTTATTTTTGGAAAGGGATACATATACTTTAGAAAATCCTTTATGATGAAGCCCCAAAATAGTAATTGCATATGGAGAAATTAGAAAAAGAAGTGTTCGGAACAATTTAATTCATCTAAAACATAAATTTTTCTTTATAGTCTATGTTTTTAGGAGAAAAACAAGCATCCATCACACACCTCCAAACAACTGTTCTTTCTAATTTAATTTATATCTTATACTTTTATCATATTTTACTATTTTGTATAGCTTATTAAATTATCATCATAAAAAGTCAAAATTCATTCTAAACTATAAATAAATTATCAAAAGACATCTTTAGTTTAGCTCATTGGAGAATATTATATTTTGATTTATTTTTAACATTATTCATAATGTTATTAGCAAGTATGACAAGTTATATGACTTTGTTTAAGGCAATATAGAAAGATGGAAATCATATTAATTTATTTTTTCTAATAACAATCTATTAATTCATTTTACTTCTAATACTACATCATTGTGAGTGGGTTAAAGGTAGTGCCTTAAAAGGTAACTCTTCAACGCACTAGTAAGCAAGGAGTTAGACACGGCAATGTAGTGTTCTAATTGGTTTTGTCACACAAATCTATAGCGGGGCGTCAATTCATACATAACCGATACGTCTAAACCTTTAGAATAAAGCATCAAAATTTTCAAAGTTATTGTAGTCTGTACTTTGTTTTGCACACAAGTTTGTAAGAATGTATCAAACATGTACAATAATGTGCCAATTCTATAGGTTTGATGCACTTTGTAATGTAATTTGTCGCACTTTTGTAATATGATTTGACAAACAAGTTTCATAGTGACATATAACGCACAACTTTCTAGGTTTGATTGTTATAATATGTTCTGACACAAAACTATAATGACGTGTGCTAAGGTGTCAAACTTCTTATGTTCAAGTCATGATTGCTATTCATTTTGTATGCTAACATATAACCATGTGTTTATCGTTTTATCCCACTAAATCATACGTCTAACTTTACAGTATGATTAAGTTGTAATAATTGTTCGTATTCAAATCCAATAGCTTGCTATTCAACATAGCGATTTCAGTTCTAAGAATTTTATTTTTTATATTCCATTTAACCTAATTATGTTTTTCTCTAATAATATTTAATATTTTAAAAAATTTCTAAATGCATAGTTTTATATAATTTTTTATATTTGCTTCAGTATAAATTTTATTAAAAACTAAGTTATGTTCTTACACTACGGAACACAATTTTTTTCTATAAAACTCAGTTTTTCATAAAATTTATATCTATATATAGATAATAAAAAAATTATTTATTGATATATATAAATACTAGATCTTACATGTTATTAGAGGAAAATACATTTATATGTTAACAGAAAATTAAAAAATGAGAACAAATTTAATTTATAAATTTTAGTTTGTTGTTTTAAACGGCGAATAGTAACAACTTTCTATAGTTCCCAAACTGTATTCACCATCTCCAACAACTATATTTATAAGAATGAAAAGGCACAACTATCGAAAATTAATTATAAAAAAACACTATTTTCCCAAAATATTATATAAAAGAGAAGATGAAAGTAGAGAAGAATAAATGATATTTTCTAACAAGAACAAATAAAATTATGTTACCTATTTTATTTAAAGATTAAAAATAAAAAAAAGAAATATGAAGGCAAAAGTTATTCCCACCCTCTTTAAAAAATTCCTTTTAATTTGACAATACCAAACGTTGCAATACACTTTGAAAAGGTAAAAAGAAAACAAAATTTCCTAATTCTTTTAATAAAGATTTACAAAAAAAAACAAATGTCATGTTCATATGTAACTATTAGATTTCAACCCTCACACTTACTAAAGGTTTAAGGATCGATGACTATGACTCACTTATTAATAAAAATAAAAAAAATAGAAAAAGATGTGCTAAAATATAACCGAGTAATTTACTTATATTTAAATAAAAAATTAAAAAAACGAGAGCCCTACACTCGTCGTCCCACTCACGCCCATAAGAGCCACGCCCCGACTCACACCCAAAGGACGGTGCTTGCTCTCGTGTCTAAATACGGTATTACTCACCGAGTCACCTCCCACAGCGTCACGTCACAACACCCTAATAACACAAACACCTAAAATAACCAAACTCATTTCCACTATTCAAAATAACAATAATAAATAAACAAAATTAAATCAGGTACGCAACTGACTCCATAAATACCTACAAAATAAACATTGAATACTCAAAGTCCTCATTCACAGTTTGTTAACAACTTAAAACTCTCCTCCTCATTCGCTCTCAATAAACCTACAACACCTACATGTGTAATAATCGTACACGTGACAACATCACAATCATTCAAATTCAAATCCTCCGGTGATGACGAATCAATTCGAGAGTTTGATCCAAACGATCAAGTCGAAGGTGAAGGCGCTGAAACGGAAGAAGCCGAAGAAGGTGTACGTGAAGATGGACAAGACCAACAGCGTAAGGGTCGAGATTCGAAGCCGACAAGCGCGTAAACTCATCGATAAAACGCTTCAGGCTGCTGATCACCCCGGCAAGCGTCCGATTGCGTGATTGTGATCCGTTGTTGTGGTGATTTTGATGTTTGTTTTGGTGTGTGATTTCGTGATTAGGTTATGGTGATGAGGTAATTTAGATGTTTGCAGTTTCTTTTGATTGATTTTTATGTTATTATCTCTCTCTCTCTCTCACTCTCTCTCTCTCTCTCTCTCTTTTCAATACTCTCTCTCTCACACACAGATACTATTTGAAATGTGATATTAGTGTGAATATATGGGATGAATCATGAATGTATAAAACCGTTGTGACATAATTGTTCTTAATTGTTTTTTGAATTATGATTCTTTTTTAGGATGGCAATAGCAACACGCATCAATTTATTTCTTCTTCTAAACTACATTAAGGTGCGGCAAAGGTCCCGTTTTCCTCTTTTTTTTCCCGTGTGGTACATCAACATTTCTTATTTATTTCTGTTTTTTTTTTCTTTTACATAGTGTTGTTTAGTTTTCTTCGGTTTCTATATTTTTTTAAAATGGTTCAAAAGGTGGGTGATGGTACCCGTGAATCCAGATGAATATTCATTGAGTAGTGATACCCGGCCCCGGGTTTTCCCGGACAATCCCCGGCTAAATCTAGCGTTAATCGATAGTTATTGAATAATCCAGAATGAATTCTCTAAAATCATAAAATTATATATTCTCTTAGAATAAAGTTTTTTTAATTTTGCTTTTATTTATTTCAAGGACAATAATTTTTAAGCGTGATACGAAAAATATATATGACAAGTTTAGAGTAAATATTTGGAATTCCCCTTTATTTCTTTGTTGTATATTAATTAAAACGTAGTTTTTATATTCTTTTGTTACCTTTATTTTACATAATTTTAAATATTTTGTTTCTATGTGATTATTTTTTATACATTCTAATACTAGATTTATTATAAAATGAGACCTGTGCAGTACTAATCCTCTATGTTTTTTTCTTAGAAATTTATGTGATTAAATTACTAATATTTAATAGGACAGCCGACACCCATTTTTTTTTAATATAATTTCAAATATAGATGTATCACTCAAGATAAACGTTTATAATAAAATGACAAGTAAACAATTGTTTTTTTATTAATTTCTAAATATACATCAAAATAAGCTATGTATGTTCAAATTTAAGTAAAATATTTTTAATTGGTAATTCTTCAGGTCGGCAATAAAAACTATAAAGAAACGAAATTCAAATTTTAATTAAAAGCTTTAACAAATTAAAAATAATAGTTTCATGCTATAGTTAATCGTTCCCAAATATCGTATCCTCTAAATTTATAGTTTTTCTAATTAAATATAATATATTTTTGTTTCGAGATTGAGAAATGACAAGATTTTGAATTATTAGCATAGTCAGATTCCAATTTGATAATTAATTCGATGTCATTTAGTCTTTGTTGAAATATATTATATATGTTTTTTCTTTTTTAATTATATGTTATTGTATTTGGTTGACTTTTGAATATTAAAACGAAATTTGTGAATTGAGTAACAACTTAGCTAGTCAATGAGTCATAGATCAATTAGTTTATGAGAAGACATTTTGTGACTTTTTAAAATGGAGGTTATGAGTTGGAGTTTTACTAGGTGCAATATGTTTTTAGTGGGCCAAATGTTTTACTACAGTGAGCCTTTGGATGGTGGGTTTTCCTTGTAATGATGGGCGAGCCGGGTTACTAGCGTTGTATGTGTTCACGGGCGTGAATGGTCTTTCCCTAATAAGTTTACCCGTATGACCGGGCTTAAAAATTATTCGTTGGCCGTTAAAAAAAAACAAACAACTTGGCTAGTGAAGGCTGTCGATCCAACACGAGTGAAACATGGTATATATAGTAATTCCTTATGGTTTACGGATATATTTTAAAATTAAACATAGTCAAACTAAGACGCCAAAAAACAATAATAAAAGTTTAAAAAGAAGAAATAAATGATTGATTCTGTGATGTTAAAAAAAGTAAACTGTCCTTATTAGAAACCTAACATACTTTTTTCTCAAATCATTCTAACTCAATTATCTATACTTATTAATAAAACAATAATTTTGGTGTCATGTGTTATTCTTTTAGGGCTTTTTTTTTATTTTTCGCCTAATTATGTATCTGTTTTTAATGTTAGTGTAGGTTCATTTGACTAAAAATCAACTTATAATACAATAGAGACTTAAAGAAATTTTGGAACTTTAACCTTAAATTAGAACATATTTTTTTTGGAAATAAAATCATAAATACTATTTATTCTTTCTTCAAATAATTTATCAATAAAAACTGTAGAATTCATTTATGATTTTTTTCATCTATGAAATCAGTTTCTTGATTATGTGTTTTCAATAAATACTCGGTTTATATTGAGTTTTGATAAAAGTTATGGGATTTTTTCATCGACTACTCTCTAATTTGAAGGATTTCATGGGTATCTGTTTTTTTGGATATGAAATCATATATGATTTTAAAATATTTCTCAACCATCTCAGCTTTACGATCCTTACGATTTGTTTTTATAAAGTCTGATGATATCGTCTTCGACAAACTTCATCAACGTTCTCATTTTGGCTTCGGTTTTATCAAGTTTTCTTCAACAAAAGCTATTTTTTGTTATATTTGAGCTTTCATCCCTTGCGATTATAATTTATCATATTATTGTCGACAATTGTCTTTTTGGATTAATATTATTTTATTTCAATCTTTTGATTTGAAGGTGATTTACTTCAATAATTCATCTGTAAAAATGTATTACATGCTTTTAATTTTTAAAATTTTTTATTTCTTTTTATGTGTAATGCCATATTATTATTATGTTTGATTAAAATCCATTTGATATGTGCAAATTGTTTTGACGTATCTGGAAATGTAACAATGAAAATCATACTTTTATTCCATAGTTGACTTTGACACCTTCAGACAAAAGGATTTATTTTGAATTTCAAAAAAGACAATTTCTATTAGTAATGTGTTTTACAATGACAATTAACAAGAGCTAATGACAATCACTATTTAAAGTTGTTTTGTTTCTAAACATCGATAATGATTAGTTCTATGTTGTATTATCTTGAACTAAAAGTAAACAGAGATTAAAATTATTAATATAGATAGTGATGGAAAAATCATCAACAAAACATCAAATGTTGTATACAAATAATTTTTTGAATGTTTATTAATTTGAAATATGATTTTTCACGTTCAATTTAATATTTTATTACTTAAAGTTCTTATTTATAAGTTTACTAGCTTTAGTAAACCCGTGTATTACACGAGTTTACTAAATAAAATAATAATATAATAAATTTATTAATTATAAGATTATATTTCAAGATATGCTATGATTGAAATAACAAAATAGTTATATCAATTTTTAAAATTTTGTTTTTTATTTTTTAATTAAAGATTTTGTTATAAATTTTTTTATTACTCCCAGATTTGATTATTTTTTATTTTTAAAAAATAAAAATTATAAAAATATCAATTTATTAGAAATATGCTTAATAAAAATATTTCTTTCTTAATTTATTAAATATTAAAAAGTATTAATATAATAGTAATATGATAATTATTTAATAAAAGAGAAAGACATGAAAATTTAGGTGATGATAATTGTGGTGGTGACATGTAGTACAATATTTACCTTTTTATTAGAGTAAAAATATTTCATTTCATATCATACAGTATTTAAACGTATAAATATTAATAGAGAAAACTTAATAATATTAGATGTAGCTAATGTTAACAATTATAAATAAAAATCAATATACGAAGTATTATAAAAAAATTATAACTTATGAACCTTTTTAAATAACAACAATATTTTTGGATTTAACCCGGTGTGTTATACGGGTCTTTAGCCTAGTTACGTATAAATCACTGTTTGTCGACTTATTTAAAATACTTGTTAAACCGAAATCAGATGACTGAACGATAGAAATGATATTGCAAGATGTATTAAGGATAATTCCAATCTCCATTAGGTATTTAGGTATACTTGTTTGTTGTTTTATATTGTTAAGTTTCTGATTGGATATCTTTTTCTTAAATTTAAGAGTATATTTACTTAAAAAGCTTGCACTACTAAGTCTACCATTAGGGGCGCAAATCAGTCGAGCCAAACCCAAGCTCGGCTCGACAAATATTTTTTCATGCTCGAGCTTGGTTCGGGCTCGGTTCGTGTATTTCTTAAAATATTATTTTTAATATTTTAATATTCAATTTTGATATATATTATAATCATATATTTTATATAGAACATTATCCATATTATTTAAATGTTATTTTGTCATAACTTTATATATGATAGATATTATTTATATAATATATTTAATAAACTAAATAAAAATATATAAACAAAAAGCTTGTTTAGGCTCACGAGCCGACTCGAGTTCGATATGTGAAGCTCAAAAGCTAGGGGTTAAATGAGTTTTTTTTCAAGCTCGAGCTCGGCTCAGGTTCGATAAAACTCGGCTTGTTTCTTTTTATCGATCTGATCTCGAGTAGCTCACGAGCGGCTCGACTCGTTTGCACCCCTATCTACCATCTACCCCTTGGGCGGACGTTACCTAATCTCATACTCGTTAAAATAAGCAAAATCGGTCTAACTCGGTGCAAAAATCATTAAATTGTTTCTAGGACTGTTGGTATGATAGCTGAGCTAATTTTAAAGCATTGGTTTAAAGAACACATACATGTGAAATGAACGATCACGTTAGTTACTAGCACGTGTAGCTATGCAAACGTTTTATTGTTCATGTGATATTAATAATTTTTCTCCTTCTTTTTTTATTTTACTATTTTTTTTGAAACGCTCTCTCATCTTTTACAACATTAAATACAAATTCATCCATAAGAAAAGAAACTAGCCACCTCAGAATGTTTACGCATGTGGAATAAATTTTCGTCAACATTTGATCATGTTAAGCCGTTAAGGGATAATAAAACATTTTTTCTGAAAAAAAGCACGTGTATTTTAATTAAATTTTATTGCTTTAATATATCCAATTTGAATGGAGTGACTTTTACTTTGAAAATACGAGACTCTGTTTTTTGCTAGTATTAACCTTATTCAAATATTAAAATTGGTCCAATTATGGTTTTTTTTTTAAATTTACAATATGCCAATTATGTTGATCTCTTGAGAATATGTTTTCATATAAATAAAACAAGTTGCAAGATGCGTAGCCAACACATGGCACCTGAAAGAAAAGATGCAAAGTTTGAATTGAACTAAATTGGTAAACACAAAAGCTAACTCGAGTCAAATAACTAGTACGTGAGAAATAAACATCATGAACGGTAACATCATCATTCTCCTCTATGTTAAGCTTTTCCTCAAGGGTAGAGGTAAACTCGATACTCAACCAATCATGTAACGCTCTAACCTCTAATGCACAAACATGCTTAATTTACAAAAATCTATAACTAATAATTGCTAACACCTAAAATTAATTCACAAGTCGGTCTATTTGATACAACAAAATAAAATTTTGAACGGTACAAGCTAAGAAACATATATATATATATCCAATTCTAATAACTAGCTCTTTTTTTCTTAATTCTACTAACAAGATCTAAGAGTCTGTTTAGTTGATGGAAGAAGATGGCCGCGTGACAAGTTTAAGGATCGACCGCTTGGTCTTCTATCTATCTATTGGTGTCTCCAGAATGCGCTCCACCAATAGTTTCAAGAGACATTTCAAACCACTTATTTAGAAGAAAGAAACATGACTAAACCTAACATCCAACAAGTAAATACTAGCATAAGATACAGAATTAAACCCACTAAAACCTCATAATGTGTTGATTGCTTGTTGGTGCATTTTTAAAGTCAAGTAATAAAGTACATTTCACAAACAAATCGGTGCAAGAGGTGAAGATATTAGAGGACATTCTGTCCTCGGGGTATATTTAGCTAGAAAAATCAATCTAATATGAAGATTTTGTGAAAAGATTTGGTTACCTTTAATGTTTCGTAAAGTGTAAAGTATCGTAACACTAAGAACTCGACTTCAAAACCCCTTTTTTTTCTTTTTGAATTGGGCATAAAATATCATAACACTTATCTTTACAATTGCGTAACTTATGAATAAAAATGATAACAGAGATTTTGTGTGCCAAAAACACGCTTTGATTTCAAACACATTTAAGTTGTTGCCTTTTAAGTGATAATAAATACAAACATATAAATCCAAAGCCCACTCCATGGCTTATAATTAATCTAATAATAACCTTTATGAAAATCAGATACACGAAACCAAATATAATGTGAACCACATTATTAATTTATGAATTACCATTATATATTTGTTGGTAAGCAATGTGATTAAGTTAACTACTAAGCCTAATTGCCTAAAGTCCAAAACAATCCAACAAATGATGGGCCGAGACTCAGTTGGGCCAGAAAACAAGAGTCCAACTTATCCCGCCGACCAAAAACCCATAAAAGAACCAAAATAGGAAAGGATAGTGCGAAGTGGCTCCTACAAGTTTCTATAATCAAGTTGGACCCATTTGGGCTTGGCCTGGCCCAGTACCAGTCTGCATTTAGAGGTGAAAAAGAACGGTCAAATGACCCAACTCTATAACTGAACCGGTTATTAATCCATCCAGCAAAAACCTTCCCAAACATTTTCATAAAAACATACTAAATAATAAATGTTGCTTAAAAATTTTAGTTTTTTTGAATATTTATGATATTTTTATAAGAATTTTGGATATCTAAAAATTTTTTTTTGATAAAAATTATTAAATTTTTAAACAATTTGTTAAATAATATATACTTTTTAAAAATTCGTATATCCATCCGAAAATCTGGATATCCGATATTAAACACCCTTAATTAGTACCCGGTTAGACATTTCAAAAACACTACGATGGTGGTTTTCTTGGTCAATAAATAACTAGTGAACCGGTTTTAACATTACAAAATATCTAGCTGTTATTTGACATTTTCCAAACATGGTATGTAACTTTAATTCCATATTCTTTTGGTTGTTAATAAGGATAGTGTTCCATTAAGTTCCAAGAATATTACCAGTATCTAATGAAAGTTATAACAGCTTATATTCATATGTATAGTAGAAAAACAACTTTTTTAAAAATACCTATATGTTTGAATTTAAAGATATTAATTATAATTACTAGCAATAGTTCAGTTACGTGTCAATCACAACACAATAGAAGGTGAATCCAATCCACAACATTATTGACTCCAAAACCATCTTTCAAACAAACAAAGACCCGGTCAAACACATTTCAAACCACCAACCCTCAAGGATGGCCCGTCGTCATCCGCCACTAAAAACGTCCACCGTCGCCACCATCGCCCACCTCAACGTCCGAAAAAAGAGCACCGGAGTCCGCCAATGGCTCCTCGTAGATTGCACGGGTCAGGGCCAATTGGTGGACGCCGGCAAACACACCGTCATGCGACGGACGGGGCTTCCTGCACGTGACCTTCGTATCCTCGACCCCATATTGTCGTATCCGTCGACCGTTCTTGGTAGAGAACGGGCTATTGTTATTAATCTTGAGCATATTAAGGCGATTATCACTGCACATGAGGTGTTGTTGCTTAATTCGAAGGATCCGTCCGTGGCTCCGTTTGTTGAGGAGCTTCAACGGCGTATTATGCGCCATTATTGCGCCATTGCGTCTCAGGTTATTTGTGGCTTTTTGTTCGTGTGATGTATGCGTTTGTAGACGGTTGGATTGTTTGTGTTTGTTCGTTTGACTTTAACCGAACAAACGGAGATGAACACTTTAAGGAACGAACTTTCTTGTTCATGTTTGTTCGTTGAGGAAATGAACATGTTCGTGATTGTTTATGTTCAATTCTCGCTATTCGAACATAAACAATCACAAATGGATAGTAAACACAACATCATTCAAACTAAAGTCTCGATACAATCAACAACGACTGATGGTTTTGAAATAAATTGGAGTCAACTTGTTTGAAAGAATATGCAAATGAGCATAAACAAACAGATATAAACGAACTTTTATAGACAAACATAAACGGACTTCATGAATGTGAATGAATGAAAGGGACATGTGTTCATGTCTGTTTTATAATAAGAACGAACATAAACAAACTTTTCGCAAATCAGTTCGTTTACAGCCTACTCTGATAAGAAGTAAGCTTACAAATTCTTTATCCAACACATTTATATTTCTTATGACAGGAGAGAATCACAAATTCTGATGATACGGACTGGAAAAATATATATGATCTAGCAGAAGAGAGATCAAAGGGAGTTAGCTCTCCAAGTGTATCCACCAGCAGCGATCAAGAGGTTAAAACTGATGGAATACCTTCTCTTAACAGCCAAGATGGACTCAAACTCCTTCGATTCGAGTTCGTTGCACTCGAGACCTGCATAGAAGCAGCTTGCAGTTCCTTGGATAAAGAGGTGACACTTATCATTTGTCAACATAAAGTGTTGACTTAAATTTGTTTGACCCTCTTGTATTCTCTAATAAGTTTCTTTATTCTCATCTTGTTCTGAACTAGGCAAGAACATTGGAGAAAGAAGCACATCCAGCATTGGATAAGTTGACTTCAAAGATTAGTACTCTCAATTTGGAGCGTGTTCGTCAAATCAAAAGTAGATTGGTTACTATTTCAGGGCGCGTTCAAAAGGTTGGTCAGATTTATGCAAAATAAACACTTTGAATCGTTTTCATCTTAAGGTTATGATGGATTTAGGTTAGGGACGAGTTAGAGCACTTGCTTGATGACGATGAAGATATGGCTGAAATGTATCTAACTGATAAACTGGAGCGACAACTTGAAAACGATTCTGTAACGTCTGCAAACGAGCAATATGGTATGGATGAACAGGTTCTTCACTCAGATATGGATGATAGGTTTGCATCTTCTTCACGCCTTTTTATTTATTCATTTATTTTATCATACTGTAATTTCTACTTATATTTGGAATGAATTTACTGTTACATTAGAGCTCCTATGGAAGGCGATGAGAACATACATGAAGTTAATTTTCATAGAATGGATAGCCAACAGGAGCGGTTTTTTGGACCTAATGCAGTTGGAAAAGACAGTCGCGCGACAAGATATAGTATAGCACGAAACACTGTCAAACACCGAGATGTTGAAGACCTTGAAATGATTTTAGAGGCCTATTTTGTGCAGATTGATGGTACTATGCGTAAGTTATCAACGGTATGCGGTTAATTATCTTAAACCTTTAATAATTCACAAGTTTTGTTAGCTTTTTAATCTTGTTACATGGGCAGCTGAGGGAATATGTGGATGACACAGAAGACTACATAAACATAATGCTGGATGACAAGCAGAACCATCTTTTACAAATGGGTGTTATGCTGTCAACCGCGAGTTTGATAGTGAATGCATTTGTGGTTGTGGTTGGAGCATTTGGAATGAACATTGATATCGACCTTTTTAAAGGCGATACACCAGCCGAAAAGGAAACTGGTATGCATAAGTTTACATGGACTGTTGGTGGTTGCACCACCGGTAGCATCTTCTTGTATATAATCGCCATCGCGTGGTGTAAAAACCAAAGGCTTCTAGAGTGATTAAGTTTTGAACACATTTCAAACAAGAACCATTAAATAACTAGAAACCAAATCCTCGGATCACATGTGAAAGAATGACTCGGATCTCTATATCATGTCGCTTTCACTTTATGAATTGCGTCGAGTGCTTAATATAAAAGAAGAAAAGGTGGTTCTTGTGGTTTCTGGTTATCTAAAGGTTCTCATTTGAACTCGCTGTTAATACTCATTAATAGTTTACTGGATGTGGAAACATGCAAAACAGTTGTCAAAATATGATTGGTTAATATCAAAGATTTTGACCACTCCATTGTAAAACTAGTCATAACTAAGAAAAAGAAGAAAAAAAAGTTGTAATATCTCTAATGTTTAGATCTAAATTGCACTTGCATTTAGGAGACTTTTGTGTTCCTTTGCTCTTTGCTTGTTATGGACTCCACTTCAACCATCTGTTCATTGTCAAGTAAACATCTTGTTAGGTTTAGTTCCACTTACAAAAAGGTACATTAAAGAACAACTCAAATAGCATCTTTTCTCATAAGTACACTCACTAGTGCAAAAGAGAGACTATAGAAATAAAAGAAAACGGTGAAAAACACATAAACACTTTTTATGTATCGTCTTGATTATAATATATAAAACGGTTATATTGTCTATACTCTCTTTCTCACATTATATCCGACTTGCAATACTTGTAAATACCATAAGAATTTAAACTTAACAGTGGTTTTGTATAATACATGTCCTAATGTATATATACTTTTATGGATGCTGATTGATTGCTAGTAAATAAACATGTAACTATTGATAAAGATAAAATATTATTGTTCAATTAAGAAAGAAAATAATGTATTGAATTTATAAATTGAAAAGTACCTCAAAATAGGTGGTGGAGTGGCCTTGTGAGTAACCAAAACTGTTATCATCTTCCATTAGACCCTCTTTGTTGCACACTTTTAGATCCTTCTGCAAATAAAAATAAAAATAACCATCAGATTCACGCAGTAATCGACAAAAACTATTAGCATCTGGTAAATTGATGTTGATAAACACCGATTTATCAAACATAAACACCATAAATTGATGGTATAACCGATCCAAGATCTTGAAAACGAATCAAAAGATATGAATGTGGATCGACCCACAATGCGAAATTAAACAGTAGACACGAATAACAAATAAACACTTACATCATAAAAGCTGAAAAACGGAGAACTAGCAGTGTCATCAAGAGAATCAGGCAGATCTTGCATATGTCTATGGCTATAATAACTTGTTTGTTTAACAACCTTTCGTCTTTTCCTAAACCTCAATGTAGGATCACAAAAACCACCGTTGACATCATCACCATCGTCTTCATCGTGTTCTTGATGTTCTTGAAAATGTGGTGGACCCGAAGATGCGTCTGAAACCATCGACATATCATCGTGATAATCACCATCATCGTATTCGTCGTGTTCTTGATCACGTTCATTTGCAGCAGCAGCATGTTTATGATCACCAACTGCGATGGATTGTTCTAAGTATCCGGTCCAGCCGGATTCACACCCGCTGCTTGATTCCTCCGAATCGAAAGCGTGATCCATTATGTATGGTGATTCTTGAATCAAGAAAGTGAAGGGAATATGAAAGTTGATTACTTTGTGTCGAATGAAGAATGAGATGGTGGAAACAAGTGTGGAATCTGAATGTTTATATGAGAGAGTGGTGTTTGTCGTGTTGCTGAGAGTGAGCATGCGATGTCATGGGAAACTGCATCTTGTGTTGGTTTCAAACAAGAAATCTGGATATCAGCTTACTTTTTAAGTATCTGTCTAAAATTCTTTGTGAATCAAGCCTTTTTCCAATTTCATGTCTTCATATGCGAAATATTATATAATCATTATCCAATTAGAAATCAGTTTTAATATATATTCTCCAAAGTAATATTAGATTATCTTTTTAATATTTTTTATATTTCAAAAATAGTCTTACCGTTATAAAGAATTAATATTCGTTACTCGAGGGTTTTGCCCGTGCGGTGCAGCGGCTCGATTGTTAATAAAGTTTATGCCGAGTAGGTACAAATATATACGACACAAAAGATATTCGAAATTTTTATTCTTGAAAACTAAAAGTATATTATATTTGACACATAGATTTTGATCAAAACGCATATACTAATGTCATCACCGTGGTATATTTTGAAACTAAAAGTAAAAAAACATATTGTATTTGACTCTAATTAAAGATCTCAACTAAAATTTACATTGAGACTAAGAAACAATGCATAATATTTTATCTAATGGCGATATACTCAGCCGCTTCATTGCCCCCTCATCAAATGATTAATGGAAGGTAATGGATAAGAGTGAAGAAGAATCAGATGATTAAATGCATTGAATAAATATTAAAACATTGAAAGAGTCTATTGAAGAGGGGCAAAAATGAAAGAAAATATTAAAGGAAAAGAAATTTAGGCATTGATTCTTATGACTTTTTAATTTATTGTTAAAATGACAACTTTAATCCAATATTATGTATTATAAAATAGTAAACAAAACCAACCAGTTGTTTCTCATTCCTGCGAAATATACATGTTAGAAATTGGATGCGAGTGGAACCATAGTGTGGTCTAGGGGATATCTTGGTGGTAATATTGTTCCTCTATAAACTAGTGAGGTTAAGTTCTAATGAGGTTCTAAGTCTTATAATGTTTAAGTTTGGTGATGTTAGAAGTAGTTTATGAAAGTAGATTAGGTGCTGGTAGAAAAACTAAATTCAATCTTTAACAATTTAAATTCAATTCATGCCGAATAAATAAAAATTTGGCTGTAAAAACTGAGCATAAAGTATTAAAATTAGAATTGCAGTTTTGGTCTAAAGTCTAGCCTAAGTTATGAAAGAATTGATGGTCGGTCAAAGAATCACCAATAGCAAGTTTTGAAAACAAGTCATGTCTAG
This sequence comes from Flaveria trinervia, assembly GCA_025506515.1. Lineage (NCBI taxonomy): Eukaryota > Viridiplantae > Streptophyta > Magnoliopsida > Asterales > Asteraceae > Flaveria > Flaveria trinervia. The sequence goes on from CM046448.1 coordinate 14,730,701, forward strand.
TGTGTTGACACGTCAGAGAAAAACATGTTTTTTAAAATTTTTAAAAATTACTTCAATAAAAAAACTCAAAACCATTATGACATCATCACCATCTTTTTATTTTTAACCATTTATTTTCTCTCTCTTTAATATATCCATATATATATAGTACATGGGCTCACATCTATTCATTTTTTGGTGTTCTTGGGGAAGAACAATTTGCATAAAAAACACCGGGTGTTCTTAATTTAAAAAAACGAATAATGTGGCGTTTTTGAGGGCTAAAAACGCCCTACGAGAGATAAATATATAATCATGTTAAGTAGCATCAATGTCACACCACCGTCAGGGGTCATCAACACCGGAAAAGCTTGTATTAAAATTAGGCGTAAAAACGTTAAACCACGCACGTGAAACGTAAAACATTAAAAGCAATTACTAAATCGATCTAGGACCCACACGTTGTCACTGGGCCATTAAACAGGACAAATATATGATAAAAAAGTTGAACCACACATGAACGTTATGACATGCAACTCTCAAAATGTAAGACGGATGTAAGACGGAAAATTTATATCGAAATGTAAGACGGAAAATTTATAAGAGATGAAAAGTATAGTGGAACAAAGTTGAAACGGAAAAATTATAAGAGTTAAATTATAAAAGATATAAAAGTATTGAGTTGAAAAAAATAAAAATATTAGATAGTTGTATTATATGCAAAAGAAGTTGTACATAGAACTTGGTAATTAGAAAATATATATTTTTTCAAAAGTAATACAAAAATCATTTTCAATTAAAAAAATGTCTTTAGATAAGTTTTTTTAATTTATTTTTACGATTAAACTACCAAAATCATAAAAGCCCTACAAAGTTTTCACTTTCCTCTATATTATATGTATGATTTAGGTCGTTACTTCTTTTAAAAACAAACATTTATAAAAAAGTTCACAAGATTTGAATATTTATAAATAAATTAACCCTTGAATAAGTTGATTACTTATGAAGTCTTCCATGTTTTGTATTTACTGTGGCAGGGTTGAAATTTCTTCTCTTTTTCAATCTTCGAAAATGCTCAATAAACCAACATCAATAACTAGCACATAAAGATTTTATCAAATAATGCCTAAATGACTAAACCCCTATACATTTTTTCTTCAGATATTCAAATTTCAAGCCGACTTTTATACAAGTCTGTTTGCCGTTGACGATATTAACTTTTTTACAAAGAAGATTATTTCAAAGTTGAAACATTAAAAAAAAGGAAAAATCATATTAATTAGTCCGTTAATAAATATTTACCAAAAACATGGTGTTGCACGTGTATAACTTCTGTGATCACATTACATTCCTGAAAAATTGCACCATGCTTGCCTGCAACGATTGTACCGAGAAGGGGTCACGACATTGGTTCTTTAAAGTAACAATGAAAAATAAAAATATTGAGTGCTCCAAATTTCATTTTTTGTTTATTCTTTTTAAAATTAGATATTAATATACTTACAATTGATTGTTTTGGTATTTAAGTTATGCTGCTAGTCGAAATTACTTCAGCTGTATGCATTCTTTATTTTTAAGGAGAAAAAAATCTAACATTCAGTATTATAAAGATTTAGTGATGGAGATATTTTATTTTCACATTACAAAAATACTTGATTTTAGGATTGTTTGATAATAGTTTTCATGAACTGTTTAATTTGAACCACATCTTTTAATTTGAACCACATCTTTCAATTTGTTCAACATTTATTGTTCACATTTATTTTAGAAGTATCTGTATAATAGTTATGAACCTATCTTTATTATTTTAACAAGAGTAATACAAAATAACAATTTAAAAGAAAAAATCGGTTCAAAAGGTTTTGCCTAGTCTTGTCCACCCAACCAATCCAATCGATTTGGTTTGTCATTTATCAAAACTGTAGTTAAAGGTTTGGTTCATCTCGATCAAAACTTTGGTTAAAATTGATTAAATTGTGTCTTAAACTCATAATCATCCACAGTTTATAAAAATAAAATTTATTTATCATAATGCATTCGTAATATATTTGGTATTCTTTAATGAAATATGCATTTTTAACGGTTAGATCGAATTCAATGGATAATTAAACAACCTTATATGTTAATAGTCATTTATTGATATAATATTCAGCTTTGAGTTTTATTATTTTTATTTCCATATAGTTCTATTATGTACATAAAAATTAATAATGTTAAATCATGATATTAAATAATACATGTTATAAGTGTACAAAATACAAGTTTATCATGTACAAATCACAATCCATCGAATTATAACATCGTTTTGAAGCACTCAAAAGTTTTACATGTGTAAATATAAATAAATAAAAAATAACCTAAAACATATTAATTTAAGAAGGTACAATTCTTGGAGCGTGGTGTACTGCCAGTAGTCCACTGGGATGCATTAATTAATTTAATTTATTTTTAATTTTCCTTTTTCCATGAATCCCACATGCATGTAAGTAAACACATGTATGCACGTGCGGCATATGCAAACCATGGGATTTTTCAGGTTTCAGTTTCCATCACACCACACGTTTCGTCACGTGAGACACACACTTCAATCCCATTTTCGTTTCTTGATTTTAGTTTTTTACTCCTCCAGTAAATAATATTATATCATATCATACCAATTTTAACATATAATCATCTTTTTGGTTAAATCGATTGTCGATATAATTCTAACTCTTAATTCTCATGTTCTAATGTTTTAGATAGTTTTAATATAAACTATATATTTACTGGCTTTTAAATGAAGGGTGACGAAATTAATCCCAACTCAACAAATGCTTACAAACACTCTCAACTTAAGCTTATTGTCCTGTAACGATTTATTACTAATAAAGAGTTAACACCATTAGCTTTTGATAATGTGAACTACTTATATGACCAAAACACTAAACCAGAAGTTGAAATCAACTGTCCGGCCCGTCACTTTAAAACTTCTACAACCTAAAACTCGTCAATTTTCACATTCTAATTTGAACCACTTGGCTCGTTAAAGGTAGGTTTCAAGTGACGATTGATGCTATACACTGAAAAATAACCTAATAGAGGTTGGGCGGCGACGGAATTGAAAAATGATTTAAAGTTAGCCCTATTCATCAAAAAAACTAACGGACGTTAACTCTCAGTTAATAAGAGATTGTTGAAGAAAAATACGTTCAAAGTTAGAAGTGTTTTTAAACTTTTCCTGAGTTGGAATTAATATCAGCTAATAAATGAAAGTTAGGATTATTAAAATCCAATAAGCCTTAAATGAATGAAATTTCTCAGTTAAAAAACTAATGTTCAAAATAAAATATCTCATAGTTGTTTTATGATTCTTGAAACAACTCTCAATGATAAATGATATATGTTGTGTTTTGCTTCCCTAATTAAAAGTTGAAAATTTGAAATATTTACGAGATGAAGTTTCGTTTAAAATTCCAATTGCAACAGAGTTACATAGAAGAAATTAATAAACATCATAAAAAAGTTCTTTTTAATATTTATAATTAATATGTGAATAAATATACATTTTAATAATATACATTAATTCTTATTATAAACTTTTTTATGAAAAATTAATTTGAATCGATGCTTAGTTGTATAATACTTGCACTTTGAATGTTTAATCTTTGTTTTGACATGTATAAGTTGAACTTGATCTTCATACTTGAATATATGTATGTGATATATACTTACTAGGTTAGTCCCCGTGTAATACACGGATTGAATAAATAAATATTAAATTATTATTAATAAAACTTATGCATTATAAAATCATATTCAAAGATAAAATATGATGTTAATTATGTATAAATAGCTATTTTAAGTATAATATTTTAATGTATAACATTATAAAAATTATATATACGTTAGTTCAAGAAAAAAAATTATACTATTTTTTAACTATCTTATGTAAAAAGTTTCATTTTTGAACATTTGCTTTAAAATTTATTATAAATAATATTTTATAAAAGTCTTGTTTTAAAAAAAATTGATTTGTAATTATTCTGGTTGTTTTAGTAAGATTGTTTTATTATATTTTACCTGTTTATATTTTTTTAAACAAAACGACTTAAATATTTAAAAATGTTTAGTGTTTTAGAAAATTTTATATTATATAAAAATTTAGTTTCTTGTTATTTAGATTTTGATTAAAAGAAGTGATTTCTAATTTGCTTCATAAAATTTATTCTAAAAAAAGATAGTTTGATTTTTTAAGGGATAACTTTGTAAAATAATAATTAAGTTTTAAAATTGTTCTAATCAGATCACTCATAAATTTATTTGTCTCAATCAGGTCACTCATAAATTTTTTTGTTTCAATCAGGTCACTTATAATTATTTTTGTCTTAATCAAGTCACTTACAAATTTTTTTTGTCTTAATCAGGTCACTAAAGTTTCAAAATTATTGTAATTAAATCACTCATAAATTGTAAAAATATTTTAAAATCAATTAAAATATATAAAATATTAACAATATTTATAAAGATTCGAATCATTTAAAAATTTATGATTTTAAAAAAAATATGAGTGAGCTAATTGTAACACTCCTAAATCTTTAATGATTTGATTAAAATAAATAAAAATATTAGTGACCTGATTGGAACAAACAAAAATATGAGTGATCTAATTGGGATACTTGTATAATTCTATGAAGTTTTCTCTTTTATAAAAAAAATAGATAAGATAGAGAAAAATAGGAATTAATAATATATATTTTTAATAAGAGAAAAAAATTTGTATGAGTATTTAAATTACTATAATACTCTTTTGAAAGGAAAATTGATTTGTGAATGTCTAAAAAAATAACACGTGGTAAAAACATGAGTTAAGAGAAGAATACGTGGCAAAAGAAACCTTACTTTACTAAAAGTTATAGATTCTAGTTTGTAATAAACACGAAAAATTATAGTACGTTATTTTAATATAAGATATGTATAAAATTATATATACGTACTTGTTCAAGAGATAAAATAATTATACTATTTTTAACTCTTTTATCTAAATAGTTTCATTTTTAAATATTTGTTTTAATATTTTCTTATAAAAATTCATGGTTTGTAAAAATCTTGTTTATTAAAAACTCAAGTTTCTAATTATTCTGGTTGTTTAATAAAGCTACTTTTTGAAAATTCCATATTTTTTATAATTATTTTAAAAAATGACAAATTTAAAATACTTTGTTTCATAAGGTTCAATGTTTTTTAGAAAATTTATGAATTTTAATTTCTCAATAAAATTTATTTTTAAAAACATAGTTTGAATTAATAAAATGTAGATGAGAGAGAAAAATATATCAAATGATCAAATTAATTTTTATGAAGAGAGAAAATTTGTTTGAATGTTTAAATTACTTTAATACTTTTTTGAAGGGAAACTAAAGTGAGAATGTTTAGAAAAATAACAAGTGTCAAAATGATGGTTTAAAAAGATGACAAGTGGCAAAATAAATATTCTTTTATTAATATCTATAGATGCAAGATCGTTGAAGGGAGTGAGATACAACACAACAACACAAAAAGGAGATTAACCAAACTTTTAATCAAACAGTAAACTGGATTAACCAAGATAAGACACTAAGAACACAAGTAATGTAAGAGACAGAACATAAAGAACACAAGTGTATGGTTTTCAAGAATGCAGTATATTGCTTTCTCTATGTTCTATTACAAGTGTTACAAAGCATAAATAAAAAATACAAGAACATGAGATACTTATACTACATTATACAGCTGGCTATACTTTGAAAGCCAGCTGGATACAATTGACTAGACACAAACAAAATCAATTGTAGAGTCAAAAGGCAGATTGTGACTATGACATGCCATAGCTCACATCCTTATCTATTATAAAAAGGATAAAGTACATAAAATAGAAAGTTTTTAGACTCAAGACCTCAATGTACAGTTACCAAAAGCATGGACCTTTTCACCAACTCATGTAAGTTTGTGACTTGCAGAGGTGCAGCGGAAAGGTGTCCGGCTTTACAGAAAAGTACATCAGAAAAAGCATATCTTAAAAGTCTTTGGAAGAAATCTGTCTTCATAACTTGAAGCTTTGGAAGACTTTGTCTCTGAGGCTTCGGAAGACTTTGTCTCTGAGGCTTCGGAAGACTTCATCTTTGGCTTCGGAAGATATTGGTCTTGGCTTCGGAAGATTTCACACTTAGAATATTTCTGTTGAGTGTGTGAAACTTCCGAAGCATTCTACTTCAGTACTTATGCAGCAGAATAAGCCTTTGGATGTTTGGGTTGCATCAGCCTCTTCATTAGTCTCTACAAACTCCCCCTAGGCTGATGCTACCAAAACACTAAGAAGACTTCAGATATCAACAGTCCTCATTAGAATGATACCCATTCCTTTCTTCAAGGGATGATCAAGATTCTTCAAACTGTCGAAGTATCTTCTCATGTCAAAGAGATCATGCAGAGGCAATTGAAACATGTCTTGCCATGTATAAGTGTCTTCAAAGCCTTGATCTCTAATGACATGCCACCTTTCTGGATTTGTGGTGTATGTCCAAGACAAGATGGGTCTTCCTGATGCAAGAGGAGCTACTAAAGTTGGAGTTGGTTGAGCATCCTCTGGCTGCACATCCTCAGGATGTTCTGACTCTTCCTGAGGTTTAGAAAAGGATGCAGTCTTCCTTTTCTTTGGCTTTGGTTTAGAAGCCATCCTCTTATTTCTCTTTCCAAATTTTAACTGAGAAGACTGGCCTGCAGCACCAGATTGATCTCTGTTGTCTATCTCAGTTGAGACTTCCTCTCTCTCAGGCTTAGAAGGAGAATGAGGTTGACCCTGCTGTGGATCGGAAGATGAAGCTTGCTGAGTCTCAGCAGGAGGTCCAGGTTGTGTTGTCTCTGGTTGTTCAACCTTAACCTCCACTTCAGGTGGAGCTTGACTTGGAGTGGAGTGTAAATCAGTGAGCTCTCCACTTTTAATCTTCTGCTTGATCACCCTAATATGCTCATCCATAGTGGATAGAGACATGGGACCAAGTCTCCTTCCGAAGAATCCATATAGCTTCAAGAAGCTCATCATCCTTTGTCTATCAGCAGACTTCTTCATACTCTTTTGGATGATGGCTCTTGATTTTGCAGCTTCTTCCCTAAGCTTCTTCTTTGTTGTCTTTCTGTCCTTGACTATCTCAAGCTCAAGCTGTTTTAAATACTCAAACTCAACATAGTCATAGGGCAGGGGAAGACGTGCATCTGCCTGGTAGAAGCATGTGGCACTCAGGTAGTTGATCATCTTGATTCTATCTTCTTCTTTGTCTACCTGAGGTTCTTGTTGAACCACATCCTCTTGCACAAGACTTTCTTGAACTGGGAAGAAGGCAGGCATATCTTTGTACAGTCTTTTTCTTCTTCTCTCTTCTTTGACTTGTACTAGGAGTTCTGCATCTTCTGCCTCCTTCTTCTCTCTTGACCTTTCCAGGTCAACCAGTTCATTTAGCTCATCCAAGGGGAGAGAGATGACACTATCTATGTCATAGTTCCTAGTCTACAGATAGTTAATCATGACTGCCCTTAACTCATCATTCTGAGTATCTGGTCTGGGGGCAGCCTTGATTGCAGACTCCATGAGTCTTGAAGACCCAGAAGAGGAACCTTCTTCCCTCAGCTTCCTTTTCCTCTCTCTCTCTCTCCTCCTCTTTAATCTCCTCAGATGTCATCTTTCTTTTCCCTTTGTCACTCACAGACTTTTGTGACTCAGGGTGGAGAGAGCTTTGGCCTTCATTGCTTGTTGCAGCATCTGAGCTCAGGACAGAGAGAGGTTGAGAAGCACCTTCACCAGCAGGTGTCTCAGAAGGAATATGGATCTCTGCAGCCATTGGAGATGATGAGACGGGGCTCTCAGGTTCTGTCATTGGGCCTTCAGTCAAGGTTTCCCCTATGAAGCTACTCTTAGGGTCTGCCTCAACATCCAGTTGACCGATGACATTGCCTGATTTTCTTAGTCTCCTTCTTAGGCTAAACTCTGCAATGATCATGTCTTGGATTCTTTTGGCCAGTCTGTCAGCTTGTCTTGATTGGTTTGGGTTGACAAGTGGCATGTTGACTAGATCCAGACCTTCATAGTAGTTCAAGGTCTGAAAGTTGAAGACTTATTGCTGTCCTTGAACTCTTATGATGATAAGGGCCTTCCAGTTGTTGTCATACCTCCATCTAATGATGTGATTGAAGGATGATGAAGGTGACATAGCCCTTGGTATCCCATCCTCAAACAGACTCTGTATGAAGGAGTCTGTGTAGTCCACATCAATGTGAACTAGAGGAGGTTGCTGAGAATGCACAGTTGCAAGTGAGGATGGTGAGTCCTCAATGTCCATTCACTCAGAGGAACTCCCAGGTTCTGTGGTTGTAAAGACTTTCTCCCCATTTTTGGTAGCATCACCCACATGCATAGGTGAGCTGGAGGATAGATCAATCACATCCACATGTTCTTGTGTTCCTGGTTGAGCTCGCTTTAAGGGTCTCCCAGCTAGTTTTTCCTTAAGATATGAAATCTCAAGTTGCTGATCATTGATCCTATTGTGTAAGGTAGTCACCTGAGATTCAAGATGACTGACTTTTGAGACTAAATAGGTGCATGTTTTGGATAGTTGTTGCACTTTTAGTCTCAGATCCCCCTCATCTTCATCAGAAGAATCACTGGGGGTAGAGAAGATTGGACCAGAGTCCTTTCTCTCATGACCAGTTCTGAGTTCTTGGCCACTGGATTTCCTCTGCGTACTGGCAGTCTCAGTTGAGATGTCAGTAGGCTGAGTTGCCATGGTTGAGGTCTTAATGATGTAGTCACTTGAAGAAGTGAGAGCCTCTTCCATATGGACATCCTGAACAGGTTCAGGAGTGTCCACCTCAGTTATGGGTGACTGATGTGGGATAGATACATGAGACTCAGGAGTATTAACTGAAACCTAGATCTGCATCAGTATAGAAGTCAAGGTTGGGAATTGTTGGTTGAGGTCTATAGGCTGGGGATGGTAACTGTCCCCTGAAAGTTGATCACTTGAGTGTTGAGACTCAGAGTGATGGCTTAAGGCAGTAGGGCTAATGAGCTCATCAGGCTGAGCATGAGGAACCTCAGCACTGATTCTTGAAAAGATGGGAGTGGTCTGCTTCTCAGGAGAAGTGGGAGCTCCAACATCCACTTCTTCCTGTATGGGTGAGTATATGGGGGCCTCCACAGACTTAATAGTCTGAGCAGGGGTTCGTTTGGATTTTCTTTGGTAGGTGATGGATATTTGAGGCTGTGTGGATGGTTGGAAAGCAACAGGTGTGGGTTTAACACTAGCTTGTACTGTTAGGTTGTCACCTTGAGCAATGAACTCTAAAATTTTTGGGACTAGGGCTGTTTCTACCCCAGAGAATCCAACAGTGGACTTTCTCAGTATTTTAAAGATGTCGGGCTTCATCTGTCCCAATTTAAGAGTGTTACCTGTTTTCCTTAACTGTGAGCCCAGTTCACTGTTAAGAATATACTGGACATATCTAGGAAACATGTAATACTCTAAGGAGACTAAATTAGCAAGCAAATTTGTATAAACAAATTGAGAGTACCTGAATTTGACCCCTTGAACCATTCCATGGACTATGAAGGAGAGATCTTCAGGAATCTGGTCCCATCCACCATGCTTGTTTGATAAGCTGTGAATGACCACATGGAGCAGGAATCTCCATTTGGATAAGACCTTCCCTTTCTTGAAGGTCTTTACAGAGAAATCTCTCTCGTACCCCATCTGCTCAAAGGAATGATTTACAGCTTCCTTTGGGAAGAACACCTCACCTTCTTCATCATCCAACTGAAGATGTCGGTTGATGATGGCCGGAGTGATGAAGATTGTTCTTCCCAGCACTGTGGCAGACAATGCCTTCTCCCCGTCCATAATGACCTCTTGGCAGGTCTTCCAGAATTCAAGCAACTGATCCTCATAGAGTGGAGGATCAATGGTTAGGGAGGTGAAGTAGTGGGATAGAGACAAGAAACGGCAAACCTTTGAGAAATGAGGATCTTTCTCAGAGCATAACTAAGCAACTTGATTGTGTTGTCTGTGTAGCTGCATGGTAAAGTTGGGATCATTTATGTGAGTAAGGTTAGCCATTGTGAGGTAGCTCAGAGATGAAGAAGAAAGAAAGAAATTTCAGAGAGAAAATTTTGGGTTTTAGGTTTGGAGGAAGAGCAGATGATAGAAGAGGGGAAAACCGTTGGGTTTATATTAGAGAGAGGGATTTCAGATAAAGTTTAATGAAAGAGGATAAACTTTGATATCCGGATGTCGGTCCCACCTCTGAAAAAGTAGTTTACTTTTTGCTCAAAAAGTAGTTTTCTTGGAAAACAAAAAGCTTCCGAAGGTAAATTATCTTCGGAAGTTTTAATGAAAAAGCTTCCGAAGCTAAAATGACTTCGGAAGAATTTCCTGAGAGTATTTGATGATTTTGCTTCGGAAGGAAAAATTAAGACTTGAGTGCTTTGTATAGAGATCAACAAAGCTTCCGAGAGTTAATTATTGCTTCGGAAGGAAAAGGTCCTTGAAAATAACTAAGTGTCTAAGATAATTATTTAAGCTTCAGAAGATAAAATTGAAATTTCTTCCGAAGGTAGATTTCTTAGACAGTTAAATATTTTGAAGGTGTGATTTTATTCTGAAGTTAAAAAGCATAACTTCCGAAGTATAAAATCATCAATTAATCTAAGGAAAGTCTTCCAATCCAAGGAAAACATGAGCTTATGAAGATGATAGACTAGACAACTTAGAACACACATTTTTAAGAAATAATAAGAATTAGTTTTAAGGAAAATTTACTCAAGGTTGATCATCCAATAGCTGATATTAGATATTTAAATCTTTGTTCATCAAAAGCCTTTGTAAACAAATCAGCATATTGTTCCTCTGTGTGAACCTTGACTAGTTTAATTAATCACTTTTCATAATTATCTCTTATTAGATGATACCTGATATTGATGTGCTTTGTCCTTGAGCGTTGCACAGGATTCTCTGTAATTGAGATAGCACTGTTGTTGTCTATGTGGATTGGAGTCTCCTTGAAATTTAACCCATAGTCTAGCATTTGATTCTGAATCCAAAGCACTTGAGCACAGCAGCTAGCGGCAACAATGTATTCAGCTTCAGCAGTTGATGCAGAGACACAGGATTGTTTCTTGCATTGCCATGAGACAACCCTTCCACCAAGAATTGACATCCCCCAGATGTAGACTTTGCAGTCATATTGCAACCTGTAAGGCCCCGTTCCCGGGACGCTTACAGCTGGGTTCTCATCGCACATAAAACATATAGTTACATTTGTATTTAATAATCGCAGCGGAAAACTAAAACAAACTTTCATTTTCATGTAAATGCTTTTGCAAACTAATACAACATTCATTACAAAATTGTTTGTTGGCATTACAATGCAAAAACATTAATCAAAGGAATGCCATCCCAAAAGAGCTGAGTAGTCGCCCGTGCCATCCTCAGCAATCATTACCTGCCAACTGGAAACACATCAAAGTCAGCGTTGCTGAGTGAGTTCTAGTTTTATAAATAAAACATACTTTACTTTCAGATAAAACCGTTCGTACTTTTACATGATCACACATCATACGTACACATAAATAATATTATTATTATCTTCCTTCATTCGTTCATTCCTTCGTTCATTACCTTACTTGCGCATCGGACATCATCCCGAACCAATACCATGTGCTACACCCCGGTTAGTCGTAGCTACCGGGCCGAAGTCAACGAATGACAGCTAAACGTATGCCGCGGTACTAGGAGTAACCGTCAGTCTTAGCTACTGGGCCGAAGTCAACGAATGACAGCTAAACGTATGCCACAGTACTAGGGGTGAGCGGTAGGGGTTCTACATTTGGGTTCAATCACCAAGAGGGACCCCGTATCCGATGTGTGCAAGACGTTTCATTCGTTCATCATGTTCCTCTTCCTTTATCTTTCACTTTACGTTACATAATACTTCGTTCATTCATCATAACAAGTAAAGCCACAGGAACTATACTATACATCACATTACGGAACATAAACATGCATCAACATCACATCATACAGGGCAACATCATACATACATAAAGTGCAACATCATCATCATCATGCCCAACATGCTTTCTAAGACCTCGATCGTCATCTTAAAAACTCTTGTGGGAACCTTTACATCAACACTTACATCTGCACTTTCCCCCGAAAGTCAGAAGTTAATCTACACCTTCCTCGGGTTCAACAGCCCTATTCGGGCGTATGGACACCCCTCAGTCGCATGGCCTCCATGCGACTGAACATCATGCGATTGAACTAATACGGATGAACACCTATGCGAATGAACATCCAGTCGTGCGAATGGACAATGCGGATGAACACCTATGCGACTGGACCTTCAGTCGTGCGAATGGACCTTCAATCGCATGACACCCACGCGACTGGCCCTCCAGTCGTGCGAATGAACCCCAATCGTGCGAATGGACCCCAATCGCACCCTAATCGGCCGTATGGCCTCCATTCGGCCTCCAGTCGGTCGCCTAACCCTAACTGGTGCAGAGTGCAGTTCAACCCGACTGCAGCCGAGGGTTTTCGGCCCCCAAACTCATCTAAACCCATTTTAAGCCTAAATCGACCATCCTAAACCTTAGGGATGCATACCATAACATCATTCAAGCACAACCAACCATGAAATCAAATCACAATCGCGTCATACATATACATACTCATACACAAACGGGTCAACTTACACACATACGAAAAACTCGATTTCAGATGTTTTCCAGCCTTAAATCGTTTGAAAACAAGTAAAAGAGGGGTCCTAGAACTCACCTAAACGAGCACAATGACAAGAGCTTCGATTCGGCTTGCTTCACGATGATTTTGGCGACCCGAACCGACCCGAACCAACACTTTTTCCTCTTTTTCTCCTCTTTCTCTCTATTCTCCTCTTTGTAAACTAAAATGTGAGTGTGGGGAGAGTGGGCAGCCCTCTCCCTACATATATCACCACATTTCCCCAACTTTTCTTCGTTGGCGAGTTTGGTCCCTCGACTTTTGGACTTTATTTTCTTTTCTTTCTTCACCGACTTCAAAATAATAATTATCCGGGTGTTACAAGTCCACCCCCCTTAAATAGGTTTCATCCCCGAAACCTGTTATTCGTCAAACAAACGTGGATAATGCTGTCTCATTTCTTCTTCAGTCTCCCACGTTGACTCAGATCCCTTCCTGTGCTTCCACTGTACACGCACAAGAGGAACCACTTTATTCCTTAGCCTCTTTTCTTTACGATCGATGATTGCCACCGGTTGCTCCACATAATTGAGCCTTTCATCTATTTCAATGTCTTCCAATGGAACAATCATGTCTTCATCAGCTATACACTTTCTCAGATGAGATACATGGAATGTCGAGTGAATCCCACTTAACTCATCTGGCAACTCCAATCTATAAGCCACCTCCCCTACTCGAGCAATGATTCGGAAAGGGCCTATATATCTTGGGCTCAACTTGCCCCACTTTCTGAATCTGATAATACCCTTCCAAGGTGAGACCTTCAGCATAACCCGGTCACCCACCTGGAACTCAATTGGCCTACGTCGCTTATCGGCATACGACTTCTGTCTATCCTTGGCTGCCTTCATGAAGGCTTTAATCTTTTCAATCTTCTCTGTCGTAGCCTCAATTACCTCGACGCTCCCCAATTCCTTCTGACCAATATCACCCCAACAAACGGGTGTTCTGCATCTCCTACCGTATAGCATCTCATATGGTGGCATACCAATACTGGCATGATAGCTGTTGTTGTATGAGAATTCAGCTAACGGCAGGTGGTCATCCCAACTTCCACCAAAATCGATCACACATGCCCGGAGCATGTCTTCCAGTGTCTGAATGGTCCTTTCTGACTGACCATCAGTCTGGGGATGATAAGCCGTGCTAATATGTAACCTCGTCCCCATAGCGTCGTGGAATTTCTTCCAAAATTTAGATGTAAACCGAGTGTCACGATCAGACACAATAGACACCGGCACACCATGACGAGCTACAATTTTCTTGATGAACAGATCAGCCAACCTCTCAGATGAATACGTCTCGCGGATCGGTAGAAAATGAGCGCTCTTCGTCAGACGATCAACCATCACCCATATGGCATTGTACCCTTTCGGGGTACGCGGCAGCTTCGTAATGAAGTCCATGGTGATGTGCTCCCATTCCATTCCGGTATATCCAAAGGTTGTATCTTCCCATACGGCTTTTGATGCTCTGCCTTCACCTGTAAGCAAGTAAGGCACTTACTCACATACTCCACCACGCCGCGCTTCATACCCGGCCACCAATAATCTTCTTCATGTCATGGTACATTTTCGTGGCACCAGGATGAATGGAGTATCGAGTCATGTGGGCTTCATCCATTATCTTCACCCGTAGATCCCCAAAACGAGGAATCCACACACGACCGAATCGAGTTCCAACACCGAGTGTGTTTTCACCCAATTCCCCAACCAGACCTCTCATTCTCTCCGAGTTAAGGTGGCCTTCTTTCAATGCCTCATCTTGAAACTCCTTGATTTGCTTCATCACATCAGAGGTCATGATAGTTGATAAGCTTTCACCCGAATCGGTTCGGGCCTTTCCTTTCGACTAAGGGCATCCGCCACCACATTAGCTTTGCCTGGATGGTAATGGATCTCGCAATCATAATCCTTTATAAGTTCCAACCATCTCCTCTGCCTCATGTTCAGGTCCTATGATCGGTGAATATGGTGCACTCTTCCCCGTAAGATAGTGCCTCCAGATCTTCAATGCAAAGACCACGACTGCTAGCTCCAAGTCATGAGTAGGATAATTGACCTCATGACCTTTAACTGTCGAGATGCATAGGCTATAACCTTCCCTCTCTGCATTAACACACACCCCAACCCTGAGTAGGAAGCATCAGAATAAACCACCAAATCTTCGCTTCCATCGGGTAATGACAGAACAGGAGCTTGAGTCAGTCTTGCTTTCAGCTCTTCGAACGCCTTCTCTTGAGCTTGACCCCATACAAATTTCACATCCTTTCGGGTCAACTTAGTTAGTGGAGAAGCAATCTTAGAGAAGTCTTGGATGAATCTTCTATAGTAGCCCGCCAAGCCCAAGAAACTACGGATCTCGGATGGCGTCTTTGGTGACTTCCATTGCATAAACCGCCTCCACCTTCGCCGGGTCAACCATAATCCCGTCAGGATTCACCACATGACCCAAAAACTGAACTTCGCGCAACCAAAATGCGCACTTGGAGAATTTAGCATACAATTTCTCCCTTCTCAACGTCTCTAGAACCTCTCGAATGTGACCGGCATGCTCAATCTCGCTCTTCAAATAAATCAGGATATCATCAATAAACACAATCACTGATTTATCCAACATAGGCCGACACACACGGTTCATCAGATCCATAAAAGCAGCTGGCGCGTTGGTCAAACGAAAGGGCATGACAAGAAACTCGTAATGGCCATAGCGCGTACGGAAAGCTGTTTTAGGGATATCTTGCTCCTTCACCTTCAACTGATGATAACCAGATCGAAGATCTATCCTCGAGAACCAACTAGCACCCTGAAGCTGATCGAACAAATCATCTATCCTCGGTAAGGGGTAGCGGTTCTTCACTGTCAACTTGTTCAGTTCGCGGTAGTCAATGCACATCCTCATACTACCATCCTTCTTCTTTACAAATAGGACCGGAGCACCCAAGGAGAGATACTCGGTCTAATGAACCCCTTATCAAGCAGCTCTCGCAACTGCTCCATCAACTCTTTCATCTCAGTTGGAGCCAACCGATATGGTGCCTTGGCAACAGGTTGGGCACCCGGTATCAGGTCAATCTGAAATTCAATCTCTCTGTCAGGTGGCACTCCTAATAAGTCTTCTGGGAACACGTCTGGAAAGTCACACACAACTGGTACATCATCTAGTTGTGGTGTTGGTGTATCCACGTCCTTTACATAAGCCAAGTAGGCGCTACATCCACGCCTATACACTTTCCCGCCACCGCCATTGAGATCACCTTCGGAATCGTAGTAACCCGATCACCATAAACCGTTACCAAACTTCCGTCAGGCGCTGTCAACCGAACCATCTTCTTGCGACATATAATGTTTGCCTCGAAATCCGCCAACCAATCCATCCCAGGAACCAAATCGAAACCACCCAAGGTCATCACAAACGGTCTAACAGGAAACTTGTGACCCTCAAGTTCCACATCACACTTCTCTATCATCTCAGAAATCCTGGTAGACTTACCTATGGCAGTTTCTACATCAAAGGGCGCATCAACACGTCTACTACTAACAGGCAGCTTAGCACAGAAAGCAGCAGAAATAAAACTCTTACTAGCACCCGAATCAAATAACATAGAAGCTAAAGTCTGGTTCACTAGAAACGTACCGGACACAACGTCAGGGTCCGTCCTAGCCTCCTCCTGTGTCATGGTGAACGCCCTGGCGCTCGCCCTCGGTCCATCACTTCCCGTCTTCTTCACCCCTGAACCCTCATTCCTCGACTTCTTACAATCTCTGCTCATATGACCAATTTCCCCACAGTTAAAACATTTGCTCGACATGCAATCCTTCGCCATATGCCCTGTCTTCCCAAACTTGAAGCACAAGTTTGACCCAAACCTACATTCCCCGCTGTGCTCCCTTCCACACTTGCCACACCTTTTCGACCCCGCACTTGATGTGACCACACGGCGCTCATCCACCCGTGCCTTTTTATTACCCATCGGGGCATCACCCCGACCAAACCGTTTCCCGTTCCAGTTCCGATCACCACCACCTTCTTACTTGCTTCAGTCACCACCACCTCCCGCTCATCATACAGCCTCCCTGCCAAATCAACCGCCGACCTAAACGTGCTTGGCCGGCGGCGATCATATGCCGACGAACATCCACCGGTAAACCCTGAATGTACCTCTTAATTTTCCGAGACAGAGGCGTCACCTGATCAGGCACAAGCCGTGCCATTTCATTAAACTTGGTGGTATACTGCTGGTGTGTCATGGTTCCAGCCTCCAACTGTAAAAACTCCCTTTCCAACTTATCCATTCTCTGTGAGGACAGAACTCCTCAATCACCATCTTCTTCAACTCGGGCCATTTCATTCTCCCGATCGCCCGATTACCTTCTGCTTGGACAATGTTATCCGACCAACACAGAGCTGAATCCACAAAAGAGTGGGTAGCAAACTTCACCTTTTGGCCCTCCCAACACTCGCTGATATCGAGAACAGCTTCCATTTCCCTCACCCACCGGTGAGCGGCTGCAGCGGTGCCGTTTCCATCAAAAGTAGGGGGCTTGCATCTCATAAAAGCCCCATAATTACATCCTCGTGCCGTTTCATGCATAGGCTTTTCCTCCTCCTCATCATCATCAGATAGAACCGTTTCCGGCTCTGGTTGTTCCCGTTCCCCAAAGGATCTGTTTCTTTCTTTTCTTTCCCTTCTCGTACAGCCTTAATAACTTCGGTCACCACAGACGGTAAGATCGTCTGCATGACCTGATGTACTTCTTCTACAACAGCCTCTTTTACTGAGGCTCTCAGATTGGCGCTTTCGTCGCCACCCTCCGGATGAGGGGTCTCTGGTTCTTCATGAACCACCCTCTCAACTCTGGGTCTCCCTCTCTTAGGTCGTGGTTCAGCACCGTGACCTCCACCCCTAGAAGCTTTCGAAGATCTACCTCCGGCCATCACACGCACACTGAAAGATTCAAACACCAACACGGTCATTCAAGGAAACAACTCAGTTTATGTCAAGTATAGTAAGTCCCTAATTACAGTGGCCAGTTGTGATTAGCCACTTACTTTACTCTTCATACCCCAAGTATTACCTGTCCTGACTACATCAGTATTTAAATCTACATACAACACATAACCACATACCATGCGCACATAAAACCGGTTAACTTTACGAAAATACCTGATGGCACGCAGCTATTCAGATTGGCATCCCATTCCCATTCCGTCCCATTCTCAGTTTAAGATTAGGTTTATTTTGAAAATTTACCCATTTCACTTAAACTTTGGCTCTGGTACCAACTTGTAAGGCCCCGTTCCCGGGACGCTTACAGCTGGGTTCTCATCGCACATAAAACATATAGTTACATTTGTATTTAATAAATCGCAGCGGAAAACTAAAACAAACTTTCATTTTCATGTAAATGCTTTTGCAAACTAATACAACATTCATTACAAAAATTGTTTGTTGGCATTACAATGCAAAAACATTAATCAAAGGAATGCCATCCCAAAAGAGCTAAGTAGTCGCCCGTGCCATCCTCAGCAATCATTACCTGCCAACTGAAACACATCAAAGTCAGCATTGCTGAGTGAGTTCTAGTTTTATAAATAAAACATACTTTACTTTTAGATAAAATCGTTCGTACTTTTACATGATCACACATCATACGTACACATAAATAATATTATTATTATCTTCCTTCATTCGTTCATTCCTTCGTTCATTACCTTACTTGCGCATCGGACATCATCCCGAACCAATACCATGTGCTACACCCCGGTTAGTCGTAGCTACCGGGCCGAAGTCAACGAATGACAGCTAAACGTATGCCGCGGTACTAGGAGTAACCCTCAGTCTTAGCTACTGGGCCGAAGTCAACGAATGACAGCTAAACGTATGCCACAGTACTAGGGGTGAGCGGTAGGGGTTCTACATTTGGGGTCAATCACCAAGAGGGACCCCGTATCCGATGTGTGCAAGACGTTTCATTCGTTCATCATGTTCCTCTTCCTTTATCTTTCACTTTACGTTACATAATACTTCGTTCATTCATCATAACAAGTAAAGCCACAGAAAGATACTATACATCACATTACGGAACATAAACATGCATCAACATCACATCATACGGGCAACATCATACATACATAAAGTGCAACATCATCATCATCATCCCAACATGCTTCTAAGACCTCGATCGTCATCTTAAAAACTCTTGTGGGAACCTTTACATCAACACTTACATCTGCACTTTCCCCCGAAAGTCAGAAGTTAACCTTTACACCCCTCAGTCGCACGGCCACCATGCGACTGAACATCATGCGATTGAACTAATACGGATGAACACCTATGCGAATGAACATCCAGTCGTGCGAATGGACAATGCGGATGAACACCTATGCGACTGGACCTTTAGTCGTGCGAATGGACCTTCAGTCGCATGACACCCACGCGACTGGCCCTCCAGTCATGGAATGAACCCCAATCGTGCGAATGGACCCCAATCGCACCCTAATCGGCCGTATGGCCTCCATTCGGCCTCCAGTCGGTCGCCTAACCCTAACTGGTGCAGAGTGCAGTTCAACCCGACTGCAGCCGAGGGTTTTCGGCCCCCAAACTCATCTAAACCCATTTTAAGCCTAAATCGACCATCCTAAACCTTAGGGATGCATACCATAACATCATTCAAGCACAACCAAGCAAGAAATCAAATCACAATCGCGTCATACATATACATACTCATACACAAACGGGTCAACTTACACACATACGAAAAACTCGATTTCAGATGTTTTCCAGCCCCAATCGTTTGAAAACAAGTAAAAGAGGGTCCTAGAACTCACCTAAACGAGCACAATGACAAGATCTTCGATTCGGCTTGCTTCACGACGATTTTGGCGACCCGAACCGACCCGAACCAACACTTTTTCCTCTTTTTCTCCTCTTTCTCTCTATTCTCCTCTTTGTAAACTAAAATGTGAGTGTGGGGAGAGTGGGCAGCCCTCTCCCTACATATATCACCACATTTCCCCAACTTTTCTTCGTTGGCGAGTTTGGTCCCTCGACTTTTGGACTTTATTTTCTTTTCTTCTTCTTCACCGGCTTCAAAATAATAATTATCCGGGTGTTACAAACCATAATCACTATCTGTATAAGCATACAGATTAAAGTCAAAATTCTTGGGATACCATAGACCAAGTGTTGATGCACCTTTGAGGTATCTTAGAATCCTTTTGACAGTGATAAGGTAAAACATCTTAGGGTTGGCTTGATATCTTGCACAGATGCATGTAGCAAACATGATATCAGGCCTGCTAGCAGTAAGATACATAAGCGAACCAATCATAGCCCTGTATAAGTGTTCATCTACACACTCCCCCTCAAGATCAGGACCAAGGGAGTGGTTTCTGGCTATGGGTGTCTTAGCAATCTTACAGTCAGTCATATTGAACCTTTTGAGTATGTCTTGAACATACTTTGACTGACTTATGAAGATGCCATCTTCAACTTGCTTAACTTGAATTCCCAGAAAGAAATTGAGTTCCCCATGGCACTCATTTCAAATCTGTCTTTCATCAGCTTCTCAAAGTCTTTGCAGAGCTTTAGATTAGTGGAACCAAAGATGATGTCATCCACATATACTTGAACTAGAAATATGTCTTTTCCTTGTCCTTTGATGAAGAGAGTTCCATCTATAGTACCTCTCCTGTATCCATGTTTACAGAGATACTCAGATAGTGTTTCATACCACTTCCTGGGTGCCTGATGTAACCCATAGAGAGCTTTATCAAGCTTGTAGACATAATTAGGATGATCAGGATCTACGAAACCACGTGGCTGTTTAACATAAACCTCTTCATCTATCACTCCATATAAAAAGGCACAATTCACATCAAGTTGAAGGACCTTGAAGTTCTTGGATGCAGCAATTGCCAGGAATATCCTAACAGCTTCTAATCTTGCCACTGGAGCAAAGACATCAGTGTAGTCAATCCCTTCTTCTTGTTGTATCCTTGAACAATCAATCTAGCTTTGTTTTTTATGATAATGCCTCTATCATCTTTCTTGTTCCTAAACACCCATTTGGTTCCTATGGTAGTCTTCCCAAAAGGAAGAGGACAAAGGTTCCAAACTTTCTGTCTTTTGAATTGAAGCAGTTCTTGTTGCATAGCCTCAACCCAACTTCCATCCTTTAGAGCCTCCTCAACTTTCTTTGGCTCTATCTGGGATAGAAAACAAGAGTGAAGACAAACATTTTCTTCATGGGTTTGTCCTCTTGTCTTTACCCCGGAGACAACATCTCCAATGATGTTTGTGGTAGGATGAGAATTGTGGATCCTAAGCTGAGGAATCACAGCAAGTTGTTGAGAAAGATCTAAATTAGAAAAATTTAGATCTGGCATAGATGTTTCTCCTACCACATCAGCACACTTTTCAAGTGACACTTGATCCAAGCAGTATGTGACATCATTGATGTTCTCATCTATGGTGTGGTTAGTGGCATCAAGAAACTCTTGATCACTGTCACCATCACCATTGTTGTCTTCCACAGTTGAGTTGTTCTTATCTGGTTGTAGAGCCTCTGAGCTGGAATTTGAAGGCATACCAGATGTATCAGCTGAATTTGTCATTGTTGTGCTGATAGAAACCTCATTTGCAGAAGTAGTTCCAACTGGAGCTGAAGATGTATGACTTGAAGGTCTTCCTAGCTCAAATCTTGGGTCAGGATCACCTGTATTTAAATTTTCTGCAGATCCTAAAACATTCTCACAAGATTTGTTAAAACAGTTGGTAACCAAATCAAGATCAAATAGCCAATCTGGACCAGAACCAGCAACACATGGTGTGTGTTCATTGAAGGTCACATTGGCTGACTCCTCAACTATTCTAGTTCTGAGATTGTACACTCTATAAACCTTAGCTTGGGAAGAATATCCAATAAAGTGTCCATCATCTGATTTCTCAGCAAACTTGGCAATTTGATCTTTGGTATTCAAGATGGTACAAGGACATCCAAATGACCTGAGAAAACCAATGAAAGGATTTCTCTTGTGCCAAAGTTCATAAGGAGTCTTTCCATGAGTCTTAACTACTAAAACTCTGTTCTGCACATAGCAGACAGTGTTGACTGCCTCTGCCCAGAAGGTGATGGGCAGTTTAGAGTCAGGCAACATGGTTCTTGTAGCTTCAATCAGTGTCCTGTTTCTCCTCTCAGCAACACCATTTTGCTGAGGAGTCTTGGAGGCACTAAATTGCCTTGCAATACCTTTTTCATCACAAAATGTATCAAGGGTTTGATTTTTGAATTCTGTTCCTTGATCACATATTATGATTTTAACCTTGTGATCAGACTGATTCTCAATCTTTAAGATGAAATTCTTTAGAATCTCAGGAGTCTCATCCTTAGTTCTAAAGAAGAAGACCCAAGTGAATCTTGTAAAATCATCTGTGATCACTAGACAGGATAAGGTCCTTCCTAAACTCATTACACTGGTGGGGCCAAAGAGATCCATATGTAACAAGTGTAGGGGTGTAGTGATGGAGTTCATTTCCTTAGGCTTATGAGATACCTTATGTTGCTTCCCTTTCAGGCATGCA
This sequence comes from Flaveria trinervia, assembly GCA_025506515.1. Taxonomy (NCBI): domain Eukaryota; kingdom Viridiplantae; phylum Streptophyta; class Magnoliopsida; order Asterales; family Asteraceae; genus Flaveria; species Flaveria trinervia. The sequence continues at coordinate 14,753,072 of CM046448.1, forward strand.
ACACAGTGATCATCGCTTGTAAACTCTTTCTTTGGCATTCCAGTTACCAGATCATGCTTAATCAATTTATTCATGTTCTTAAAGTTTACATGGCACATTCTTTTATGTCATAGGAAAGACTCATCACTATTGGCTTTAGATAGAAAGCATGAAACTTCTCCAGAGGGAGAGGTTTCTTGCAAATCCATCTTGTACATGTTTCCTTTCCTGGGGGCTCTAAGCAGGATATGCTCATGAGGAATGACCACACCAGGCTTAAGAACAATGCACTCATGCTCAGTAAAGAGCATGTTATGACTCTGATCACAAAATTGAGATACACTCAGAAGATTGTATCCAAGCTCCTTAACAAAGTTTACCTTTTCAATGCTGAGCTTACCATTTGTGACATTGCCCCTTCCAGAAATGTAACCACCTTCATCTCCTCCAAAAGCAACTGGTCCTCCATCAATCCTTTCAAAGTTCTGGAGTAGTGACCTATTGCTTGTCATGTGCCTGGAACAACCACTGTCTATGATCCAGACATTTTTGTCTGTCTTCCGCTGTCCCTGCACAAAGGAAAATTTTATTAGTTACATTTGGAAACCCAAGACTTGCTTGTCTTGGGCTTATTTACAGAAGGTAATTCAATAGTGATAGATCCTATGGTTGTACTAAGAGGATCTTGAGCTGTTGTTGATGGAGAAATCTCAGTCACTTGCTGAGTCATGGTCTCACCTGCTTTGAAGGTGAAGTTTTCAAACTGCTGCTTCAGGAGATCCTTCTTGTTCTCCTTGGCTTCAGAAGAACCCTCATACATCAGTTTCAGTGCATCCCACAGCTGTTTAGCTGTTTTGCACTTCTTGAAACCTCTGTACACAGAGTTTGGAAGGACAGTTTGAAGAGCTGTCATGGCTTTCCTGTCTATCTCTACTCTCTTCCTATCTTCATCAGAGTAGTTAGCCACATCCTTGGGGATCATACCAGCACCAGTAGCAGAGGGTGTGCTGGGTATGAAAGGTCCATTCTCAATAGACTCCCACATTCTTGAATCGAGAGACCTGATGAAACCTTCCATTCTTAAACACCAGGTATCAAACTCATCAAGAGTGATCAGTGGGGACTTGTTCATGGTTCCAGTTTCCATATCAGTTTTGGAAATGGCTGCCATTTGAAAAGTTTGGTATTTGTGTGTGTGAGGGATCTTAAGATGGTGCGATCTTATATCAAGAGCCTGAAAGCTCTGATACCAAATGCAGGATCGTTGAAGGGAGTGAGGTACAACACAAAAACACAAAGAGGAGATTAACCAAACTTTTAATCAAACAGTAAAATGGATTAACCAAGATAAGACACTAAGAACACAAGTAATGTAAGAGACAGAACATAAAGAACACAAGTATATGGTTTTCAAGAATGCAGTATATTGCTTTCTCTATGTTCTATTACAAGTGTTACAAAGCATAAATAAAAGATACAAGAACATGAGATACTTATACTACATCCTACAGCTGGCTATACTTTGAAAGCCAGCTGGATACAATTGACTAGACACAAACAAAATCAATTATAGAGTCAAAAGACAGATTGCCTTTTGACTTGTGACTATGACATGCCATAGCTCACATCCTTATCTATTATAAAAAGGATAAAGTACATAAAGTAGAAAGTTTTCAGACTCAAGACCTCAATGTACAGTTACCAAAAGCATGGACCTTTTCACCAACTCATATAAGTTGGTGACTTGCAGAGGTGCAGCGGAAAGATGTCCAGCTTTACAGAAAAGTACATCAGAAAAAGCATATATTAAAAGTCTTCGGAAGAAATCTGTCTTCATAACTTGAAGCTTCGGAAGACTTTGTCTCTGAGGCTTCGGAAGACTTCATCTTTGGCTTCGGAAGATATTGGTCTTGGCTTCGGAAGATATTGGTCTTGGTTTCGGAAGATTTCACACTTAGAATATTTCTGTTGAGTGTGTGAAACTTTCAAAGCATTCTACTTCAGTACTTGTGCAGCAGAATAAGCCTTTGGATATTTGGGTTGCATCAGCCTCTTCATTAGTCTCTACAATAGATTATTAACTGACGTATTAATAAAAGAAGACATAATTTCGAGTTATTAGTAGAAATAAAGGATCCTATTAGTGTTAATGCATTTAATAATCCAAAAATGTGTATGCTGTTATTGTTAAATTTTCCTTTATAAATTTCTAAGAGATTACTTCCTTTATTTATTATTTTTTTTAACTTTTTTTATGTATTTAATTCAGGTACAAAAATATTAAAGCATATACTTTGTTGGCTAAGCAATTGCAACGGTTTATAATTAATAGGTCTTGTGTCCGTGATTATAATACTTAATTCTTAACATAGCTAATTATTACATCCTATGTAAACAACTTGTTTTTTATGTGCGGTTTAGTTCATTCTAAGATGAAAATTATTTAAAACAGAAAAAATCCAATTGTTTGAAAGATCATTATTAGAAAATATATAAACTTCAAACACATCAATAACTTGTAGCAACACCCCAAATTTTACGTGAAAATACATAATAATAATGACAAAGATAAGTTTGGGGTTAAAATTGTAATAAAGGTGAAGTTAAAGAATTATGTGGGTTTGAATCATAGTAGGAGTCTTGTATTTGTATTCATTACAAGTGATAATAAGTGATAAGAGTTTTGCATATTCATAGAGCGTGATTATACTCATAATTTCTTTTTAATGGGGATACACTAGCTTACTATTAAAATAAACATATAATAAATTTGATACTTTAGTTATTTCTATAGGTTATGTTTTATGTAACTTTGTGCAATCTTTCCATCATATGGATTCAAAATACATCGATCGAGAATTTTTGTAAAATTATTGTTAGTCTAACTAATATGAATATTTAATGTTGGTGATTTCTAAGTAATGAAGGTCACTTTAACATAATCACATTTGCTTAAAATAAAATGATAATTTAGAATGAACATTGATATAGGAGGTTTGAATTACATCTCATTCAATAACATTTTAATTTTTTTTTATCTAAGAAAACCTTGATAGTTCAAGGGGATGAAGCGCCCAAGATAGTATAGTAAAAAAATTATTTTAACATGGTTATTATATATCAGAAGATACTTCAGAATCACTTGATTGATAAAAAGTTGTGAAATTTGACTTCGGTAATAAATGAAGACCAATAGCAAAATGATCTTCGGTTATAACTGAGGGTTGGTAACAACATTGGTTTTGATATCTGTTGATGGTCGGTATAAACTAATGATTGGTCATTTGATGGTTGATGTCAACTAATGATGAGGTAGCAACTTGGTCAGTCGATAGTAAACTGATATGTAGCAAAGATGATTGGTAACAACTTGCTACTCTTTTGTAGTAACATAGTTAATATTGATGTATTTATCAAAGGTTGATAGTTATAACAGTTATAACTGTTAGTTGTCTTGCCTTTTTGTAAAAGTTTGTGTTGATTTGTGGAAACCTTTAATCCCTATATAAATAAATAATCTAGTTTGACATTGTGTTACAATTTTCACATAAAATAAAATTTAGTTCTTCGAATTAAAAGCTTTCGATACTTTACTCTAATGATAAACTATTTTCAGATTCAAAGAGTATTCAAGTGTGTACGAAAAAAAGGCACATTTAACTTGGATAAAGATGAGTGGATTAACAAATGGGTAATTTTGTTACAATTTAAACAAAAATAATATCACTAACAGTGATTATTATAAAGTTAAAAGCTATAAACATATGCTCTTTAAATTTAGAGTATATAATAAAAAATATAAAAAGCTAAGTAAATGTATTTAGCCTAATAGAAACAAATAGAATCCACGTGTAGACACCAAAAATTCAATTAAAAATCTTAACAAGTTGGATTAGATTAGGTTTAAGTGGTAATGTTTGGAGACACAAGAATTAAGGATGCACAACCAACCCTGACTCCATCTCTGACTTAGTCAAACCACAAGTGCCTTGTGGGCATCTTTTTCTTGGATCACTCGTTATTTAATTCTTTTTCTTTTACCTAAAATAATATCTAAAATAAAATCATCAATATATATTATTAATTTTTTAAAACAACAATTATTCTACTCTTATAAATTATTTATATAAGCATCTCGTAGAACTTAAACTCTAAACATCTTAGACAGAGGAAAAAGATCTTAACAATAAGATGTACGTCCTTTGTGAGCGTGTTGTAACATTTATACTATAGTTATTTATGTATGTAGTTATATAATTATTTATGTAAACAGATATATGATACATGAAACCATGGCTATATATATTTTTGGTTGCATTTCTAACTATATTCTCATTAATATGTATGACATATATAAAACGTGAATCAATTGTCTCGTACTGACTTTTGTTCGTGTAATGTAAGTTTTCAATGCTAAATGAAGACAGATACATAAAACTTAATACAATAAATATTACATGTTTATCTATCTATTTATGATAACAATGTCTTTCTCTTATCATCGTATATCTCATGTATGTTGAATGTACGTTGTGGGCTGATGCGGGCTAAAGTGTTATGCTTAACAAGTCATGCATAAACAAAGTGAGGAAATGAGAGAATGTGATGATTTGATACTTTGTTAAACGGTATGTGGCCACATGAACCCGTAATCCGGTTATGACCCATTACCTTAGCGACCCGCCCATTTGTTCAGAGTTATCGTAACTAGATGGGCATGAGAAATGGTTAGGATTGAGGCTTGTCTATACAAGAGGTTAATATCCATAAAATAAACTTAACTATCACTATCTAACAGTTGACTTACAAGAAAGATAGTTTAAGGGAAAACTTCATAAAATATTAAGCAAGTTTTAAAAATGTTTTACTCAGGTGATTGATATTTTTATCTGTTTCAATCATGTCACTGATATGTTTTATTTATTTCAATTAAGTCACTAAAGTTTTAAAAGTGTTTCAATTAGTTTACCCATATAAGTTTTTAAATAATTGTTTTTTAAATGATTCGATTCTTTATAAATAATGTTAATATTTTATATATTTCAATTGTTTTTAAAATATTTTACAATTTATAAGCGATCTAGTTAGAACAGTTTTAAAACTCTACTAACCTGATTGAGATAAAAAAAGTTTTAAAAGTGACCTGCTTGAGATAAAAGACCTGATTTGAACAAATAAATTTATGTGTGACCTGATTAGAACAATCTTTAAACTTGATTTCTATTTTATAAAGTTATCTATTTTCTAAAGAAAAACAAAAGTTTCAGGTTGGAAAACATTTTTTTTTCAAATTAGGTTGCTATTTTATACATCTCTTCTCATTTTTTTTATCTATATGATTTTAATGGATGCATTGAATTGAACATAATTAAAGCATGACCCAACCCATATTTATGTTTTGGGTCAGTTGATAAAGTTTTCGTATGTAGAAGTAAATAGAAAATATTTGAAGCAGGCCCAACCCATTAGTAGTAGTCCAAAAATCTCTTATAAACTAAAATGATGGAACAAAAAGAATGAGCTCAGAAAGGCCTACACGTTCATTTGTTTGATTCAGAGAAGTCTGATGGACCTGACCACCAATAAAGGTTTGACATCATGGCTCATGAAATTGCACCAGCCGGGAATCGAACCCGGGTCTGTACCGTGGCAGGGTACTATTCTACCACTAGACCACTGGTGCTTTTGTGTGTGTTATTTAGCCATGTTCGTTGAATAGGCGATCACAACTCGGAGAATACAAGATGATTAGAATTTAGAAGACCAAAAGGTTAACTCAATAACTCATCATTGTTTATCAAATTTGGCAAAACCTAACAACTACAGTGAGTCTTTGTGGAAGCTGAGGCAACGACAAGGAGTTTTAGGAAGTTATTAAACACGATTTCTTCACTTGCTTTAAAGAATTTGAGTATAAGGAAACTTTGAGCAGAGATTCTAATTCCTCTTTTATATCTCAAAATTTGAAAGGTTATTACCAGTTTGGTTTACAAGTTTACAGTTAGATTAGCTTAATTAGGTGTAACCGTGTAACTCCAAAGTTTCAACTAAGGTTCTTGCTTTGCGTCTCAAAAAAATTGTAGAAATTAATAATTGACCTTTCTGAAATAGCATATCTAATATCATTCCGGCAACATCTAAAATCTTTTATCAAAGATGGTCTTTTGTCTAGACGTATCTCATACCACATATATTGTTATGGACATAATTCTATTCGTGTCCAATAAGGTTTCTACCACATTTAATGAAAGAATTGCTAGTCGGTCATGGACAAGAGTCATTGTGACAAAAGATAAGTATTTTTGCAAAACGCAATCTAAAGACGACAGTGGAGTTGACCAAGATTTAACTTCAAAGAATTCTGGATCACAAAAACAAAAATGGGCATCAAACTGTCAATTTCAAATGTCAAAATTAGTAATTGACCTTTTTAATTTTTATTTCGATCAATGATACTTTAATATCATCTTAAATAGTAAGTCACCTTTCAACTACCATTGTATGTGATTTGTAATTTAAAAACTAAGTTGAGGTAACAAAATGGACGAGATAACAGAATGAATGAATCTATAACTTTTTATTTTGTTTTTTCTTTAATAACTTTTGTTTGTTGTTTTTTTAATAATTAATTTGTGATTGTTTTATTTTTTGTTCTCGATGTCCAGGTATAAATTTTGTTAAAGCATAGTTGTACTAAAACATAGTACTATCTTGGGCATCGCACATTATATTGACCAATGATAACATGTCGGTATCATGAATAATGAAACTGATACAATTGAAAAACATCGACACCTTTATATAACCGTGTTCTATCTATGTTTCGATATCTCGAACTAAGTTGTCGCAACTTCATATGTTTGTATTATGTATCTTACCACATTAATGTTTTCACTCCTACGCCCCTAACAAAGTTCACAAACATACCTTATCATATGGACTTAATTTCTAGTTTTTCTGAGAATTACTTAACTAGTATCATATGTTATAAAAAAAGTAGAAAATGATATAAATCAACGCATGAGTCGTATCAAAGGGGAATGATCGATGTGTACTTTGGTGCAAAGAAAAGCATATGCATATGCTAATTTTTTTTTGGGACAGCTTGGTTTCATGTGGTTTACTTTGTACTCTTCTTCTTGCCAACCATACTACCATCAAAAGCTTTGGTCTCAATTATTAAATTTAGTATATTATTATCTTCTCAAATTAGTTGAACATGTATGGGCGATAATGACTAGTGATTCTTATTCTTTGAGTTGGATTCTTCTAATTGATTATGACTAATGATCATTACATTTTAGAAAAACATTCAACTTCTTATGCTATGACTTATATTTTTGTTTTCAGGATGTTTTTTTGAAAATATACATGTCTTAAAATTGCTATCATTCAAATATGCTTAACTATCTGTTTCTTTCTATTGTTATACTTATAACATTAACCGCATTAATATTGATACATTTTGATGTCACACTGCTATTTCTATTTTCTAATCAAATAAAGAATGGTATGTCCCAACAAACCTAAAAACATTGTTTGACAGTTTAAATGAATTTATATATCACACAAAGACAAGTAATCAAACGAAACTAACAACTAAATCCAAAAGGGATCATGTATTCCCTGAATCACAAGGGGAGGACCATCAACAGCAAGACACAAAATATTTAAATAGCAACTTGAAATGTGTAGTTTTTATACTTATTTTATAATGCATTAGTTTGTAATAGTATATTGTATGTATTTATGAATCTTTTTATTCGACTCTTTAAAATTTCTCGCTCACCTGCTTCAATTTGAAAATTCCTCCTAATTCATTGTCAAACTGTTTATTTTATACACATACATTGAAAATAAGTTCTATGTAGGTTTTATCTTTGAATTGCGTATATTTACTTTTAGATCGAATTATTTTCATTATCTATATTACTATATAAATCATAAATATATGACACAAATATAATTTAATAAAAATTTAAGACACATAATACAAATTCGTAAACATTAGGTACAAGTGTATAATGTAATAATTCTTATTTTGCCCCTCACTTAATAAACTTCTTCTAACTAATACATTAATTAATTCACTATTTAATAATACAAGATTATTTAATTCAAAACATTATATATTTTCTTATTTATAATACTTTAAATAAACATTTAAATTTGTATTATCTTATTTGAATACTTAACTATACAAATACTAATATTTTTATTATTATAATAATAATAGTAATTATTATTATTATTATTATAAAATTTATAAATAATTAGTATATTATTTGAATACTTGACTATATAATTATTAAATACTTTTATATTTATGATGATAACAATAATCAATATCTATATTATTTATACTAATATATAAAGTATTCGAGGATAACATATTTGTAATACTACTTAAAAATTACTACACCTAATATAATTTTTTTAACACAAGGGACAATTATATATATATATATATATATATATATATATATAATAGTTTCCAATTTGCCCCTATTTAATAAGTTATTCTAAATAATATCTTATTTAATATATTTAATAAGTTATTCTAAATAATATATTATTTAATATATTTAATTTAAGTATTATCTTCTTATAATAATTTAAACTGATATTAAAATACATACATTTATTATTTATGTTTTTATAACTCAATACTATTTGATTTAAGTATTATTTTATATAAGTACTTAAGTATATAATCATTAAATAATTATATATTAATAATAATAATGCCCAATATATCAGTATTTAAGGCAGGTCAGAGAAAAAACTAGATACAACCTACCACATCATTATATATAACAAAAAAAAATTATAAGAAGTGTAGGTTAAAATTTGTATTCAATGTTATCACAATAATTTTTTCCTTCAAATTAATAAAAAACCTATTAAGTTTTTTCTTAAAACTTTATATTTAAACCCTTTAAGGATTTTTTTAAAACTAATCATGACACTTTCACTCTCTCTCTCTCTCTCTTTCTATTTTTAAATTGATACCTGCTCATTTTATTATTTTATTTTATACTTAAATTTTTGGATTATGTTAAATTTACAATTAATCTTCATAAATTTTTAATTTTATACATAAGTATTCGAGTTATGTCAAATTTACATTTACTAACAATTTTTAAAGTTTTATGTATAAACTTTCGAGTTATGTCAAAAAAGTTTTTAAGTAATTTACAATATAGCTCGTTAATTATAATAAAGTCATCATATATGCATTTGTTATTTTTTTATCTATTTCGAGGTATATATTTTCTATAATTTTTTAAATTACATTTTTTATTAGTGTTTTGCACGTAGATTTTTTTCGGGTGGTTAGTAATAACGTATAAATCATCAGATTAAATCTTTTAATTTTTATAACCCAAAAAACTATATTTACAACATTAATGTATACATTAAACCATACCGTGACAAAGTGCGGGTCTAATCCGCTAGTACTTTTTAAATCTTAACTGGAAAATTAAAACAAAACAAGATTAAGTACGTAATATTCTATTGTAAAAAACATACCAAGAAATGACCAAATGCTAATATTTCGTGAAACGACACACCTCTTCATGAGAGAGGGTCAATCGACGCTTAAAACAAATAAAAATTATCTTATTACTGTTAGAAGTATTTTTTGTCATCAAGTATTAACTTAATAGGAATTTAGTTATTATCAATACTAAGAGCAATTCACAGTGAAGTTTTTAAAATTAAATGAATGTGTTTGGTATATTATATGAAATGCTTTAACCGGTTGTGAGTGAAAGAGAGAAAAATTGTTATTGTGGATTGGTATATTTGAAGAATCATTGTTTAATCCTTATAAATTTTTTAATATTTTTAATGTGGTTGTGAGTGAATGAAAAAGAAAAAAGTAATGATAAAGATATAAAACATATTATTTAATTAAAAATGAGAGAAAAAAATAGTAATTATTAATGTAATTATATTAATAAAAATAAAAAACCTACTGTGGACAAGTTGTTACGTGCTCATAGTATATATGTTCTCATGCAATTTCTATCAAACTAATAGATCTGTATCAATTTAAAGTGACTTTCACTAAGTAATTGGATTTTTCACCCACTATAAGCTTTAGTTAAATAAAACAACTTGATGATACCAAAGCCGCCGTAAATCTTAATCATGTAAAAAAATATGAGAATAATTTAGCTCATAATTAAATCTATGTATTTAATGGTTTTCTAGTTACATAACACTTTTTGTGCTTTTTGAAACCAAATTTAAAATATTATATTCAATAAAACCATTTTAAACGAAACAGTTTTTAAATATTGTTTAACTTACAAAAATTGTTAAACCCCTTGGTGTCAATTTTTTCAATTCATTTATATGTCTGTCGAAGTTCAAGACTTTGATCATGCTGTTTTGATTGTATTTATAAAAAAATCTCGAAAACCTAGGAATTATGTAAGCCCCCAACTACTAACATACAACATCACATTTCTTTTTAATTTTTATGCACGACAAACTAAAGAATTTCTTGTAGACCAGTACTTTGAATTATTATTATATTCTCCATTTAAATTTAAATTCAAATTCCTCGTTTGTTGTTTCTTTCAAATACGGACCATCCTAAGCTTTCAACATTTTATACGCGTTTAAACAGTGTTTTTATTTTTTAGTACCAGTTGACCTGAAAATCCTTAAAGGTTAATTAAATACACTTCAACCATCTTTCTTTGGAACATGTTTAACCAGCTAACCAATTGTGGAAGGATTTTAAGAATTATAATTTTTATCTTTTCTCTTTTCAAAATCTTATCTACTAAACACTTTCATGTGTTGCTTATTTCACATCGTGTTTTGTTCAAATTTCAGATTTAGATAAAAAGATAAAAGTTCTTTAATATTTTGCCTTAAAGTGATTATATATGCATGTTTACTTTTGAACTTTTAAGTTACTTATAACATTATCAGACTTTTGATACTTGTTCATAACATGGTAAGTGAACCAATAAAACGATCAATTCAATAACTAATTCAGTTATAAAAATATTACGTTAAAGTCTCTAATATAATCTATGAAAGATCACCATTACAACTCATGTTTAGAACCACTAGCGGCTAACAAACAAACATCTGGCTAAGGTGATGTTTGACAACTTTTGAATGATTAAGCGCCAAATCAATAATAGGTCTGGATCATTAAACGTTGAATCATTAAGAGGTCTGAACCATTAAGAGTTAGTATATCGTTTATTGATTCAAATGCAAAAGTCTGACCAATTCAAATAAGAGATTTCAATCATTCAGCATTAAACCTTTTAACCATTCAGAGACAAATATCTGAACCATTCAGACATTTGCTCGTGAAACAAACAATCTGAACCATCAAATGCTGCATTATTCAGACATCAGAATCATTAACAGGCTGATTAAGAGACTGCCAAACAACTCCTAAAATTTGTTTAGTATTTGAATCCGACTAACAAAATTAAAATTTTGAATCGAAATCAAATTTCATTTTTGGATTTGAGTTTTAGATTTTCAAATCAAATGCTTCACATACCTACTTGTGAATTAAATTGATTTTTTTTGCTTACATGTAACTATTATTTATTATTTTTATATATAAAAACTAGCCTTAAATACCCATATAAATATAAATATACATTTTTATATACTTTTGATTATTAAAATGACTTTATATATAAAATAATTTTAGAATGTATAATATAATGAATATCTATCCATTTACAAATGATAAATGAATTAAAAATATTAAAGTATTTATTTGAGTGAACTTAAAATTAAACTGTAGTTATATAATTGTGAATATTTATAGCCTTAATTACCAAGTGTTATAAAAAGAATGAAAATAGTTTGTGCGGAAAATAAAACATTTGATACTCTAAACTAATACCAAGTGTCTTTTTAACATATTTGATACTCTAAACTAATACCAAGTGTCTTTTTAACATACTCTTTAATAAAAGTAATCTATTTATATATGCATAATTCTTTTAATCAAATTAATCGTTTTGGTTATTAATCTTTCTATTATAATAAAAAGGTAATAATGGAGGACACATGACAAAACCACATTCATTCTCTTTCTCGCTTTTCTCTCATATTAAATAATTACTTTAATAACAAATAATATTATTTAAGTTTTTTTAATATTAATAATGGTTTTTTAAAAATTAAGAAAGATATCATTTTATTAATGTTATACATAAAGAATCAAATTATTATAAAATATTTTGTTAAAACATCAAACTTATAGAAGAATATATGAAATATTTTATATTTTTTTAAAAGTAGATTTTTTATAAACCAACAATAATTAATAAATGAGTTATAATAAGGATATTTATAAAAATGACAATTTTTTAAACAACATGTTTGATTTTTTTCAAGTTTAAAAAGTTGATATAGTTGTTTTATTACTTATAATGTTTACTTCTATGTAATTTAAATCATATATGATCTTAGAATATTGTTTTATAATTAAATAAAATTTTATTATATTTAATTTTTATTTCTTTAACTCGTGTAATACACGTGTTTACTAAATTTAATTTATCATATATTAGTCGGATTTTGATGTTAACACGTATTACTTCAAACTTTTTGAATTTATTAATTTGTCGCTTTGAACATCTTACATTTACTTATCTAAATGTTTTGGATGTCTTTGTTGGGCATCATGTTATACAATTTATTAATTATACTTAAATTGATCCTTATCATATTAATATTCCATCATGCACTGTTGCAAAAATCGACAATAATCGGAGATCGGCCGGTCACCTAGTGGATTTTTTGCTAATCAGTCAATTAATCGTTAGGCGGTCAATGGTGGTCAAAATAAGACCTAGGCGGACATAGACGGTCTTAATCAACCGAAAATCCGTGATTTCAACGAGTTTCCAACGACTTTCAAAAAATTTGGCTAAAACTTGAAAATTCCGGACAAATATGTCTATTTATATACAAAACTGAATTTTTTGTTAAAATTACATATTGAAATGTGTGTATTTATATATAAAACTAAAAACTATATATAAAAACTCCAATACAATTAATCCCGATTAATCACTAGTCCCTACCTCGTCGCTTGACTAGCGCTTAAGGTATCATAAGTCACCTAATGTATTACATATCCATGTCTCATAATTTACTTTAAAATCATAAATTTACATTTTATGTTTATTTTTAAGCATTCATTGTAAATATAGCACTAATGTATTTTTAAACTTATAAAGAATTTTGGTATAAAAGATATCCGATTAGTTATTTGTTATTACACATAAGTTATAAAGAAATAAATATGAACTAAGTGGATTCGATGGATCAACCTATAACACCAATAGTTTCGTTAAACATGTGCATAACTTTGATATGCATCTAATCATTTCTATACTAAACCACAACTTAAAAGTTTCATGTTAAGTTCATCTTGCGTGATTTGAAAATTTTACTCGATAGTGCAAGCTAAAATACCGGTATTATATATATTATTAATTACTAGTTTTTTTATGCATCAATAGTTGTATTTTATGCATAGTGAATTGTATCATTGGATTTTTTATTTTTAGTTTTTTAGTTTTAACTCTAATATTTTTATATTTTCTTACAATTTAACATTTATAATTTTTCAATTTCAACTTTGTTCTTCATATTTTTCATCCTTTATAATTTTTCGTTTTACGAATTTACGACTTAATACACCGTAACGCGCGTGCGTTTTTCAACGTTTACGCGTATTTTCCCTTTAACGGTCCCGTCACAACGCGCAGTTGTTAGATCAACTTAGCTTTTAAGTTTTAATTTTTTACGTGCGTGATTCAACTTTTTTACATCTACTTTCCTTTCGGTTTATATTTTTCATTATTAATTATTTTTTATACGAGCTTTGTCGATATTCGTAATCACTAACAGTGATATGACATTAGTATTATTTGGTACGGTTTTACGTCTCGCAACAAAACATAAAGGTTTAATACTAGTTTGCCTCTATTTTATACCTTTTCCAAAAGAAAAATAACAAACTCCTTATCCAACATTATAAAACCCCCATTATCTCCATACAACAGTTTAACACACTCGATTACAACAAAGAACCTCCAACAACAACAACAACAACTTCATCATCATGAGTTACAATCAAAGCCAGCCTGCAGTCGGTGCTCCTCCTCCACAAGGTCAGTTTTCCCTCAATTCGATCTGTTAATTTGATCATGTTTGACTCAAATCTTGTTTGGGAATTAGGGTTTACAATCGATCATAATGCCGTTCGATTCTTGCAGGTTATCCACCAGAAGCATACCCAAAAGACACGTATCCACCACCAGGGTACCCACCACAACAAGGGTATCCTCCGCAAGGGTATCCTCCGCAAGGGTATCCTCCACAAGGCTATCCTCCACAACAAGGGTACCCTCCGCAGTATGCCCCTCAGTACGGTGCTCCACCTCAGCAGCAGCAACAGCAACAAAGTAGCGGTTTTATGGAAGGATGGTGAGTACTGATTTCACCCATCTTTTGATTTTGGTTTGTTTATGTAATGTAAGTGTTAAAGTTCGGTTCTTGATTTTCTGATGTCGGTTAATTTTTGTGTGAATTGATGTGAACTTGACTTTTGGGGAAGAATTTTGACTTATTGACTTAAGATCGTGATTTCTAAGAACTGTGTATGTTTTCATGGTTGGTCATGATTCTTTTGCTTATAGCACTTGGGTAGATCATGATTCTTTTGCATCAAACACTTGTGGGATGATCATGATTCATTGGTATTAAATACTTGCTGGATGATCGTGTTTCTTTGTCATCAAGCACTTGCTGGATGATCATGATTCCTTGCTATCAAACACTTGATAATCATGATTCATTGGCATCAAACGCATGCTAGATAATCATGATTTTTTTGGGATCAAATACGTGTTAGATAATCATGTTTTTTTGGCATCAAACGCTTGCTAAGTGATCATGAATCATGATTATCAAACACTTGCTAGATGATCATGATTCTTTAGCATCAAACACTTAATTTTTAGGGTGTGTTTGGTCTAGTTGACTGATTCGTGTGTTTTGAGTACTGGGTTGCTGTCAATTTGATTTCTTAATAGGTCAAGTTGTCTGCCTTTCTAAATGGTTGACCGATTCGACGATTCACATGTTTTGAGTATTGGCTGCTGTCAAGTTAATTTCATTAATAGGTCATATTGTTGACTTTATTTTTTGATTGGTGATTGTGTACAGTCTGGCTGCCCTGTGTTGCTGCTGTTTGTTGGAAGCTTGCTTTTGATTGAAGGATGATGATGAAGAGTTTATCAAGATTTCAATTTTCACAATCAAGAATGTGACTTGTGACCAAATTTGAACATTTCTTTATCTTTCTGCATATGATTTTGGCTTTGAAAATGTACCTATTAGTTTCTTTTCTGCTCATATTCTTATGGATCATGCATTTCTTGTTTGGATCATTGGTGTATGTGTTTTGGTGATTTGCTTCATACCCCCTTCATCCCATAAGGGAGAAAAAGAGAATCTTCTTAATGCGTTAATCTTTTTAATTTAAAAAAGAAAGATTGGTTTATTCGCAAAGAATTTACAAAGTAAATGGGGCTCTTCACAGATGAAGCGGGCACTGTTTGATGGACCAAACGGGTGCCCCCGGATGCCCTCCTTCTTCCCCCTCCATGGTCGCAGACGGATGCATTCATCCCCATGGATGGCATGCCGCCTCCTTCTCTCATACACATTGGTCGCAATGAGCTGCCACATCCTTTTCTCCTTTCTCTCTTATGGATATGAAGATATCAATTACCAGAGTGTTAATACAACTATAAATTTGAAAAACCGAGGAGTTGGTTAAAACGATTGAATTGTTTTAAATCTGACATGATTTGTGAAATTAATGAATTTGATGAATTGATTAGTTAGGGCACATAAAGAAACCTTGAAGGGTTTAGATCGATCGGTACAAAGGGCCTGACACCTACAATAAACCTAAATAATTATTATCTAGCGTATTTTTGTATAAGAGTGAGATTCTTGAATGATCATATTATAGTGAAAGAGATATATATTACGTGTGAGTTGTGATTTTTTGGCGATAACATGTGAAGAAGAATACACATAACACATTGGAAGATAATTAGTCTAAGATCGAGCTATGAGTTATCTAAAATATTAAAATTTACTGGTAAAATTTAAATGCTCATGGGCTTATTTGAATAGAATGATGAGGTAATGAGATTCATTCTATTCTCTCATTACTTTTTGACATTTTAACTTCTCTAATAGCATTATGAATAAATACTCATTACCAACAACACTAAAAAAACCTCCAATCTTCCTAAAACTAGTGCTACACAACATCAAACCTCCTAGCAGCTTTAATCAAATCTTATTCCCATTGTTCCAACCTTCACTGTCGCACCATAATGTATTAAGGTTTTTTCTCTAGCTCCCATCATAAAAGAAGAGGGGCCGAAACTCCACTACCGCAAGCCGCGCTTAATTCCCTTAACATCTCCTCTGTGGCTGCAATGATCTCGTTAGCATAGTTTACAATTATCACCATGTATAACAGTGCTTGACATTCTAGCATGTAACATCCCTCAATTTCATCTATTCTCACCCAAACACTCGTTACTACCACCACCCTTATACAACATTAATGGCACCTACGAGCATGTTAATGCCTACACCATTGACTATTTCATAACAATTGTTCACATCACCACGGGTCAAATTAAATTCCTGTGGGCCAACTAAGAAAACTTAATAGGACATATCATATACATGTGTCTCGTTTTTGCTAAAATAAATTCCTAGTAGATTGACATGATATATGTCAAATTACTATGGACATACGATGACACGAAGTCACCTACATATTGAGATGTAAACTATTAATGAAATTACAAGTCAAACGTACTTATAATCAAATAACTAGGATGAATTATTATTTATCAATATGTCATAATTTGGATTTTTAAAATTGTATTTATTTAAATTAAAAGAAAATAATATATATGTTTGCTTACATTTGGTAGTTGCGTTTATCGTCACATGTTTGACACTTTACATATATACTGTTTGAGATGAAATACACTACTTGCACACATGTGTCAATATGTATGGGTTGTTGGTTCAAGTCCCGCCACAATATAGGTTATCATTATGGTAGATTCAGTTTGACTCTAGCCCGTGATGGTTTATGACATGTTTTTTGTATACTAGTGGTTTTGCTCGCGCGTTGTTGTGGGTGTGACGTCTTTTATGTTAGGATTGTTTGGGTAATATCTTTAGAATGCAATTTCCCTTAACTATTATGTCATGATGTCCACCCAACATTGATCTTTGAAATTGACTTATGTATAAAAACATTGAGTTTAATGGTATTTTGGATGTTGTTGAGTTAAGACTCAATCAAGGGTAGGGAGATTCATGATCGCAATGCCAAAATGACCAAATGCAATTGCAATATCATATTTGACAATTCCATAATCTAAAAACAAAAGTGTATATTGATCACATAAGAAAAGAATTTATATGTAACTATTCAGCCTTGAAATCTAAGAAATGTACCTCATATAAAGTATCATGTTATATAAGTGGACGTTAAAGGATACTACTAATGGTGTCATCCAAACTAACATTCATTTCCTCTTCTTTTGAGGAGAGACGACATGATTAAAATAAGAAAAAGTGTATTTCATCACAAGTATTTATACGTTAAGAACTGTGGAAATTGGTGTCAACATTCATAATAGTCAGACTTTTGTGCATTACAAACAGTAGTTTAAAGGAAGCTTACTATATACGAGTTAAATCACAAAATGAGAATCTTCTCCGAGAAATGCATTCATGTATCTCTTTAGAGTGTTAAGGGAAAGAACTTAATAACAAAACATGAATTTTAAGATATCTTTTAAAACTTAGCCTCAAACTACTAAATAAGGATCATAGTTTGTGTATTTGTAGAACACACGTCCAAACATCCTTTGTCGTGAAGAAACTCAAGGTCAAGATTATTACACATAAACCCTTCAACGTCACGAATTATGTTCTTCGGAAAATGTTGGTATATAACAAAATTAAAGTATTGACTACATCATACATTGATTCTAGTTTGTTACATATAAGACCAGAAATAAACAATCTCAACACTTCATATAAGTTAAGCACTTGAGTCATCCTGCTAATTGAAAAGAATTAAGCACCATTGATTATAGTTTTAAACAACCTAAATGGAATTTTCGGTGCTAGTTGAACCGGTAATAGTTCCTTACGGGTTAGCCAAACTCCAACTAACCATACCATAAGATCCAAGCTAAATCTACACAAGCAGAGTCCGTTCATGTTATTGCTCAACATACATCTTGTGTACAATCACCAAATGATCATATATATAATCAAGACCAAGAAACAAAACACTTCTATTTCATAACAATTTAACATATCTTGTCACTTGATGAGCACACACAATATTAACTTTCCGATTACCTTTTAAGAAAGTAAAACTATAATAAATAATTGGACAAAAGTTTTTTTATTCAAGTGATATTCAATAGCTTCAGGTGTAGCACCTCTACCACTTCTTCATCATTTGAAAATTCAAAATATTCAAAATTAAGCAATAAGCAAACACATATGAGAAATAAGAGAATACTACTATATATTAAATAAGTATTATTCTTGATTGTTGAATACATTGCAAAGTAAATCTCAAACACTGGATGTAAACTTTCAATTTTGCACCTCAATTCCAATGAGCAAAAACAAGACCACACAAATGAGAAATAAGAGAATACTATATATATCTTGTTGCAAATTGATTAAGTACCCAAAACTCATCAGGTTTTAATTGATTTGCAATTCCAAGTTCCATACACTGGATCATGTCTTTTATATCCAGGTATCCTTAAGGTTGTATATGCAAATAGTTACAAAACCATTAGAACATTACACATTTTTTGTCAATTATGGTTATATACCTATATTTCAATAATAATGGTTTAAACTGTAGTCAATAGATAATTAGGATCAAAATAAAACCAACTTACATTTTGATACTCATTTAGCCACTTTAGCAACCAAGTTTTATCATAAACTGTAGCAATGAATGACATGTTCAACAAGTGGGAGGTCATTTTTTGTAGATTTTTTGTAAATTTAATTATAACGTGTGTTTATCATTTTCATGTATATGTAAAATTCCATGTCGCATATAATGTGACATTTAACAATTAGTTTCTAGTTTAACTTCTAGAAAAGATCATATTGTCAAACTTTCACATTATTTTGTTTGCATATAGACATTTTCTATATACGTAATGCAATGGTTGGAATGGCATCAACAAGTGCCACCTCTAAAGCAATTTACACATAAAATCAAGGTTCGTCCCTAGTATCAATAATAAATTATAAGGTCATTTCTTTTTTGTAATTTAATTTAAATTTGATTGCTAAAATCAAGGATAACTATAAAGTTTATTTCAATTTCATGCATTTTGTCATAGAAAAATAGTTTTGCAAGTTGACCCAACTCAATTTTAATAAACCCTGGTTTGGTTAGTAACCAACATAACAGAATAATACCAAAATGTATCATGTAACTTGAAAGATTTAATTAGCTTTTATTTGATAGAGCTACCTTAGGCTACTTTGCCATAAACAATAAGGGGATGACTAACTATTTCCTGAACACAAAATCTATTCAAAGCAGTTCCAAACACTCCATTCCAATGAATTCTATTTTAAAGTTTTTCATGCCTTTAGGTTTATCTGTCTTCCCACCATAAATCACATTATGAGTCATGTCAATAACTCCTATTCCCCAGGCTTTACAAGTAATGCAATATTATTTGAGTCATCTACCCTTAACATTTTAATTGATATAAAAAATTTTAGTGAAAATTGTCATTCCTGGAAACTTGGAACAAAGGAAGAATATGATACACCAAATATAAACAATTAAGGAAAGGTATATAACCGTAACTTATAATGGAAGAACTGATACTATGCCTTACCCAAAATAAGCTAGCTTTTTTTACCAATTGAGAGTGGCATATCATATCCACTAAAATGGCAAGTAACAAGCCAACTTCACCTGGAAACAATCTGGAAACACCAAAAACAATTATATTCAACATACGAGTAACAAACGTATACACCTAATCCTAATTTTTTATGATAATTCAGGCAATGCAGTTATCAATAAGGTAGACAAATAATGCACATACAACAATCTATAAAGATGTTTAGAGTGGCATACAGTTGTGGGCAAAGAGAAACCAAAACATTCTGGTAATCTTCTGCATCTTCCCTACACATGAGGTCTAACTTAATCATGTGCAAGTCATGCTCCTTGCAAATACACAATGTTTGGTTGTACAAAATCGATAACCTTACAAAATTCATGTGTTAGAAGTAATTAGAGTTTGGATCTAATATTATTTAAACATACATTAGTCAATGGTTGATCAAGTTCTTTCAAACACAACCAAAATGAAACTAAATTGTCTCTAACACCTAAATCAAAAACAAGAATAACAGTAAGTTCATGTAAAACAGAATGGATTGGTGTATTTAATTAAAAATCATACATGTTTACTTTAGCAACTAATGAAACTAATCAACTGCAATGATCAACCAACCTGCCTGTTTTACAATTTCTAGTAGAATATCAAGTCATCTAAACAACGTAGTCAATTCACTTTACATTAGATGCAATTTCATTAACCCAAGTGATACTTACATATTATACTCATATCATGTTCGTGGTTGAAGAATATTCATTTTATAGTCATCTCTCTTCCACCTGGAGAAACACCCTTTGAAAATTCATTCCAAATGTGCAGCATGTCATAACAAAATAAAGAAATGTGCAGCATGTCATAACAAAATAAAGAAGGCAAATCAAACCTTTGAATGAAAATTTTTGACAGGACCAAAGATATTCAAAAGGTATAGTTGTTGCATTTTGAGTTTCTGTTGGGTTTACTTTGATGGATTTGAAAGTATTGCACATCACTGACTTACACCTTTGCACCACCCAATTGTACGAAGTAAATTGTTTTCTACTATGATGCATAGCCTTTAGGTCATTAAACAAGGGTGTTATATTATTTTATATATAAAACAACTTAGTGCATTCAATGATAAAGATTAAATTGAAGTACCATAAAAAGTTCATTTTGGATGCGATTTTTAGATCATACGTGAGTTTAATTTGATTCTTTGTAAGTTCAATTTTTTATGCCATAATTTATCTATTGACATCTATCTTTTAACATAGTTATAATGATAAGCCCTTGTAACACAAGGTATACAAACATCAGAACCAAAACGACATCCTGATTATCAATAAACTGAACATTAAACATCAAGACTTGGGCACATTCGATAAATCAAACATCACAATAAAGAATTTAACTGTAAATCCAACTTTTATAGAATGAAAGGTATATTTGTAAGAAAAATGATGTAAGAGGTATACTGCTAACTTTGTGTGCGCCCCTTAATCATAATTATGGACCACACTCATATGGCATAGATTACACAACTATACATATATATACAATAAACAAAAAACACACATATATACATAAAAACATGCTAAGTCAACTCACATGAAACTAACTTTATCAAACCAAAGAAAACTAAATTGTAGAATTACCTGAGTCTAAGGAGTGGATTTGCAATCGCATGTGGATCATTCGCATCGGAAGCCCTAGCTGTATATATATGTGGGGTAGGGATTGGAATCAGAGTGGGGGTATGAGTCAGGGACTTCAATGCCGTCGTGAAGGAGAAATTCCGTTAGAAGGTAATTAAATGCGAGGGTTACAAAATATTTCAACAGATTGAAGCATTGAATGGATGCAATGGTGAGAAGAGAAGGCAAGGTAACAGTGGAGAGGAAGAGCAACGGGCACATCTTATAAATTTGTGTGAAATTACCTTTCTGTCCAAAGTTTTGTATTATAAGATAGTATAGATATAGATATTTTATTAATTATTATTTATTATTATCATTTTAATTTTTATTATCACTATTTTTTCTTTTTTTATAGATTCACTTAACAACTACACCAGAATTTAAAAGCCATATGACTTTTATGAGTCAATAGATTGACCCGTTCGACATCAAACATGTTACAACTTTAACTTTTAATTAAACGGAAAATTTATTTTGTAATACCTATACAATATAATAAAATAGAATTTTTAGGGACATGTGTCAACTTCTGATGAATCTTAAACTTTTGTTTTCTATCTCTCATATATGAAATAAAAATAATTTTAAATAAGTAAACTAAATAATTAAATAAAAAATATGTATATATTTTTAATTTAATAAATAATCAAAATATGCTAAATTATTATATTTTATCTTAAAATATAATTTATGATTCTTCATTTTTATTATTTGTTACTGATAATTTCTTAAATTTTCTTTATTATTAGGGTAGGGTTATAGTACTAACAATATTTAATATAAAAAGTTTAAGATGGATTGTGAGCTTCACACGTGCCTTTTATTTTTTCTTAAAGAGGATAATATTTGAGTCATTGTGTGAAATATGTCAGCTTATTGTGTTTTATACGTTTATTGTGTCAAATATCAGTTCACTGTATCATATATTTTACATCATTTGTTATATATATTAAACATTGTATTTTATGTTTTAGAACATTTGTATGCTTTTGTCATTGTTTTAATAAATTTTATAAATTTGTTATCTATCATTGTTTTTACAATTAGAAGTACACAATAATATACTTTACCAATGTATTTTTTAAAACTCATATTGTTCAAGATAACACAATAACGATAAAAAACACCATAAAACATTGTATTATTTTGTCATTGTTTTTAAAGTATTAGATTAATTAGATGTTAACTTTTTATTGTTTTTACATGTTAGAGATACACAACAATGTTATTTCACTATTATATATATTTTAAAAATTATTATTTTAGAAAAACACAATAGTATGCAAAAACATACAATAACTACAAAAAGACACAACGAACAGTCGTAAAAACACAATGATGATATATGAGCTTAAAAATCGTAAAACAATTTATTATCTTTTTATATAACAATACTATGCTCGTCTTAAAGATAAAAGCCCTTTGTTTTTATAGTGTAATTTTTATAAGAAAATAATGTTTTATATAAAAAGTTATGAATGTTTTAAAAATAAAAAAGAACTTGCAAAAATTCAATAAAAGTAGTTATTCCTAAAATACTACTCTAGTAAAATTTTGCTTACAATTTAATCTCAAATATTGATTAAGATTAATAATCATTATTACTTTTTATATTTTGTAGGTTTAAGGGAATTTTTATTTAAACTTTTTCTATTTATTATTATTATTACCATTATTATTATTATATTATTATTATTATTATTTCATTAATATATAATAAAACTTTACATATAAAATATTAATAAATATGTTAAATTGCTTCTACCTGTGTAATAGGTGAGTTCTAACCTAATATATCTTTTATCAATACAAATAAAAGAAATTTTTAGAGACACATGATATTATTCTTGACATTTCAAATCTTATTTTCACGCTTCTTTATACTATTAAATAATAACATTAACTGCTAATGATATCATTACATTTTCTTCCAAATTAAAAATATTTTTCAATAAATTAAGACATACATCTTTTTATAAATACAATTTCTAAAAAGTAAGAAAAGTTTTTAAAATATCAAACTCTTTTAAAAATATAATATATTTAAAAACATGTGTTCTTGAAAAATAATTTATTATGAAATGAGATAATAAAATTTTGAATCATTTTAAATAACAATAAAAGTTAAAAAAACAAATTTTTTTACAGAAAGGGTTTAAAAAAGTTTTATAAAATGATATAACAGTTTTATTAATTAAGAGTCTATTTGGTACGTGCTAATGGAATGAATGAATGAATGGAATAAATAAGAGAATGAAATGGGTGATAGAATGAAATGAGTGATAAAATGAAATGAATCATTATATTTTATTGTTATGTTTGGTTACTCTTTAAATATAAATTAATTATTACTTTGTGTTGTTTGTTAGGTTTGAAAAAACGAATTAATGAAATGTTAAAATGGTTATGATGGTGATGGCGAGCGGTGGTGGTGGTTTCCGGCGGCGGCTTGAAGGTGGTTTTCGGCAGCGGCGATGGTTGTTGTGGTGGGTGAGTGAGTGATGTGGTTAATAATGATGAAAGAAAGGATGTAATGAAAAAAAGAAGAATGTTGAATGGAATGAATTTAAAAGAATGAAATTAATTATGTAATGGTTCATTCAATTACCTTCATGAATTGTACCTTTAATTCTTGCATATCAATCACTACCTAAAGTCCTTACTACACACATTTTAATCATGTTTTATCTGAAAACATCATTTTATAGTTTATAAATTTTTGTTGCTAACCATTGAATATTTTAAATTTAATTTACGTGAAACACGGATTATAGTTTGTAACACCCAGGGTATGTTGGTATGTGGTAATGGAATGGACGAAGGAATGGAATGAATAAGGGAATGAAATGGATAAGAGAATGAAATGAATCATTACATTCCATTGTTCCGTTTGGTTGCCCTTTAGTAATAAATGAATCATATCTTTGTTTTATTTGTTAGGTATACAAATCGAAACAATGAAGTGTAAAAGTAGTTATGATGGTGATGGCGAGTGGAAGTGGTGGCCGAAGGTGGTTTCCGGAGGCGGTGGTGGCCGGCGGTGGTTTCCGACTGTTTCCAGCGGCGGTGGTGGCCGGCGGTGGTTTCCAGCGGCGGTGGTGGCCAGCGGTGGTTTCGGGTGGCGGTGGTGGCCGACGGTAGTTTCTGATGGCGGTGGTGGCCGACGGTGGTTTCCGGTGTCAATGGTGGCCAACGGTGGTGGTGGCTGGCGGTGGTTTTCATTGGCGGTAGTGTCCGGCAGCAGTGGTGGCCGACGGCGACGGTTTCTGGTGACGGTGGTGGCTGGCGGTTGTTTTCGACGGCGGTGGTGGCCGGAGGTGGTTTCCGGAGGCAGCGGTGGCCTTAGGTGGTTTCTTGCGATGTCGGTGGTGGCCTTCGGAGGTGGTTTCTTGCGATGGCGGTAGTGGCCTTCGGATGTGGTTTCTTGCGGTGGTGGTTCCCAGCGGCAGCGGTGGCCTTCGGAGGTGGTTTCCGACAGTGGTTTCCGGCGCCGACCGTGGCCGGTGGTGGTGGCCTTCAGTGGTTTTCGATGGCGGCGGCGGTGGAAGTGTCCGACGATAGCGTTCCCGGGGTAGTGGTGGCCGACTGCGGTGGTGGCCGGTGGTGGTTGCTGGTGACGAGCCATCTTGGTGGTCTGTGGTGGTTGTTGTGGCGAGTGGTGCTGGTGACTAATAATGGAAGAATGTATGAAATGAAAAAAAGAAGGGGAAGTGATGAAATGAATTTGAGGGAATGAAATCAACTACGTAATGGTTCATTCTATTACCTCCACCAACCAAACATGTCTTTATTCTTTCACCTTCAATGATTCATTCTATTCCGTCACTCATTCCTGCATACCAAAAGGTATTTTAGTTTTCCTTTGTAATTAGACTGAGAAAAATACTAATCGTGTGTAATAATCATGTTCTCGGCGGACAGCCTGGTGCAAACGATAAGCGAACAACAAACTCCCTTTCTTTCTTCTCCCTTTGCATTAATACTTTCTTCTCTTCTAATCTGATTTTTAGGGTTTATACATCTCCTTCAGGTAATTTTAATCGCTCTTAATTCCCGTAGTTAATCTTTTCATGTATGCAAACGATTCTGTATCTCATCATGTTCAATAAATCTTGAACAGTATGCTATTGTTTGGATTTCACTGCTAACAGTTATCTATGATCGCTTTGAATTACGCTGTATTATCTCCAACATCTTGAAATCGTTCACTTATACCACATGGATGCACTGTTCATTGGTTCTGTGTTTTAGAATATGTATTTGACATGAATACTTGCTTGAAATCTGTATAGGGTATCAACTATATGTTCAGATTAGGGTTTGTATTTATGGTGGTTGAGGGTAGGAGTGTCTTTCATTCTGCATCTTGTCATCTTGTTCTTGCGTTCCTGATGATAATTGTATAAATCGAGTTTGTGTGTTATAGGAATCTGCTACCATGGATGAAAGTTTTCATGATCGTGCCGCTTTGCTTTCTCGAATTGAAGATTTGGAGCGTGGTATGGGCTCTGGTTTTTCATGATTCATTGTTGTAAAACATTTTCACCTGGTACACAACCCTTTATAACAATAGTGTTTAGGTTCTTAGTTTCTGTTTTGATATGTAGAGCGTGATGAACTGCGTAATGATATTGAGCAAATGTGTATGCAACATTCTGATTCCAATTACGGTGCTGTTGCTACCAGGATGCATTTGCAAAGGTTTCTTTTCTACATTGATCTTTGATTGTTTGTATTAACCAATAATCGTACATGTTCAATAGTTATTTAGCATTGATATTAATACCCAATTAGGACAGCTGGTCTGGAGCAGGAGATAGCTGACTTGAAAAAGAAGTTAACTGCTTGTTTAAGAGAGAATGTAAATCTCCAAGAAGAGCTCTCTGAATCTTATCGTATCAAAGTGAGTTTTTCTTCTTTTTTTTTAAATTTTTTATGCTTCTTAAATGATTCCAAATTCGTCAATATAGTCAATTCGTTCTGCAGAACCAGTTAGCAGATCTACATGCAGCTGAGCTTTCCAAGGTACTCCTTTCTCCGCATAATTGTCAAATTTTTCTGTAATTTGTTTTCTATAGTTTAGTGGAGTAATACAACTAAAAGCGATGATTAAACTAACTAGTAAACTAATGATGAATATCCTGATTAATTATGCAGAGTTTAGAAGCAGAGAAGCAGATTAAGTTTTTCCAAAGTTCAGTTGCTGCTGCTTTCTCTGAACGTGATAATGCAATAATGGAGGTGTAGTATTTTAACATCTGCATTTTCTGAACTTAAGAACTCTCAGTTGTTATTTTTAGTGTATTTCAAGTGCTTTCCTGCCCTGAATTTTTTTACTTCAAACGTCTACATGGTTTTGATAGGCCGAACAAGCCAAAGAGAAAGAAGAAATCGCATCACAAAAATTTGGCATCTTGCAACAAAAGTGTGTATTAATATTTTGTTATGGCTTTACCTTTATATTTATTTTCTGTTATCTGTGCTATGCTCATTAAGTTGGTGGACCAGGATAGAAGAACTCAACTCGGCTCTTCTTGAAGAAAAGAAACTGTCAGCTGCACTTCAAACTGACCATGAAAAACAAGAAAAGGAGAATAAAATATTCAAACAGGTAATTATGTGGCCACATTATCTTTTGTTAGTATATGCACTATTAATATTATTCTTTTTCCAATCCTTGGTTCTTCTACTTGCACAAAATTCATTGTTTTACTTGTAAAGGTGATCACCAAGTTCTATGACATCAGACAACATTCTTTAAACGAATATGATGACGTTAATTGGGAAGATAAGTGTACTTCCCTATTGAATGACTCGGATGAGATGTGGACTTTCACTGGTTATGGGGAAACATCAACCACAAAATATATCGTAAGTTCTAATACACAATAACCAATGCTGAACTAAATTTTTTCATATGCAACTGGATTGACTTTTGATTTAGACAGACTGCACTAGAGGAAGAAGTGGAGTCGTTGAGAAAATCTGTACTTAATCTTCAGAGCAAGCTACAGATGGTAATAAATAATAGTATTAAATTACTTTTCGGTCCATGTCACTTATGCTAGTTGTTCCTTTCTTTCGTTCTTTTTACCTTTTTAAATTCTTATTGCGATTACAGGGATTGGAGATTGAAAAACATTTGAAGAGGATGGTCCATGATTTGAAAAACAAAAATGTGAGATGACATTATACTTGATAACTAAGTTCTGCTGCTTAACTTAATGACTGTTAATAGTCTTATTTCCCACTTGAATACAGATGTGCTTGGAAGAAAAAATGAAGAGGGACATATCAAGCTTACATAGTTTTTATTCTCAGCGTAGGCTTGAAATTGCTAATTTTCTTGAGGAGGAATCTTCTTATTTTAAATCGACTGTTGATGAAATCAAAGAAACTGTGAGACAAATCTGTACAAATGGAGAACTTATTAGTTTATCTCCTCAGAGGGAGACGCTATTGCAAGAAAATAATTGTCGTGATGTACATATAAGCCCTGATTCAGCCTCAGATAACACTACAAAGGTATTTCATTAATATGTGCATCCTTTGCCTAATTATGTTAAGAACAATAAATATTCAAAGGAGAAGGATGGAACATTTAATATGCCTGTACATATATTTGAATTTCCCAAGTTCATATGTTGCAGGAGAATGTTTCTGACTTGCCGAACACTTCAAGTTCTAGAGCTGGGGATGGCTTAGAAGCTCTTGTCTTGAACAAGGTTTGTGTATGTATGTATGTGTGTATAAATGCATGTGTGTGCTTGTGTGCACTTTCTTCTCTTGTTCCATTTAAAAATTAAAAGGAACATAAAGAAGACGATGGTGAGTTTTTCAAACCATAGTTACCCGGTCTTAGTTCTGTTTGAGTGGCTAAAGTTCTATGTATGTACTTTGTACACACGAAGTGGCAAAATGGGTGAGTCATGTGGTTGGGTGATGGTCAAAACCAGTTTAGTGGGATTGGGTTGACCTGCAAACCTTTTTTTGAGCTCAATAAATGATTTATAAGTTAAATATGATTCCAAGAAAAAAACAATATTATTGCTATTTTTTGAATAAATTGCTCTGGTCGTCTTATGCATTTGAATGCAATTGGGAAACTTTTGACCACTAGCTACTTCTTTTAGTTCAACTAACTACCCATTATGGTTGAAGTATAACCGGAGCTGACCCTTTTCTATGTAAATGGGTTGAAATGACCACTTATACTTACACCGGTTTAGCTGTGTTGCGACTCTTAGGCTTCTTATGAAATAATAATTGTTCTTTTTGCTCTTCATAAAATTGATCTATCTAGGCCTCAGTTGTTTCACATATTTTTGTAGGAAAACGTTTCTGATTTACAAAAACCATCTAGCTCTGAAACGGGGGATGTTTCTGATGCCCTTGCTCAAGCATTGCAAGAGAAGGTTTGTGTATTTATATCCAAACAGGCATAAGATAAGATGTGAAGAATTATGTCAGCATGTCAAGTTATATTCAACAAAAACATGGTGCAGATGGAATCTATTGAAAGTTATTGATTAAACTAATTCAGGTTGCAGCATTGTTGCTTCTATCACAGCAAGAAGAGAGATATATGTTAGAGAACAATGTTAATTCAGCTCTTCAGAGCAAATTAGAGGAACTACAAAGAAATTTAATACAAGTAAAATTTGCTGTTTCTTTCAGTTTATTTTGATAGTTATATTTTCACTTGCTTGATATAATAGCCGTTACTTCCCAATAGGTGACAAATGAAAAGGTGGCTGCGCTTATGGAGTTGGCGCAATTGAAGCAGGAAAACTGTCTGCTACAGGAGTAAGTTTATTCCTTTTTTGTATTTTTAATTATTATTTTTAGTCAGATTATAAATTGTTTTTTTCAGGAAACTAATGATGATGTGAAGCAAGGTAAGCCTACAACCGGGAGTGAAGAGAAAAGCATGCTTCAGGATAAGGATGGAAGATTGAAGGGCTTGCTAAAGAAAACCTACTTTAGCCAATGGGTTAGTCCCCTTGGTTCACATGGAAATGGAGGTGGGTCACACCACGAGTATGCACAAAACATCACCAAGAAAAGTTCTAGTAGTACGATGGATTTTGCGAGGTTTGTGATTTTTTCTCTGTCAGTTTTTTCTTTCAAAACTATGATGTGCCTTTGTTTTAGCTAGAGGTTTCATTTTTGACCAATTTACTTGTGCATAAAACAATTTAAATCATTTTATTTAAAGTACTTAGATAATTATTCAGTTGATATGATTTTATAGTGATATATGACAGTAACTGTGTATAAAAACCTTGATTTATTGAACAGGAGTTCCGGGTCAACACAACCTGACCCGTATCAAAATTACCTGTTTGGACCAGTTACCCAACTCGTCTTACCCTCTTACCTGGCCATTTTGCCACTTTTGCTTTTTGCCTTTTAATTTGTTAACTCTTTAGTTATGGAGTCATGATATGAGTATACGGTATGCCTTACTATTTCATATCTTTAATTCATATATTTTTCACTCTGTTTATATGTTTTGCAGAATGAAAATCGAGTACACAGCCTTAAAAGAGAGCTTGGAAAGCATGGATCATCTAATCTCTTCAATTCATAGACTTCGTTTATCGCTTGTTAAGGTGATCATTCTTTACCTTAACCACCTTGTAAAAGTATGAACATACTCAACATAATTTTAAGGTCTTCACTGTGAATGTTCTTAGGTCATCCCACCACATATATCAATCAGCTTTTTTCTAAATTCCAGAAATAGTTAATGTATTCAATCTGATTACCAAAAAAAGTGCTATTATTATATAATATAATTTTTAATAACATGATTTTGGAGGTTTATGCATTCAAATACACTTCAGATTACTTATTATCCCATCAATCCCAAACGAGTAACATTCCCACCTGGAAATATTTAAAGAAAATCTATAATTGCTGAAATAAACCGAACCTATTCAGGT
Organism: Flaveria trinervia; assembly: GCA_025506515.1. Taxonomy (NCBI): domain Eukaryota; kingdom Viridiplantae; phylum Streptophyta; class Magnoliopsida; order Asterales; family Asteraceae; genus Flaveria; species Flaveria trinervia. The sequence continues at coordinate 14,783,711 of CM046448.1, forward strand.
GAAAGAATCAATTGCAGATGAGGATACTCTTACAGTTGCCTCCAGGAAATTAGAAATCATCGAGAATGTTGTTACAGAGGCAAAACTTCTAAAGACCGCGCTCAGTAGTTCTCTTCCTGTAAGTTGGTCAGCTGAGCTGGATGACGGTATTTCAAGTGCAGGAAAGGTTGATTCTGTGTCTGCAGCCGGTTTTGAGATGGTCGAGTTGCTCATATTAGCTTCACATCTATTGAAAAGCTCCATTTCTTGAAGAAAAGCACATGAATCTGAACCGAATCTGCCAACAATTTGATTTTTTTTCGTTTGTGTTTTTCAGCATGTTAATGTTGTAAATAAATATTAGTGATTGTGTGTGGTCTGTACCTTCATGTTTGAACTGATTAATTGTACAGTTGTGTTTTCATGAGGTTATTTACAACACAATCTATGTGCATATTTAGTAGAAAGAACTGCTGGACTTTATTTGCTTCAAATAAATTTTTGATAAAAAATTAAAATGCGTATGGTTACAGTTAAAAAGTACCTAAATATCATGTAATCATTTAAAGATTGTTAATGGTGGAAAGAAACGTTAGAAGGGCATTTGGTCTAGTGGTATGATTCTCGCTTCGGGTGCGAGAGGTCCCGAGTTCGATTCTCGGAATGCCCCATTATTATAATGGACATTTTTGATAGATGGTTTGAATTTATCCAGAAAGTTATTAATAGTTTTATATAATTTGTTTCAGAGTTTGAATGAAAGTTATTTCAAATCCTCTACTAGTTCAATCTTTTGAAGTTAGTACTAAAACATGAAAATAATTAGTCAACTTCCGGTTGAAATGACTATCGAGCACTAATTAAATTTTCAGAAGAGAGAAGATCAAACGTAACTATACATCATAAAAATGTAATTTACAGTTGTACATCTAATTACAAGAAAAAAGGATGCTATATGTAGGACGCGTGAATTTTGCTCGTCTCAAACACTTCATTGTCTGCAAACAACATACATAATCATACTAAAATCTTAAAATAATAGAGATGAAAAATCTATATACTTCTAGTCTCTATTTATCAATACCGTGACTACTTGTTTTCTAATGAGATACTTTGCAAATGATGAATTAATATTGATAACTATTAGTTTATCTATCTAAATATTAATTTGATTAGGTTAATGATTAGAATATTTATAATTTGTTTGAGTTGGTGATATAAAAAGAGTCATGAGAGTTCCACAAATCACAAATCATTGTGTTTATTGTCTACCTTTATTCGATTGATTCCAACAGCAAATCTCATTAGCTTTTCGTTCATCTCAGTAGAAATTAGTGGGATGCATGCAATTTAAAACTATCATGTAACAAGTCCCTAAATTTAACATTCCTATTGTTTAGTAGTACGTCACATACCTAAAATATTGCAGGATCTATTTTTATAAGAAGTAGTTTGTGATGCATTTAGGGGCTGTTTGATTTGCTTCTGATCCGTCAAAATATCCGACCCACTGACCCAGTCAGACATTTTGGTCAGTCAGCGTGTTTGATTTGAAACAACTTCTTACCCGGTCACCACCTTCTGACCGAGTAAGAAAAATCAAACAGCCTCTTATCCTAAAAAAATACGTATTTGTGCTTAAAAAAAGCAACAACCTCGCATAATAGTAGAAATAAAATAGTCTCTTAACCAAAAAGTAATAAGCCACTTTTCAATACAGAATGTTAATAAATTCCAAAATCCATTTCGTCGTTTCTTCGTACAGTAGCGACAACCGTTTTTTGAAACAGTCAGGCCAAGCTCATGCTTATTGCCAAAGTTAATTGGGAATGATATATATTTTTTTCTTTTTTTTAATGAATTCACTACTAGTCAGTAGCCATCATAATGGTATTTCTTAAAATGTTAGTGACTTTAGAACTTATGGAATGTACCCTCAACAAAAGCACCAGTGGTCTAGTGGTAGAATAGTACCCTGCCACGGTACAGACCCGGGTTCGATTCCCGGCTGGTGCAATCCCATGAGCCATGATGTTAAGCCGTTTCTGGTGGTCTGGTCCATTAGTTCTTCTAACTTATACAGATGAAATTGTTGGCCTTTCTGAGCTCATTATTTTTGTCTCTCAGTTTATGAGAGGTTTAATTAATCATCATGGTTTAACCCACAGAAGCAATTAACATCTGTGGTGGTTGTAAGAACTGCACCAAAATTTCAGGGATCAATCTTACTCACCACATAGCCTTTGGACCGAGAAGTTTCCGAAACTGCTATAGTTTAAACACTGAAACATATGGTGTTTTATGCTTGGTAAATATATAAATCATCTTACAAACATAATATACAACTAAATGTGTATCACCTGTAAGAGCTTAACAGGATAACATTAGCTCATAATGTTTGGAAGAACAAAATATAAGTTTGAAGAACTAGCAGAATTCATGACAAAAAACTAGAAATCAAGCCAAGATGATTAAAAGGTGCATGCAGTATGCTAATCCTCGAATACTTCTTCGTGTTGTATAGTCTTCAATCTTGATCTCGCAAGTGAACTTTCCACATTCAATATGGACATGTCAACTTTAATTTGTTAAACGATACAACATCACGAGGCGCCTATATTTGGTGTTTGAGTTTGAATAAAATTGGATGTCATATAGACGTATAATATATATAGACGTACGTACAGGTCACACACAGACTTTTGTTCAATTCTGTTGTATCAGTTTATAACATCTCGTCTTCAGTAAATTTTGTTATTATTTTTAAAAAGTGAAATTTAAAACTCTTACAAACATAATATTACTTTTGTTCAATCTTGATCTCTGCAAGTGAACTTTCCACATTTAAACCCGGTTTTCAAACCGGTTACCGTTGTCTAACGGCTATATAGCCGTTTGTATTCATTTTTGACCGTTTTTTATGTTTTTTTACCATTATACCCCCACTAGTTAGTATATATATGTATTTGATGTTTTGGTTGAATCACAACTTATAACACTCTCTACTCTCAAAAATCTCAAAAATGCTCTCCACAAATATTTACGTTTTAAACGCTCTCAAAAAAATCTCAAAAACGCTCTCACAAAAATCTCTGAAATGGCTTCAACAAGTGCTCAATCATTCGTTGGTTGTGAAGCGTCTTCAAGCAACGTGGTGGTAGCAATCCTTCCTACGAATAGGAACCCCGAAATATGATGCAATTACGATTTATGTCAAATGGCTAGCGGTCCAAACAAGGCTCGTTGCAAGTTTTGTCATAACTTTTTCAAAAAAGATGCAAACACAACGTTAAAAAACCATATTGCAAATAAATATTGTAAAGCGTTAAAAGGTGAACCTTCTCAAGGTCAAGCTTTGATGACAAATGAAGGAAATATTTGGGCTTATAACGTTGATGCGGTTCGGGAGCAAATGGTGCAATTTGTAATTCAAGAAAGCTTGTCATTCAAACATTTCGACAACAAATGTTTGACTCGACTCATTCAACGAACTCTCTAACCACGTTACACCAATGTAAGTCGTGCTACTCTTCGAAGAGATTGTTTAAAAATGTGGAAAAAAGCTAAAAATGAATTAATATCTTATTTTGAAAATTTACAAACCGGTGTTAACATTAACTAGTGTTGTTTGGTCGACACCTCACGGTTCACCGGATTCGTACATTTGTGTCACCGCCCATTGGGTTGAACCCGATTCGTGGCAAATGATGAAACGTACGATTGCGTTTGAATTGTTTGATTATCCTCACACCGACCAAAACATTTTTTTATCTTATTGATAAAGTTATTCGAACATATAAATTAGAAAACAATATTTTCTATATCTTTTGATAATGCGTTAAACAACACTCTTGCGATAGATCATTTGAAATCAAAATATAAACCAATATGTGAGAGTGTGTTTTTTCATAGTCGATGTGTTGCGCACATCATAAACTTAGCCGTTCAAGATGGTTTAAAAACGATTGAAACAGTTAAAGATTGTTTTAAAAGAATGTTACGTGATATTTTTAGTAATAACCAAAGATATACTAAATATCACAAGTTTTGTAAAGACGCAAATACCAAATGTTTAGGTCCGAATTGGGACGTACCAACACGATGGAATTCCACATGTAACATGTTTGAAAAGGCTATTGAACAAAAAGAAAGTTTAAAAGCCTTTCATAATAGTTTGGTAAGTCGGGAAAAGGCAAATTCTTACCATGGTTGGGCCATCATCGAAGAAGTAACAAAAATGCTTCAAGTTTTTAAAAATGCAACTACATGTCTTGCTGGAGTTTATTACCCAACGAGTCCGTTGGTACTTCACCAAATTTATTTAATGACTTCAAAATTAAATGAATTGTCGTGTAGAGGTATACCTTATTTCGATATGATACCCCCAATGAAAGAAAAACTTAAAAAGTATTTTGAAAAAATGTCTCCCGTTATTACATGTGCCGCTGCTTTAAACCATTGTTTAAATTTGTCGGGGGTTGAAACTTTACTTGATAAAATTACTTTTAATTTGGATTTAGAAGTTGGTAAATCAATGTATAGTAAAACTTTAAAGCTACTTTCAACAAACAATTATAACAATGTATGATGTTATTTATTAAAATACGGGGAAACATCACAAATCCATGATGCTTTAAGGCATGCGGCAATGCCGAATGTTCGAATGATCCAATGTTTGATTTATAATACTTTAAGGGATGAATGTAATAAACATCAACATGGTAACACTCCGAGTAGTAAACTCGGGAGATTTACTAACCGTCCAAGCTTCTACGGTAGCTTCGGAATCTGCTTTTTCTGTTAGTGGCAGGGTTATATCAATAAGACGAACTCGACTCACTCCACAAGCGGTTGAAATGTCAATTTGCTTGAAAGATTATTTGGATGCCGCGAAAAGAGTACAAGACAAACGCTCACTTGAAGGAGAACTGGAATACGAAGCAGAATTATACGAGGACGAGGTAGAGAGCGGATTGACACCAGGAATGACTGATGATGAAGCGGCATATGATGACTACCTTCGTAACACTTTCGGTTCTGGTGGCGAGGAATAAACGTACAAGTATAATACGAACGAAGAAACTACTATGTTAAATGTTTAGTTTTAAAGTTTTTTATTTACCCTTGTATGTTATTTAAATTTTATAAATGTTTTATATATTGTTTAAATGTTTAAATTGTTTAAATGTTATAAATTGTTAAAATGTTTAAATTGTTATAAATGTTATAAATTGTTTAAATGTTTAAATTGTTATAAATGTTATAAATGTTTAAATGCCTAAATTGTTTATAAATGTTTATAAATAGTATATATATATATGTTTATAAATGTTTAAATTGTTTAAATGTTTAAATTGTTTAAATGTTTATAAATGTTATAAATTGTTTTATGTTTTAATTAAAAGTTTAAAATTTTATTTGAATATAACAAAAATCCATACTAAAAAAAAAACCGGTTTGGGCCCAAACCGGTTCCAAACCGACCCAAACCAGTTTAATAGTGTTGGGTTTTTATCCTTTGAAACTGGTTTGAACCCGAATCGGTTTGGGACCAAAACGGTTTTGATCAAGTTTCATCAAACCAGTTTCGGTTTAAAACCCGAACCAGTTTGGCCCCCCAAACCGGTTTGTACATGTCTACATTATTGGAGGGAACGCCAATAGATGAAGGCGACATAAATTCTTGTTTAGTAGTATGCATGGATGTTCTCATACATCAATGGAGAATCCATGCATGTTACAGCAGTTTGAGATGTTTATTTTCACACATCAATGGTGTTATCGTAGGTTTTTTTATCATCTTCGAATCAAACATAAGTGTGTTTAATTAAACAAATTAGAGTTGAATGCATTTTCATCATGGAAATTTTATATAAACTGTTATTTGAGTCCGAAATTTAAATTTTATCATTTGAATTCAAATGTTTCATAAAAATTATCATTTGAATCCAAATGTTTCACAAAAATTATCATTTGAATCCATCTAATCACTCCTAATTGAACACCGTTAATTTTTCCATTAAGTTTTCTATATTAGGAGTATTTTGTCAAAATAATTACAAAATAAAGAATTAAGGCTCTATACTTCACTATATACTTCTTTCTTTCACTATTTAAGTCAAGGTCTGATTTCTTTAGAGCTTAGGGGCTTGTGATATGTTCGAGTTAGGCCTTTGTTCATATTTTAGATTCGCATATCAAGACTGAGAATGAAATTGATCATTCAAGCAAGATGTTGATTTTTCTTTTCAAATCAAGGTTTTCTTCGAAAGCAGTAGGTTAGCTGAGTAGCTCGAGCTCTACATGAGAAATTTTACGTGTTCAATCTCTTTTGGTCATTACAATTACGATTTGACTTCATGATAGTTTTATATTGTTTTGTCTTTTTGATGTATTTTTGTTTAGCTACCATGTTACACTTGCTAGTCTTGTTAAATTATTGATTTCTATGATTTAAAATTTAATTATTGTTACGATAATAGATATTTTATTATTATTATTCATGGACTTTTGTTGTCATATTGTTAATTTTTCTTATACTTTTATGATTATTTATCTTTATGATTAAAATGGTTTGTGTCAAATGTCTGCTTATTTAATTATTTATATTTTTATGGTGTATATTTTATGAAGTTAGAAATGAGTTATTTTTAGGTGCTTATCATTATATTTTATTTTATTTAATAGGTGAATTCAAATTGTAATGGTGATTACTAAATGACACTGAACACATAGAATTCCTCACGTAGAATTAATTTTGTAATTTGTAATTGTTTTGACAAAAATACGCATAATGTAGGAAGCTTAACGGAAAAAGTTGACAGTGTTAAGTAAGAGTAGTTAAATGAATTCAAATAACAATTTTTGTGAAACATTTGGATCAAAATGACAATTTTAAATTTTGGACTCAAAAGATTAAGGGTTTTTTTTTGGTAATTTCTGAATAATTAAGTGTTGAACCAATAAGAGGTTTGAACCATTAAGTGTTAAATCATTAAGATGTTTGAACCAATAAAACTAATATATCACTTAACTATTCAAATTCAAATGTCTCTAATCAATTCAGTTAAGAGGTCTTAACCATTCAGTATTAGACCTCTTAACCATTTAGCATTAGTATAATGCTTAATCATTTAGAGGTAATTTCTAAACCATTCAGATATTTGCTCGTGAAACAAACAGTCTTCACCATTAAGTACTGAACCATTCAGACATCTAGATCATTAATAGTCTGATTCAGATGCTACCAAACAACCACTAACTTAAAATATAGCATCTCACTCCTCACAAGAGATTCTGATGGTTTTTGGTTGTCGAATCCAATAAATAAATAATAAAATTATGAACCTACCATTCACATACTAAGAATAGTATAAGTGGAAGTAGGGTTCGTGTTATCAGAAATACATGTCAATAATTTTATACAAAAAACGTTTTAGCACATCTACTTTGATTGCTTATAGATTAAGGAATGTGGGGGTTTTAATTAAAAACTAAAACTAAAAATAAATTGCAAAAAGTAGAAAAATTCAAGTGATCTGACACGGTCATGTCACAACTGTGAAAGAAATTTCATGTGGACGTGTTAAGGTTCTGTCAAAAAAATGTAAATTGACATTTTTTATTTTTTAATTATGAAAAATGGATTACTGAAGACGTTAATTAAATTATGAAATAAATTCAAATATAAAGACTAATTCCAACACTAAGGTAATTTCTTGATTTGATTTGGCTTACGATCATTAACGATTACGGTGCAATAATTATTTTCAATTAATGATTTGTATCGATACTAGACATCACGCCGTTCGGATATCCACTATATCTAATGTTCAATCAATCTCATATCATTGATTGGAGCCAACCCGCTACTCTAAGCTCACGCCGTTTGGATCTTAGTGTGCGGGTTGCAACGATAGAAGTATCGATTATAATTAAACACACACCTCGTTCGGTATGCTTAATTAGATTGTGTGATTCTATAACGAGAATGAATTCATAAACAAACTTAAACGGTTAATTGTTTCTTATATCAAAATCAAAAGTTGATTAGGGTTTTAAATATTGAAGAACTTTATTAGATAAATTAATAAAGTGACCAATTTTATTAACAACCTAATATACACCGGATTAGATCCGGGTTTAAGATCAAGAATCAAACAAACAAACCATTAAAATAAAATCATCGTATAAACGTTTTACATAAGTTCAAACTAATTTTTAATGTTGAAAGTAAAAGTGCCTTAGATGGACATGATGACTAGAACAATAAAACAATAATTAATAATTAAAATCTTACTAATCAAAGCCTCAAAATAATTAAAATTTTTTGTCTTCTATAACAATCCTTGTCGACCAATATTCCAAGTTTTTCTCCCCCTATGTTTGTCATATGATTCGGATTTTAGCGATACTTATCTTGGCCCCACGTAAGAAGTATGAGCATGAAATAATCTTATTATGCTAATTTTCAGTTGTCATACCCAAATTAGGCTTTTAAGATTTTTATAAACAAATGTGTCCAATTTGGTAGGTATGATTCTCTAATCCTTAAGCTCCAGATTTATTATTTCATATCAATTAATCCATGTTAAATCAGTCATTTAAATATGCCAATAATTTTCTTCACACAGTGAAAACCTTTTTAACCTTAAGGATTATAGAAAGCAAATGATCTTCACCACACGAGATCACAAATGAATTTGTCATTATTATAGCTTATGTATCATATAACAAACTTCTTTTTTCTTTTTCTTGTTTTTTTTGTTTTTTTTCTTTTCATATGGACTCGACTCTCAACCTATTTTTCCTAGGTCTCAGTCTCCTTATATAATTAAATCGGTATTAGACACACATGACTATTAGGTGTTTTATCCTTGTAAACCCAAAAACAAAGGGCACTGACATAACGAAACACATTTGTCTATTTATTACTATCAACCTATTTTAACACGCAACCTACGATTAGCAAAATAAAAGGTGATATCATTTTTCATGTTTTTCTCAAAATCTTTTCCAAGACTATAAAATTGTAACCTTTTTTTTTGTTTTTTTGGTTTTTTTTTGTTTTTTTATACAACTAATGTACTATGCAACTAATGTACTAGCTAAACACAACGCATGAGATAATTATATTATAAATACATAAGATACTGAAGTAAAACATACCTCTTCTCAAAATAAACAACTATAATTTATGACTAAATATATAAATAACAAATCTTCCGAAGCTTAAACATTTCTTTGTCCTCAAGGAAGTTAAAACTAGGAACAAATCGAGAAGTGAAAACAAAACAGATAATCATATGATTAGGATATTGAAAATACATAGCTAAATGCAACGTATGAGATAATAATACTATAAATAGATAAGATAATGAAGTAAAACATACCTCTCCCTAAGCTTGAAATCCAGCTTCATCCTCGAGGTTTGGAGCAGATATTGAAATGAGTCTACTACGGTGGTAAACATTAGCAAATGGTGGTGGAAAGAACGAAGGAGAGATGTGGTTGTGAAGTCAAGATCAAGAAGAAACCAAGAAACAATTATGGTTAGAGGCAGGTTTAAGCACTATTTTTCAACTCAGAAGAATTACATGACCGTGTCTTTCTTATAAAGCAATTATTACACATCCGTTTCAACCTTCTGTTTGACACTTCTTTTCAATAAAAATGAAAATAGATAACTAAACAAAATTTAAAACAAGATAGAAATAGAAAAACAAACAAAAGAAAAAAATGAAAATAAATAACTACACTTTATAACTAAAAATATAACTAACAAATCTCCCCAAGTTTAAACATTTCTTTGTCCTCAGGAAGTTAAAACTAGAAATAAACTGTGAAGTTAAAGCAAAACATATAATCCTATGATTAGGATATTGGCAATATATCTTGGCCCCACGTAAAAAGTATGAGCATGAATCATCTTATTATGTTAATTTTCAATTGTCGTGCACAAATTGAGCTTTCAAGATTTTTATAAACAAATGTGCCCCCTTCGCTAGTAATGAACCTACAATTTAATGAAGTATGAGCATGCTAATTTTCATCTCTTTCTCTTTTCTTTCTTCTCTAGAAATTTAATGAACCTACAAAACCAAAAACTATACAAAAGTGACTTCCATCCCACAAAACTACTATTTATAAAATAATTGAAAAATACACGCAACTAATGCAAAAAACATGCTAAAATATACTCTAAAATTACTATAGTTTAAGACTAAAAATATAACTAACAATGGTAAGACGTCTCCCTAGGTCAAGTGTTCAAATCTTACAAGATAAGAGTAGATTATAGTGGTAGATGGGGTTTTCGATCTTTTATGCCATTAAGTAAACTCAATGACTCTGAAAAGAACTTCTTGGTGAATGATAATCTTACTGTTGAAGTCGAGATTTAAGTGATGGTATAATGCCTGGAATATATATATATAATTAAAGAAATAACTAAAACATAAAATAAACATGCAAAGATAGTGAAAAAGAATTTCCTAATACTATTATATATATATATATATATATATATATATATATATATATATATATATATATATATATATATAATCCCATACAAATAAAAGAGAATGATGGTGAATATTGAAATCAAAGTCAAACTCGATTAAGTACTCGACACGACACCACCTCGCCACGGCAACCGTTCAACGAATTGACACTTGATTTATCATAAAAAATGGGTTCCATGACGATGCTTATCAGGCTACAACAAACTCACGAATCGATCGGGATGCAAATCTCTTCTCAATCCTGCTTCAAATAGTTTGATTTATACTCATTACCCCACCGAAACCACATGAATCTTCTCTGCTTCACCATCCTCTAAGTATCTTTTGCTGCTTTGTCTCTAGCGAATCACCGCCATCGCACCAGACCATCACCATTAAATCAGCCTTTACATTACCGTTGGATTGGCGTTGCATCATCATCTACTAATCATGGACCTATGTTGCATCCAATCTAGCTCGAGACTTTCGATTAAGTTCTGAATTTAACGCCAGGTAGCTACGCACCCTTTCTTTTGAAACTGGCTTATATTACGCAATTTCTAGTTTGAGTTATGATTCATTTCGATGACTTACGCAGCCACGAGTTAGGTGTTGCGTGTCTCCGCCTTTGGCTTGACCTCCGGTTTATCTTCGTTTCGTTGTCAAGGTAATAAATCGGTACCCGAATTCAACTTGACTTTTATAAATAATGCTACTAGTTGAGAACATGGATCATTCCATGACGTGTGCAGCCCATATCTACATTGTTACTTCAATCGGGTTCGTTATCGGCAAGTCTCACGTCGTTACTCTCCCATACCTTCTCTGTTAGGCATTAAGGTAACATCTCTAGTCATCACTACTATTCAAGAAATTGTAAATGAATTGTGTGGCTTCTATTTTGACTGGGTATGCTATAATAAACTGAAATGAATTTAAATGGATGAATACATAACTAAAGTTATGGTTCATTCGATGTTTTAGTTTTGGTAATTACTACCACCATGCTAACTTCATGATACACCACATTGGATGGGAGTTTTGAATTAATATTAAGTTGAGGGTAATAAGTTCTCTGGCGTTTCTTTTGTGACTTGAAAACCAATAAAGCGATCCAAGTTACAAACCCTTTAACACCAATATATAACTTGTTTAGACACCGATTGATTTAATATATATATATATATATATATATATATATATATATATATATATATATATATATATATTATATATATATATAAGTTGAGAGTGGTTGACCTTAGTAACGTAATAGTAAATTATTTTCTAGATTAGTAAGATGAGTATACATCATAAAATAAGTAATATGATGGAATTAAAAATAATAATATTATTATTAATAATTCAGTAGGAAAGTGATGATTAATTGGAACCTGAAGTTAAGTATTTCGCTATTATATGTCACATTATTGGTAATTCAAAACTCAAGTGTTTTGAGTAATTACTAAACCAGATATCACAGTCTTTAACGTTAGTAAAAAGCCTTAAAAGTCTATTTCGCCGAAACTCAAATTAATCATCAATTTGGGAAGGTGAATGCGAACATTGGTAATTTGATTTAGACCACTATTAAACTGTAGGTACTCGTACTCGTTGAGGAAGGCTAGTATTGTTTTGTTTTCCAATTTCTTGGTTGATTAATGTACAAATTCCTGATTCTTGTCTCATATTGATTATCGTTCATCTCTAGCTTTAATTTCTGTCATACATAGTTAGTTTGCTTTTGATTCTGTTATAGGTAGCTAGACTACTTTATATTTTTGAAATATGTTACCCGAGCTCTCCTTATCTTGGGGGTAACCGAGACACGTTATTGCGGCATCAATAACGTGGCACCAACCGTGGCGGTGAGCTGAGATCACGGCGTCTTATAGGAGGACTCTGAATTTATATGGCCATCTTATTATTTTATTATTTCCTAAGAGGCGTATGGACCGATCCTAGGTTAGTCCTGTATTTCCTGAATGATGGTTGCACACCACTCCATTTAGGACTCTGGTGAATGGTTTGTATGTCTGTCCATACTCCATTTCACATTGGTTCACGGGCTAGCTACATGTGTTCCCTCTGTTCAGTTATTGTATGATATGATTATTAGCTCGGGTTATGTTTTGTTTGATATTATATTATTCTTTGTTATCATCACATATGTTTATTATTGTTATTTGTTATTCCGTTCACTGAGCATTATGCTCAGACGTGCTTTTGTTTTCATGCACGTCAGGTCAGTAGGGCCATCCGGTAGGGGAATGAAGAGTGAAAATCTGGATAAGAAAACTTTATTTTATTGATGTAATCGAGTTTCCTATTAGGTTTTAGACTGGTGTTTTCTTTTTAGAAACTGGACTTGTAATCGTTATTAATAATGGAATTATGATTTGGATTTTGATTACTGTGATAGTGACACGTTAGCCTCTCGGGTTGGGGTGTTATAGATGGGGACCCTCAATTATTTCATATGAAAGGTTTTCGATCTTTTATGCCATTGAGTGAACTCAGTGACTCAGAAAAGAACTTCTTGGTGAATGATAATCTTACTGTTGAAGTCGAGATTTAAGTGATGGGGACCCTCAAATATTTCATATGAAACATGGTGTTTTTTAGTATTTTTGTTAGCTATCTTAGAGTTGGTATCAAGGATTCATATATAACTGTATGCTGCTGCATTTTGTTAATGGAGTAAAAGTTTGGTAATTGGAAAATTTGATGTCACACATGTCTACTCTAGATGACTGGAAGTATACTTCACATTATTTTGATTAATTTGGTTGATAGTCCGAATTGTGTTATTATGATTAATTAGATCTATCCTATGATTTGAATTATTGTACTTCATAGATGTGAGTTCTGCTAAAGGTGTTTATAAGTTATTGAATCCAACCTAACCACCAAAACCAAAAATAAATCAGCCAGTTTGAAACTAGTTTAGCGTAAAACTGGTTTAGCGTAAAATTTGTCAAAACTGGCGGAACCAGATCATGAGCACCCCCTAGTGGGATCTGGGTTGGGAAGCACTTGAGATTTGATTTCATGGAGCTTCCAGTAGATCCAGTGAGGTAGTATGGGCTTCGGTGCAATAACCTGTAGGAGCTTAAAATAGAGTTTGGCCCCAGAGTATTCTTTTTATATGATTATAGCAGTTGTTGCTACAATTCTAGTATTTTTCTGTATCAGGTTGTATGCTACATTTTTAGTTATCTTTTATTATTTTTAGAAAGCAGCTTTACTATAATGCCTCTTTAAGTCCTTGTTACATATAATCCTAGGCTACACTCCGGTCATATTTATTGAAGAAAAAGAGTGAAGCATTCCAAACTATGAAAAATTACAAGTCGCGATTGAGAAAGAGACTAGAAGAACGTGTTGGTTAATCTTCACAGGTCAAATGGTTTTATTTTGCGAGTCAAGTCGAATATTTAGGATGTTTTATTTTATTATATGTTTTTAGTTATGCAGTAATTTTAGTTTGATTAAGTTTTAATGGGTCAAAGAACCATGGGTTGAATGTAGGATTGTTAGGGGTAAGTGGGTGGTAACCCACCCCACGATGCATGTTTGGATTGTTAGAGTATGTTCATTTCTTTTGATAAAATTCTTCTAAATACTCAAGTAGCATTTCTTGTTTGCGTAGATTTTGAAGCAACCAAATAAAACAACAAAATTCTTCATATATTTGGGTTTTGTACAAACAATTGGTATCAAATTCCTAGCTCATACCAACAATTGGTAAAGCAAGAAGCGCAGAGAGAGAGAGAGCAAGAAATCAAAAGAGTGGATAGCAAGATAGTAAGTATTTAGCAAGAAATGACAGAAAATGCATGAGTAGTAACGGTTCGAGAGCAAGGAACGTATCTCTTCAATGTCCCAATTGACCAAAATAAACTACACATAATGGTCGATCCTAATCGAGATAATACTTAAGGCATATGGTCTTTGGGAGGCAATAGACCCGGTCACCAAAGCAACCGTGGAAGAAAAGAAAATTCATACCACAAAAGCTATCCTTTTCTCAATATTATCGGAAGATATTCTTTTGCACATTGCTAAACATAAGGATGCTAAAGACGTTTGGGAGTCCATCCTAGTTTTATACTTAGGAGCGGACCAAGTCCAAAAGGTACGATTGCAAACTCTTAGAAGCAACTGGAAATGATAAAGATGAAGGAGAACGAGACGATTAATGATTTTTCAAGAAAGATAGGTGGTATTGTAGCAAAGTTTATAAGTCTCGGTTCAAATCTAGAAGAGGAGATCGTTGTGAGAGCTTCTAAATTCAGCCTCGAATAAATACTTACCAATTGTTGCTTCCATCAAGCAATACTTGGAGATTGACCAAATGAGTTTTGAGGAAATAGTGGGAAGACTCAAAGCATATGAAGAAAGGTTAAAAGTCATGATGAAAAAGAAAAAGATCGAGGCAACTTTTGTTGACCAATTGTGAGCATGATAAGGGGAAAGAGGATACGGTAGAGAGGAAAGAAGACGTGGAAGGGGCTCGAGTCGAGGAGATAGAAGTGAGTTTCGGTGTTATGAGTCTGGAGCATTTGGACACTTTGCATATGAGTGTACAAAATGGAAGGAGAAAGAGAAAGAAACCAATCTGATTGAATTGGTGGAACTGGCTCTACTTTGATGAATGCACAGGTCAAGGTCAAGATTAAGGGAGGGAATATTAGTTAATCTTGACGGGTCAAAGTGTAACACCCCGAATTTCTATTTAAACGAAAGGAAAAGAAAAGTAAATAGAAGAAATAGATAATGAGCACAAGTGGAGGGGGATAAAGTGTACAAAGTACAGAACCTTATTATTTTAAGGTTTAAAGGGGCATGGTCACCCATATCAAAAGCAAAAAGCTGCTTTTGCTCTCGGAGGAAGAAAGAAGAAAGAGAGCCCTGGTTCTAGAGAGAGAAAGAGGAAGAAGCAGCTGCAAAGGTAAGTCTTCTCTTCTATAAGCTCGGTTTCAGCTGGGTATCGAGTTCTTGGCCGAAGTTCTTGGTTTTTAGTGTTTGTTTTCGGGATTCAAGAGCTGAATAAAATGTGGGCCTCGAACTGAAAGTGTGTTGCTCAAAGGATGCTCAATGTGAGTTTCTAGAATCCATCTTTTACTGATTTTCAACTTGTTTGGGGCTATTATGCATACTAAGTAAACATTTTGAAAGAAACTGTGGGTCTACAGTCTTATGTTCGAATGATGTATGTATGTATGTATGTTTTAGAGTTGGCTTATGGGTTGGTGATGATGTTTAGCATGCTTAGATGGCCTTAGTATGTTAGATCTGTGTTTGGGTATGATTAGAATGGTAATCGGGTGAATATGATAACATAGAAAATATTTCAGTGTGTTCTGATGAACATGAATAGTGGTCCATACGCCCAGCATGAGTGGCCAGACGCCTAAGTGGCCATGCGCCCAAGAGAGGGCCATGCACCTAAATAGTGGCCCATGCGCCCAAGTGTTAGCCATGCACCTAAATAGTGCCATGCGCCCAAAGTGATTGAAACGACTAAGTGTTGATGCGCCTGCATAGTGGTAAAGCCCCTGAACAGGGCAAAAGCGCCCAAATAGTGCCATGCGCCCAGACTGTTTTATATTTAGAATTTTTATGCTCATGCGCCTGGAAGGTCTCATGCGCCCAATTTGGACTTAAGGTTTTCTAAGTGGTTTAAGGGGTATTATGGGGAGATAGGCCTGGTTATAATGTGATGGCTTATGTTTGATGTGTGTTATGTATGTATGATGTGCCTGTATTGGTGATGGGGTTGTGTTCAGGCCCCGGCACAGTATCAGTCTTCGGACATGAGTCGGGGGTTTGTTTATCAGGCCCCGACACAGTATCAGTCTTCGGACATGAGTCGGGGGTATTGCATGAGACGAGATAATGAGGTGAGCGACTTTGTGTTGCAACAGACTTGGATAGAGTTCAATCCCTGTGATTGACTCATACGGGATCTTTGTTGCGTATCCCGGTGCTGTGTCAGTCTTTAGACATGAGTCGGGGGTTTGTGAGCAGGCCCCGACACAGCATCAGCTTTCGAGCATGAGTCGGGGATATTGCACGAGACAAGATTCAAGTAATAAAGAGTAATGAGCAAAGAGATGAATGAACGTAAATGAATTATCGTAATAATGTACTAAACATGATCCTTGTCATTCGACCTCAGTAATCGTGGCTGAGTGCCACGAAGAGGGTAAAATCTGACCGGATCTAGAAAGAGAAGTGAACGATAATGTAATACGTTGAATGAACGGAAGTTTATGAACGTAATGACGAAGATAATAATGATATTATCTGTATGTACGTATGATGCATGATCACGAACGATTGTAAAGTATAGTATGATTTTTGAAAGAAAATAAAGAACGGTTTTGACG
Source organism: Flaveria trinervia (assembly GCA_025506515.1). Taxonomy (NCBI): domain Eukaryota; kingdom Viridiplantae; phylum Streptophyta; class Magnoliopsida; order Asterales; family Asteraceae; genus Flaveria; species Flaveria trinervia. The sequence goes on from CM046448.1 coordinate 14,800,590, forward strand.
AAAGTAAAGTATTTTATTATTAAAACTAAAACTCACTCAGCGTCGCTGACTTTTGTATGCATGATAGTTGGCCAGTATTTGTTGATGCTGAGGAGTTGCAGGCATGGATGCATAAGCTACTTTGAGGCTGGCATCCGTATTTTGACATGTCTTTGTAATTTGTGATGAAAACAAATTTTGTAAATAAATGAAATAACATGTTTTTAGTTATTAATGAAAGATTTAAATTCCGCTGCAAAATAAATGTACGTTTTATAATGTTTTAAATGCAATGAATGACCTACTGTGAGGTGCTCGGGAACGAGGCCTTAGACAAAGGGTTTTATTTTATGGTTCAAGTCGAGTATGATGTTTTATTTTGTAATATGTTTTTACTTATGTAGTAATTTTAGTTTGATAAAGTTTTAGTGGGTCAAAGAATCATAGGATAAATGTAGGATTGTTAGAGGTAAGTGGATGGTAACTCACCCCACGATGCATGACTACTCCATGTTTAAAATCTTTATATTATGTTTTGTTTGCTATTGATTAATGAAAGTGTGATCATTTCTTTTGATAAATATCTCCTAAATATTCCAGTAGCATTTCTTTGTTTGCTTAGATTTTTAAACAACAATAAGAAACAACAAATTTCTTTCATATATTTGGGTTTTGTACCAACAAAATATTGCTCAAAACTCTACCTACATTTATATATGCAATATATATTAACATATTTATTCTATACATTCAAATTCAAGTTCAAACTTACGTAAACATTAAATTTTGTTTGGCCTTTGTCACTACAAATATCTGCTACACATCTTCAAATTTTTATGTTGATAATAAACTTTAATCTCTGAATGTACAAAGTAAATCTAAAACTAATTATTACGTAACGCATGGATGAACAATTTTGCAACGTACATGGTACATCTACGAGTACATGCATTAACAGAAGTCAAATCTCCTACTTAATTTTATAATGGAGTTCCTTACATAAGCCAAATTAATCACAAAAATGCAAAATATATTTGTAGAGTAGACTTGTACTGCAAATATACATGTATCAGAGAAACAGGCATCAACGTACTTTAAAGTAACTACAAAAATAACCAAACAACATGCTTCAAATGAAATATCTGAGTGTCCCTATCACCGAAAACTCGACTTCAACAATAAGATTATCATTCAACAAGAAGGCATTTTCACAGTCGTTGAGTTGACTTAATTGCATAAAATGACAACCACTAATACGGCTCGAGTTGTAGAACCAGTCATCATATTCTGTAGGGTACAGTGGAAAGGAAACCATCAAGAGAGGCATAATGTTATATTAGGATAAATTTAGGAAGTTATATACTTAAAAATACACTTCCATTCTATTTGACCTGTCTTTTTTTACCTATTTATAATTTACTATCATAACTCATATAACTCATTCAAGAAATATATTGGTTAAGAATATTGTTATCTTTGCTTATTCATTTATATCGCTTTTCTTCAAAACACGTTAAATAGACCCATAACGTTACAATGCGGTATGAAGATAAGGAGTTTACCTTCTTGTATATCGCTTGCGGTACCCTGACTTTTAACCCGAAACTTGTATTTTGCATATACTTTCCAACCCTTAGGAAAAGAAGCATCATCATGTACATGTAAAAGGATTGACAAATAAGTACCTTTACCTGCCTGGCAACCATTAGGGTAGAGCAATAAATTCCTGATGTCAAGTAATCAAGATAATAATCCATCATATCATGAAACATACAAAATAAAAAAAGTACATCTATATGAAATCATCATACATTCATACCATTTGAGTTGCCAACTTTGAAGACCTCTGTATGCAAGATCTCTTCTGTTACAGCTGAAAACTTTTAATGGTCCAAGTGTAAGTATTCATAGTTGCTGGAGGCTTTGTCATGAACAGGCACCGATCTACTTCCGTAAACTCTGGAACTGCAATAACTTCGACTCCAAACACACATGAATCATTGAAAGGAACCCATTATTTCCACTCTCCGTAAAAGACTCCAACGATATTAGTTTGTCAAAACCCCAAGTGGTCTTCCTCTCATGGAACCTTGTCCTATGCCCATTCACATCTATAAGCACATACATTAACAACATTGTTAAAATATAAATTTAAGCCTGAAAATGACCAAAAGGAAAATTTTACCTTGAAAGGTTACATAGTTTTGATGTATATGATCATAAACAAAAAAGCTGACATCAACACAGACTGCCCACCCTTTTGAACGACTCTCAGGGTCACATATTATCACATATAAAGAAATGTGATTGCTGCTTTTTTCCTCATCATTTCCGTTTGGGTACAAATCTAGTCTCCTAAAATTTTCAATAGCGAAAAGATGTTAGAAGAGTCATAGAAACTTCAATTCAACAATGAAAACATATTATAATAAAAAGGTAGACCATTTATGACCGCTGGCGTCAAAAACATCAGATTCAATTTTGGACGTTTTAGCTTCAGAAAGAAGCGAAAAAGACTCTATCTTGAGCATATAGTGTGCTGGTTCATGTTTTCTTCTTGATATGAACATGCTGACCTCCTATAAAACAAGATATGATACTAGTAGATCAGTTAACTAAAAGAAAATATCTTATCATGTAAACAAATACTATACAGTTGATCATCTATGTTAGATGTCAATCAAGCATAAACATGTATGATCTTGCTAAGTAATCACATGTCACAATTTTGATATACAATTCAGAAATTTGGAAAAGCAGATGGTAAAAAAGTAAATTTGAAATGCATATTGTTTGTGCAGGCTGATTATAAACATTCACAAGTTAGATTTAAGGAACTCAAGTAAGACTCAAGCATGCATCAAATACCTCAGAAATCTCTACTCTTGGATTTACTTTTTTTAATTTTATGCAGTGAGTCTTGAATTTCTTTCACTTTATCTTACTTGATGTCGCTTGGAGTCCTTAATTTCTTGGTTTTCTGTTTTAAATTAATCATCTCATGATTAACTTGAAGGTCACTTAATCGTCTCATAAGTATTAGTTCATGGCATAAAAATTTAGAACATGTAACTGTTTAATTAATAAAGAAGAATCGTACATAGTTTAATTTTGTTACTAATGACCCATAAGGGTGGGATCCGAGCTCGTAAAAGGTTAAGTTGCATAAGATCATTCATTAATTTTAATCTACATATGGTATTATTAGAGTAAAATTTTATTTCGTCTATTACGTTTCGTTGAACAACTCATTTTAATCCAATTTTTTTTGTATGACAAATAAAATGGATTGAAATAAAAAATTCAACAAAACGTTAGGGATGAAAATGATATTTATTACTTTTTTTTTGGAAAATTGGATGGTTATAACTAAACAATTGACTATTGGCTAATATTAATCCCAATTAATAAATTAAACAATATTAATTTTAACTTTCGGTTTTTTTACTAATAGCAGTCTCAGTTTAACTGTTCGTTAACTTTATTAGTTTTTATGCGTATCACCTGAAATGACCCATGATATAATACAATCATGACTACAAATATGAATATATTCCTCAATTTTATTTTCTTAAAAGTTTATTTTCTGAAGTTATGTAACTTAACGTTTTTGTTGGTGGTTGATCACATGATGTGGCCCATGATGTAATATAGTTATTACTAAAAATATAAATATATTACTTAATTTTTCAGAAAAATTCATTTCTAAAGGTATTTAACTTTACGCTTTTGTTGTTGATCGGGTAGTTTGACTACAAGTAGATGCACAAATTGATACACACACACGCATATATATATATACATATATATATACATATACATATATACATATATATATACATATATACATATACATATATACATATACATATATACATATATATATACACATATATATACATATATACATATATATATATATACATATATAACATATATATATATATATAGGGGAGGGATCAAATGAGAACTAGTTTTTTTTGTAAGAACTCTAAAAACTAATCTCAACCACTAGTTTTTAATGGTAAAATTGTAATTAACAAAAACATATTTAAAAAATTTATAAATAAAAAATAACATAAAAATAAAAAAAATAAAAACACAAAAATGTTCCTCAGCTTTCCCTCTTTCATAAAAAATACAAAAAAAATTATAAAAAATAAAAAAAATTCTTGTTTTTTTAACGAAATTCGTTTTACATATGTGTAATATCAGATTTACACATGTGTAAATCCAGTACTACACATGTGTATAACTAGATTTACACATACGTAAACAACGTATGTATGATTTTTTAGAAAAGTATATCATATGGTAGGCGTTGGAAAGATAAAAAAATACTGAATTTTATAGTAAATTTTTTTTGAAAAAATGTTGTTGTGAAAAAAAGTTACGAATGTTTAAAAAAAAGGGGAAGTGACATGTGATTTGCATGTGATAAAAAATGAGTAGCTGAGATTGGTTTTTAAAGTTTTCATAAAAAAGTGGTTCTCATTTGAACCCTCCCCTATATATATATATATATATATATAATATAAATAAATAAATAAATATATATATAATATATATATATTATATATATATATTATATATATAAATAGAAAAGTATATCAATATGGTAGGCGTTGGAAAGATAAAAAAATACTGAATTTTATAGTGAATTTTTTTGAAAAAATGATGTCGTGAAAAAAAGTTACGAACGTTTAAAAAAAGGAGAAGTGACATGTGATTTGCATGTGATAAAAAATGAGTAGTTGAGATTGGTTTTTAAAGTTTTCACAAAAAAAATAGTTCTCATTTGAACCCTCCCCTATATATATATTATAAATATATATATAATATATAAATAAATAAATATATATATAAATAAATATATATATATATATATATTTATATATATATATATATATTTATATATTTATATATATATATTTATATATATATATATATATATATATATATATTTGTTCAGGATCCTTTTAGAACTTTTAAAGATCGCGAAAATCACGAAAACCGATATTAGTCATTGATCTTTGTTATATTTAAATTTATATATTTTATACTATAAAGGGTAAGAATGTAATTTTAAATCCAATAGTTTCTTTTTCTTCCTAAATTATTGCACATTCTTTGCAAATAACTCTAAAATAAAACAATACAGAGCACCATCCTTTTCATGGTTCCAATCCACCCTCTGCTAATAACCCACGAGAAGTGTCACAAAGTTGTTGAAAACGTTCTTACGATTCAGATCCCGTTGACCTATTCATCACCATCTCCAGCATTTATACATATTGGGAGGATATTCATATGGCATATTGATCGCCATCTCCTGCGTATGTCATCGTATTCTTCTCCAAACGGTAACCATAATCATGAACCATGATCTCATTGCTACTTAAATCAACCGGTGAAGAAGCGGTCTTCCTGGAGATGCAACAATCATTCGCGAAATCAATGGTGTTCTTTTATTCGATGGTATCTTTCAATTAATTGTAGATCTAATAAATTAATCTATTTCTCATAATTATTGTCTTGTCGATTTTATTTGTTATAAGTTTTTTATGCTAACCCATAATCAAATTACCTTAAAAATTGAGTAGTTAACTAGTTATGCGAAAGTCAAATATGGAAAATGAAGTCAAGTCAATATTAGAGTTTAACAATTATGATATGTTATTTCTTACCTATAAAACTATTACATTATGTGTCTAATTTTACTAAGTGTTGTATTTGAATTAATTGTTATTTAATTTTTTATAAGAATTATATAATATAGATTTTGTGAACCATGAGAAACTCTTTATAGATGCCATGGCTGGTGATTTTATTAAGTTAGTTTGCCTATTTTGTTATCCATGTGCTTGTGATATATTCTTAGATGTAATCATTTATAAATATCCATGGATTAGGAGCAAAGGTTCTTGGTGCTATAATCATTGATGGCATGTTACGTGATGTATATCATAATTTATGGAAAATGATGGTATCTCATACGTTCTATAGGGAATAAAATGGTAATTTCATAATTTCAATAGCTTTTGGAGGTTTGATAGTATGTTAATTTGAAATTTATAATGAACGGGTTTCTATTTTGATTCTTACAAAGGTGGTTCCGGCTATTGTAGATTTGATTGGAGCAAGCTTGATTCTCTATCGGGATGACCAGCAACGTTCTTGGTAAATAATAGCTTTCTGGGAAATAATAGTTTTCTTGGTAAATAATAGTTTCAGTAACTATTATTTGTTGTTCCTTATCTATAAAACTATTACATCCTTACTGTTGGATAATGCCACCATTAATATTCTCATTCTCATATCTAGCTTATTGGTAAGAAATGCTTAGAAAATCATCATCATGAGTAGGTGTGTTGATTTCTGCTTTATTAAGTATTCAATAAATATATTTTATGTGTTTCTGTTTAGTTGTACAAACAACCATGTCTGGAAATGAAAGATTGATATTTGTTCTTTATCATACATATGTATTATTTTTCTTACATACCTACCATATTCGTATGATACTTGTTGAGGTCTGAATCTTGTATCAATTTTTGGTGCTTACTATTTAAATTAAACATGTAAATAATATATGTAAATTAACTATTTAAATATATGTAAATATGTTATATATAGTTAACTTACACAAATGTATAAATAGGGTTACATGTATGTGAATAGTTAAATTACACGTACGTAAAACAATGATAGACTTATGTAGCTTAATTTACACCCATGCAAAACAAATTTCAACATAGATAGTTAGTTTACATATATGTAATAGTTAATTTACACATATGTAAATAACTAATTTACACACTTGCAAAACAATACTAAACATAGTATAACTAACTAATTTATAAATATGTAGATATTTAGTTTACACATATGTAAATAGGTAATTCATTGATGACATGTTTGTTATCTTTTAAATTTTTTTAATTTATTACTTATTGTTTATTTATGCATTTAGTACAATTTTGTTATTGTAGTTCATATTTTATAAATTTTTTGTAGGCGTTCGCATTACTTTGGAAACACTACAAAGTTCAACAAAAAAGAAGGAATCAAGTATAAATGTACATGTGTAAGTTAAACAACTATGTCATTTTCGAACAGTTTGAATGTGCGCATGTGTAAACATTTACATATTTTTTGTTCTCTGCACATATGTTAATGTTGATTTGTTCATGTTTTTAAGTTTATGTAATTTCATAAATTTATGTAAGTTTGAATTGATTATGTTTTCAAATAGATTAACATTGTTATTTTGATTTAATCATATGAACGAAAGTTGTAGTTTAATCTATGTAAAATATGTATAGATGAAAGAAAAGAGAGAAGAGAGAAATGATTAACAACCAATTAATTGGAAAGAGAATTGATTAATTAATCAATTAATTGGAAAGAGAATAAGTTATTAAATTACTAAAATGCCCTTTGACTAAATTTAACTCATTAAATGAAATATTAATTTACATTTTTAATATTGTTTAATAACAGCCATTGATCAAAAAAAAGTCCAAGGCTATTAATAGTTCTACGAGTTCTCATTTAAAAATGAGTCTTGAAAATAACCTGACCCTATATATATATATTATATATATATATATATAATATATATATATATATATATGTCATATCAAATGTCATGTCACGGGATATATCATGTGTCACGTCATAATAAACTAACGGAGTTAACACATGGTCAGATTGCGACTATTATTGGTAATAAAATAAAAAATTTGAATTAATAGTAGTCAATGTTTTAGTTGGGATTAATATTGTACAATGTCAAGACTTATAATACAATAATAAAACATAAAAGACAAGCCAAGACAATCAAATCTAATGACTGAATTAACTTGGTTCGCAAACGAAGCCTTATAAAATAAACGATTTCAGTTCCAATCACCACGTGACTAAACAAATGGGGTGAGTTTGTTAAACCAATAGATTTATTATTGTTACCGTGGTTGGATGAATTAATGATTGTATTCTTATCTAGTTTATCTAACCATACAAATATAATTACAAGTAATAACATAACATATTTTGAATTGAATTTATATTGAAATAGAATAATAATAAATATTAATGATTGAATATTGAATCAAATGATTTCCTCAAAATATAAAATACATAAAAAGAACAATGAACACTTGAATTATAAACGATTTGGAAATGATAGAATGCTATAGGTGACACCAAAAACTCCTCAAATTCACCTAAGGTTTGGTGTCTTTGATTAGGATAATAATGTGATTAAATACTAAATATGAATTAGGGTATCAATTGGGATTTGGGGCTTTAGCAAATAGTTTTAAAATAATATATATATTGACTAAATAGAATAAATGTATTAAGTAATTAGGATTGAAAATGATAACGGATCGTTAGTACAATTGGATATTACTCAAATATTAATAATAATTGATTTCGTAATGGTTGATTATAAAGTATGAAAAGAAATAATTAATTTAATAATTAATTATTTAAAACTTGATCAAAATAAATAATTTAATATTAATTATTTAAATTACTTGCAAAATAATTTGGAATTATTTAGTTTTGATTTAAATTTATTTTATATAGTTTTCAAACTTTTAAATAATTTTTATAATGGCTTTATTATATCTAAACCTTAAAAGAAGAATAAAGAATAATAGAAAATTATATTTTTTAAAAGTTTCAAAATTTTAAATAGAAATGTACGAAATAAATATAATTGCAAAGTAATTTAATTTTAGTTTAATAGGATATTAATAATTTATGAGCATTAATTTATATTGAAAAATAAATTTAAAAAGGTATGAGGCCTCCCGGGTCATAACCGAGACCTCTAGTGCATAAGCACAAGGTTTTAACAGGTGGGCTAGAAGCCCGAATCTATTTTAGTTCCACAAACATTAATTAGAAAAACCCCCAATTGTCAAGAACTCTAGTTTTCGATCGAACACATCTGCTCGATCCTTTTGCGAATCGTTTACTCAATGAGTTACGTGTGTACAACAAGCCAAAGCTTTAATACCACTTGTTAGGATTCAAGCGACGCAGTAAAACCAACACACGAAACACACAGAGACGATTACCACGAGAAAATCATAAAATAAACGACACAATGATTTAATGTGGTTCGGTCGGTGTGACCTAAGTCCACAGGCTACAACTAGAGTTTTTTTATTTGGTTGTTACAAAGATTACAAATACATTACATGGTATATATATATATAGACTAGTTAATGCTAGCAACTTAGTGAACAAGAAAATTAAACATGTGTGCTAAATCCCAAAGGCTTCACAAAACCAAAGTTTGTTCAATTACACAAATTCAAAAGAACTTTTAAACAACTCTAGACCACATTTGCGGGTACATTATCGGAGGGAACACCAATAGATCAAGATGACACCAAACCTTATTCTATTCCAAATGAACTTTCCCCTAAAATAGAGAAGTTGGATCCGTGCTATTATTAACTCCTCTATGTCACCAGTCTTGGTGAATGGCTCCCCTATGATGGAATTCTAGTGCACTCGCAGTGTTTGCCAAGGGGACCCATTATCTCCATTCATTTTCATCTTGTCACTATAAGCTTTTTCCTGTTTTATGGGTCGGGCTGGGGTGATGACATTTTTCAAGGACTTGTAACCCTTAATATCGGGCATGTTCTTTCACATCTCATGTACACAGATGATATCATTCTTTTGGGTGGTTGGTCTATGGATAATATCAGGAACTCCATTCGTATCTTGAGATGTTTCGAGTTGGTTTTCTGGTCTCAAATTGAACCCTCAAAAATCTACCATTTTTGGAATGGGTGTTTTGGATAGGGAGGTGAATCTGACGGTTAAGGAGATTAATTGCATGATGGGATATTTTCCTTTTAAATACCTTAGGATCATGGTTAGTGTCACACCCCAACCTTGACGGCGGAAACGTCGAGGAGTGAGAGTTAAGATCGTTCATAGCCACATAACGCTATTAATAATCCAAATATATTCTACACATAAATTTCATTTGTCACATTACAAACATAAGTCTCAAAGGATATAAAAAAACGTAACATAAAATGTAACAATTCATCCTATTTTATATATTAAGCTAGGTCCATCCCTAGATGTGCTAGCTTCAATGTGTAGATAATCAAACTTGGGCATTTCCTGAAACATGTTAAAAATAAAGAGGTCAACAATAATGTTGGTGAGCAATCCATAGTTTTCAATACATAAGTATATAAAAGATGGCAATTCAAGTCATAAGTTAGTGAATAAAGTGATTAGGGATGTTATGAACAATGCAACAATCAAACCTCGACAAAATTTTTACAAGTCTCAAACGTTAAAAGTATATACGATCAGCTAAGTGTACTCGGATCAACCAAGAAGGCTTGTCTTACCCATAGATCCATGACTTCGCTGGGCTAGCAATAGTTAATGATTGTACATATAACGCCATAACATGGTAACCACAAAAGTTCAACTAACCACAACTTTACAAGATGAATTGCCATAGGTTTACAAGTCTCAAATAAGTTTACAAGTGCAATGATGATATGTTAACATGTTTCACCCCAAAGTGTGAAAATAAGCAAAAGGGATATGGAAATACTCACCTGACCAAATAATATATATTTGATGATTAATAAGAATAATAACAAGCAACGTTCAACGTAGACCTTCACAACGCACCTAAAACAAGTAATATATTTACAAGGTTACAATTTAATATAATTAATAGTTAAACGAGGCTAGGGCTTCAAATTGGTATTTTGCGGTGTTAAATAACATTGGTTAGAGGGTTCATATATAAGCTTAATCTAAGAGAAAAATGCCATGTATTCAATTTTAAGGAAATTAAACCTTTATAACAATTTGTGAAGGTTAATTATAAAATATATAAATTCTATAATTATCATATTTAATCCTTAATTGTATAGTATTTAAATAATAATTACATGATTTACCAATATTATATAAAGTCTATTCTTATAAAAATAACTTTGTTAGATTTTTACTTTTTTAAGAAAATTGTTAAGGTGTTTAAAGTGGTAAATTTGTAGAAAAATAATAGGATAGCTTTAAAAATAACCAAGGTTTACAAAATCTCTTTTTATAATTTTTAGAAAATTTTATATATATTTTTAAAAGGCTGAAAAGCCAAAAACAATTGAATTGGAGGTCGTCGGGTTCGAACCCGGGACCTCTAATTCGGGATGTAAGTGGGGAACCAGTGAACCAAGGCATCCATCCGCGTTTAAAACTCCGCCTTAAAAAGCTAAATACAATAAACACAGAAATCCCCAATTTCCTTAGAACCCTAGATTGATCAAACCCAAAATCAAAGACCGAAACGATATGTTTTCGTGAATGATCATGGGGCTTTGATTCCCCATGTGATTACGAGTATATAATTGTTGTTTATTTACCCGATTTATGATGAATTCGAGATGAACACGACGAAGAACAATTCGCGGCCACGTAAACCGGTTTGATGCTCAAATGATGATGATAATCAAATTCAATGCACAGATAGTTTCTAATGACCTCGAGGATGAAAAACCCTGTATCAATTTCGAGTTTTGAAGCTTGGAAGATGGGGTTCGAATGGTAGCAGATTCGCGATGAGGGGATAATCGTATAGCTCTGATTGTGTGATTTCAGGTGTAATTAGGAGGTGTGGACGATTAATCGTAGTTAGATAGTCGTTTAGGTTCATTCAATTGAATTATTACAGAGTTTTAATGCCTAAACGACTATAAGATTAATGGGTTTCGGTTACTCGATCGATTTGGGTTTGTAACCGGTGTTTAAACGCGTTTAAAATGCGCATTCAGGTTCGAATCACGTAAACGAACCGGTTTGGGTCGGTTTGTGTGTGAAAACCGAGTGTTTTGAGGCGTTTTTTACGCTCGCCGGAGCCATAGCCGGCGGTAGCCGGAGGCTTGGCCGGAAAAGCGGGGTTAGGGGGAAATGGTTTGGGTTTTTTTCAAAAATTACACAAATGGTCCCTCAAGTTAAGCATGTTTATTAATTTATGCAAAAACTCCCATATTAAGTTTCTAAAATGGCAAAAACACCCCTTCAACTTTATTACTTTAAGTTTTAACATTTTTAAGTTTAATGATTTTTTTTTATAAATTATTATTATTATAGTTATCATTTATTGTTGTTATTATTATTAATATTATTTTTATTATTAACGTTGATATTATTTTTATTATAAAATATTATTTACCATAATTCTTATGTTCAAAACAAAAGATAAACTATAATCTTTTATAATAATGGATTAAGAATAGATCACACAACTACCCACAAGTTTCATGAAAAGGCATTAATAGACCCTACAAGAATAAACGAGATTAACTATTAGTTAACCAAAAATACAAGATGTTACATCTGCACTTTCCCCCGAAAGTGTAGTTAGTCTTCTGGCTTTCGGGGGAAAGTGCAGATGTAAGTCTTGACGTAATGGTTTCCTGTAAGAGCATGTAAGATAGCAGATATGGCCTTAGAAGCATGTAGGGCATAGAGATGATGTTGTTGCATGTTATGTATGTATGATATTGCCCTGTATGATGTGATGTGGATGCATGTTAATGTTCCTTAATATGATGTATAATATATTTCCTATGGCTTTACTTATTATGAGGAATGAACGAAGTATTATGTAACGTAAAGTGAAAGATAATGAAAGAGGATCATGATGACGAATGCATGCATTAATGAACAAATGAAAAAAGTCTTGCAAGCATTGGATATCAGGGTCCTTCTTTGTGATTGACCAAACGTGTAGTGCCTCTACCGCTTACCCCTAGTACTGTGGCATACGTTTAGCTGTTCATTTATTGACTTCGGCCCAGTAGCTAAGACTGATGGTTACTCCTAGTACCGTGGCATACGTTTAGCTGTTCATTTATTGACTTCGGCCTGGTAGCTAAGACTAGCCGGGGTGTAGCACATGGTATTGGTACGGTTGATGTCCAATGCGCAAGTAAAGTTATATAGAACGAATGGACGAATGAATGAATGAATGAAGAAGATAATAATGATATTATCTATGCGTACGTATGATGTGTGATCATGTAAAAGTAACGAATGGTTTTATATGAAAGTAAAGTAAGTTTTATAATAAAACTAGGACTCACTCAGCAACGCTGACTTTTCATATGTTTTCCAGTTGGCAGGAAATGATTGCTGAGGATGGCACCGTGAGGCTACTCAGCTCCTTTTGGGATGGCATTCTTTTGATTGATGTTTTTGCATTGTAATGCGAACAAACTATTTTGTAATGAATATTGTATTAATTTGCAAAAGCATTTACATGGAAATGAAAGATTGTTTTAGTTTTCCGCTGTAATTCATGAAATAGAAATGTAATTATACGTTTTATGTGCGATGAGAACCCAGCTGTAAGCGTCCCGATTTTGGGGCCTTACAAACCGTATGAGTGTAATTACGTTTTAAAGAAACTATGAGACGATTCATATATCCACCTTTGAGAGCGATTGAGTGACATATATAAATTAAGATGAAGTGAAAGAAATTGCGAACTTGAAGCAGAAAATCAGAAAACAAAATTCCAGGATAGAGATTTCTGAGGTCTAGTAATCTTTTACTTTTGAAACGCATGTTGTTTATGGTCACTATTTAAGCTCATTACAAACATAATCCACATTATTTTAACTTGACAAACATGTTTTTGTTTTTCCAAACATAAATGTTTAAAATATTAAATCGATAGTGATAAAAGAATAATCTCAACAAATCTCTCAAGAACAGCAAGTCTTCGTACACACGAATACTCAGAAATACTCACAAGAACAAACTGATCATCAAAGCAATGACCAGATAGAAACAACAAGACCAAAAATCAGTCGATGATTGATTAGAAAGCAGCTAGGGTTTTGATAGAAAACCCTAGAAGATGAACAATGCGTAATCAAAGGAGCGTTTGTGTGTATGTCCTCAGGAACCCCGCAACAACAACAATAAACCCATCCAGCAAAGAGGCCCAGCAACCAAAGCCCATAGCAACAACTATCAGCACTATCAGCAATCACGAGCCCAACAACTCCAAGCCCACGGAAGCAAGTCCAAACATATAACAAACAAAGAACAATAACGAAATTAGAAAAAAACATCAAATTGAAGAAAAGAAACAATATGAAACAATATTTTTAACACCCTCCCTCAATTTGATGTTCCAAACACATCATGTAACTTTAACTGACTTACCAGAAAATTATGCTGTTGTACAAAAGTCCTTTAGTAAACAAATCTGCTAATTGATTAGAAGAAGCTATAGGAACAGTCTTAATAACACAACATTTAATTTTTCCCTTAAGAAAAAAAGATCAATTTCAAAATGTTTAGTTCGATCGTGAAACACAGGATTTGCTACAATGGACAGAGCAGCACCACTATACAAAATAAGTCAACTGGAAGAGAGACAAGAACTAACAGCTCTTGTAGAAGATTTATTAACCAAATTATCTCATAAGATGCCGCACACATAGATCTATATTCAGCCTCAGCTGATGAACGAGAAACTGTTGCTTGTTTCTTACTTTTCCAAGAGATTAAACAATCTCCCTGAAAAATACAAAAACCAGTAACAGAACACCTAGAATGCAAACATTTTGCCCAGTCAGAGTCTGCAAACGCAGACAAGTTAAAAGTTTTACTTTTTTTGAACCAAATGCCACGCCCGGAAGCACTTTTTAAATACCTTAACAATCTAAGAGCAATTTGTAAATGGGAGTTTGTGGGTTGATGCATAAACTGACTTAGAAATTGGACAACATATGAAATATCTGGACGAGTATGAGACAATAAATCAATTTCCCAATAAGTTTTTGAAAATCAGTAACATTTGATAAAACAGTTGTATCCTCTTTACAAGAGTTCATGATAACATAATTTTGCTCTATGGGGTTGGACACGGGTTTACACCCACTGAGCCCAAACTCAGACAACAGATCCATGCAGTATTTTCGTTGAGACAAGCACAAACCATCATTTGACCGAATAACCTCTATTCCTAGAAAATACTTAAGAACACCAAGATCTTTAATCAAGAATTTTTTTTTAGCAACCCCTTCATTTTCTTAATTTCACTCAAACTATTTCCAGTTACAACTATGTCATCAACATATACAAGTAAGGCAATAAACACATTTTTCGCAGATTTGATGAATAGGGAATAATCACATTTGCTTTGAGTGAAGCCAAGGTTTAGTAAAACTCCTACAAGTTTTTCATTCCACATACGAGGGGCTTGCTTAAGACCATAAAAAGATTTATTTAATTTGCAAACTTTTGTCTCATTATGTGGAAAGAAACATGTCACACCCCGACCGACGGCGGAATTATCGGGGCGGACGAATGGGAGACGATTGCTCATAGCACATGGAACTAATTAAGTTGAAATAATATTAAATGCCATTATTCATTAAACATTACAGGATAAATAAGTAATTACAAAACAATCAAGATACAACCAATAACATAAGTCTTTCAATTTATTTAGGTCCAAATCCTATATGAGCATAAGAAGATCTTCAAGTAGGAAACCTGAAAAATATTAAAAATAAAGGGTCAGCTATAAAGTTGGTGAGTTCCCATGGTTTAAACACACACATATATGTATATATATAAAAAGGGTTTCAAGTAGCAATTCATGTCCATGGTTATGAGTTAGCAAGTTTATAAAACACATATAGTTACAACCAAACCTCGACTTGATTACAAGTTTATAAGATTGGCTAAGTGTACTTGGTTCCCATGATGAATAAGCATACGTCATCAAGAGTCGGCAATACATCGACTTTAGCACCAAATAGGCTTGTTAGGCCCAAAGATCAAAGACGTCGCCACGCTAGCAATAGTTAATGATTGTAAACAAAATATGTATCTCATATAAGACTTACAATAACACAAATAACTATGACAAAAAGTAAAGAAGAATTGCATGTGCATTTACAAGTATCAAGATGTTTACAAGTGTAAGTTGATAAAGTTAACATGTTTCACCCCAAAAGGTGTGAAATAAAGTAAAAAGGGGTATGGAGAACTAACATGGAAAACTCACTAATATAGTGATGGTTGTAGAGTAAATAAGAAAACTTGGATGTCAAGTGTAACATCCGGTATCTCTATGACTTTATTTATTTATGTTTGTGCATGGCCTCGTTAGTAAAGTTAATCCATTAATAATAATAACAATAATAAAATTTTAATAACAAAATAATAATAATAATAATAATAATAATAATAACTCTAAAAGTAACAGCAACAATTATAATTACAATAATAACAAATCAAAGTTCGGGGGGTGTTCTGCCAATTCTAAACTTGAAAATCAAAGTTTAGATCGTTTTAACCAACAGCCCAAACTTCAGGGGCTGAAGGTGTAACTTTCTTTTCTTTTTTTCTTTTCCTTGCCCGCTTTTCCGGTGGCTTCGGCCGGAGCTCCGGCCGAGCTCCGGCGAAGCTACAAACCATCGTTTTTTACTGCTTTTGACCGAGCAAACCGGCACAACACCCTCGGCCCCATGTTTCGAACTCGAATCCCTACCCAATTTGAGTTTCCCGCTCGTGCAAAACTTCCAAAACGAGCCGAGGTTAACCGTGTGTAAATCCGGATCTAATCTCATCCAAATTCTTAAATTGAACCAAATCAATCACACCTAAAGATAATACGCGGTCGAATCAATTAATCAATCAATTAATTACGCAAATTAACAAACCGAATCTCTCAATTTTGGTAAACTTCGAACACGGTTTCAATCGAGCGTGTTAAGCCCGAAACCGTGAAATCAAAGCTATAAATTGAGGGCTTCGGATTCATTTTGAAGTTCCTAAACCCTCTGAACCCCCAATTTCACCATAAAAACTCCCAATCGAAAAGCCCCAATTCAAGAACATTCGAGCCTAAGTCGAGCTCGAAATCTTTCAAAACCTCAGCAACTTGGGTAATTAAAACATGTTTTATGCTCGATTCGGTCCAAGGATCAAAAGCCCCATGATGATTCGAGTAATTAACATCGAATCGAGGGTCGATTTTGGATCAGATGAACCTAGGGTTCATCGGATTTGGGGGAAACGAGGGAGCTTTGTTTAAAATTAAAAGAAACCGAAGTGAACCAAGGCCACGGCCCTGGTTCACTGGTTCCCGCACCTCAACTCATAAGGGAGGTCCCGGGTTCGACCCCGGGCAACCCCCCCCCTATTTTTTTTTCTTTCTTTTCTTTTCTGTTTTATTTTCTTTATTATTTAATCATATCTTTTGCTTAAATTTTAATTCAGAAAAATTTCTAAGAAATTTATTTTATAGATTCAGAATTTATTTATTTATTTATATTATTTTTAATTAAATCAAAGGTTTATAAATATGTTTGAATTTAAAATACATTGTGGTATTTTTCCTTATTTTGAATTATTTAAAATAATGTTGTTATGTGAAAAGATAATACATGTGTAGAAATATTTTAAATTATTTAAATATATGTATATATATTGTCAAACAATTAGAATGATTAATTATTTATACATATATACTTATAATTATATAAACATATCAAAGTATGTATATATATATATATATATATTTCTTCACTTATTATAATCAATATATGCAACCTTCATAAATCGGTGTAACGTGCGATTAGTTTTCTTTATTTATATTAGCCTTTCTCTTTCGCGCAATAAATCTAATTATCATTTCGTTCCATTAACCCGATTTCACATTAATAACACGAAATAAATAGATGTCAACCTCTATTCAATTTAAAATTTAGAACCTTAAAACATAATAATTAATCATCAAACCAATTATAACGCGTTACCTTATTCTTATTTGGGTACCTTGTGACGTTTGTGTCGGAAATCTTATTCGTGGTTATTCTTATTTCATCTTCAAGTCTTCTTATTATCGTGTGAGTTCTTATGCCCCATTTTACATATATTTTACACCTTTCAGGGTGAACATGTTGGTTATACAAACATACTCATACACGCTTTGATACTTATTACGCACGTGAAATTCTTTACATAGTCGTGGTTATTTGAATATGTTAAGTTGTATATGAGATGTGACATACGTGTGCAATCATTAACTATAACTAGCCTGGCGAAGTCTTAGATCTTTGGGCCTGACAAGCCTATTTGGTGCTAAAGCCAAGGGATTGCCGACTCCTAGGAGTCGTATGCTTGTGCACTAGGGAACCAAATACACTTAGCTAATCATGCTTACTCATATTATTCAGTCAAGGTTTGATTGTAACTATGCATGTTCTATATACTTACTATCTTGTGACCATTGACTAGAATTGCCACATTTTTCTGTATACTTATTGTATTTAAAACCATGAGAACTCGCCAACTTGTTAGTTGACTCTATTTTCAACATGTTTCAGGTAATGTGCAAGCTTAGCGATGATTGAAGGAATGCTTAAACCTAGAACATGGACCTAGGCTTAATAAGGACAAATTGGTTTTCCTGTTTTTGTTTGTTTCATTATGAGACTTGATGTATGTGGTGTTTGGAACAATCGATAAATGGCATTTATATTTTAACATAGCGTTATGTGGCTGTGAACAATCTTAACCCTCACACTTCGACGTTTCCGCCGTCATGGTTGGGGTGTGACATCAAGAGTCAAAGGTGATGTTCTAAATGATAAAAAAACAATAACTTGAGGTTGGAATTCATTACAAGAAGTTAGGACGTTTAGGAATGCCAATAAGCGAAAGGTAGATTGATAAATGATTATTGTACCAATTTTAGATTCTGGACAGAATGTTTAGTATGTGTTTGAAGAGGTTTTTAAAATAGCAAACGGTTTTATAAAATTATAAAAATTTACATTTGACCAGTTCAAAGTCTCCCGGACAACTTTCATTCAAAAACATTTTTATAAAAAGATCTTTAAGTAGGTCAAACAAACAGCACAAGACAGAAGGTGCTGAAATGCGCACTCATCTTGTGAAGGCTATTGTTAAGTCGTTCGGTTGAGTTTGAAGACGTATAAACTTTCGTTGAAAAAGTAATTCAATAAGCTTAACATTAGAGTCTGAGTTTATTCAAATTTAGTTTTTTATAATCAAGTTATGGTCGGTTGAAGTAAGATAATATTCTGGCAGAATTGTAGTAAGGCGCTTATGTGCACTTTTAAAATCGTTAAAACATGAAACAGGTTAAAACATTTTATTATGTCAATATATGGTATATTAGTCTTCATTTGAGTTATAAAAATATTCTAAGACTTTGGCATAGCCATCATTTAGAACAATAATCTTGTGGAATAACTGAATGCGGCGGCATAGCCGTCCATATGCAAATGGGATTCTTTGTTTATGTTAGTGTGTTTTTAGCTTAATTTAGGTATGTTAGTGATTGTTATAAGATTAGTGATTATTAAAATATTAATGATCAAATGATAATTATTAAAATAAAAGAGATTTCGTAGAAGAAAGAATAATAGTAAGAACATAAAATCATGAAAACAATTGGATGTTAGGATGATTAAAATGTATATATAAAAGCAATAAAAGATTACCTTAGTATTAAGAAATTTTGAAATCTCTTGTAAATTAAATTCTTCAAATTGATCATAACCAAAAGATGAAAGAAAGATATGAGAGTGAGATTTTTAGAGAATGAGCAAATGAAAAGTGAAGCCTAAGCCTTTTTTTTATACATGAGGTTAGGAGGAGGTTATGAATGGTGTTAATGATGATTTATAAGTCTTTTAAAAGGGGGTTATGATTGGAATTTGAAATAAATATAAAATTAAATAATTTAAATAAATAAAGAATAATTATAATTTAAAATTTAAATTCTTGAAGACTCTAATTTTAACAACTTTTTTATAAAATATTTATAGACTTTATAAAACCAATTTGAATAATCAATCAAATTGTTTATTTTTTAATCTTTATAACTTTTATAAAACTTGTAAACTTTATAATTTGATTATTTATTTTCAGTATTTAAAATTCACAATTACTAATAAAACTTTATAAGTTTATTAAAATTCATTTTATAAATTTATATGTTTTAATAAGTCTTTTCCATTTAGGTATTTGTTGTAACATGATTAATAACCTTTATTAAGTAAATTTTATGTATTTGATCCATTTATTAAGTAAATTTTATGTAATAAACTTTATAATTTTATGAAAAAGAATTATATATCAATCAATAAGTTAATTACATATTTAATGTATTTGATCCATTTATTAAGTAAATTAATAATGGAAGCTTAAAATGAGTTCGGGTTGGGTTTTAACTTGGAAAAATGGCGGATGTTACAAAACCTTCAGGCAAACTCATATAAACCTCTTCGTTTAACTCGCCATAAAGAAAAGCATTATTAATGTCTAACTGGAAAATGGGCCAATCATTTTGAACAACCAAAGAGATAACAGTCCTAATGGTTACCATTTTAACTACCGGTGAAAACGTTTTATCAAAGTCAATTCCTTTCTTTTGACTGTACCCCTTTGCAACCAACCTAGCCTTATACCTATCTATTTCTCCGGTTGACTTATATTTTATTTTAAACACCCACTTACATCCTATAGGTTTTCTACCTTTAGGAAGATCAACAAGACTTCATGTGTTATTTCTATTTAAGGCCTCCATTTTCTCATTCATGGCATTCACCCAGTTGCTATCAGAATAGGCTTCTTTAAAAGTTCTTGGTTCAGCAGTTTTATTTAAAATAGAAACAAAAATCTTGTTTTCAGCACATAGATTTGAGTAATTCATCACTTTTTCCATTCCATATTTTACTCTACCTTCTATTATAAAATCATCTAGTTTTTCTGGAAGAGAGAAGATTCTAGACAACTTTCTAATGGGTACATAAGGTTCACTGATTCCCTCAAAAGAGTTCTTTTCATCATTATGCTCATTCAAACCAGCCTCACTCGTGCCTTCACTCACAACACAGGCTTTTGGATACAAATGGATATAAAAATGAAACGTTAGGGGTCATATAACAATTTTAAAACCATAAGGATGCAAGTGGTTACAATAAACAAACGTCAGGAATGTAAATGGTAATTTACTTTTTGTTTTTTTACACAAGAGTACTTTTACAGTGACCATTTAATACTAAGCTACTGAGAATCCAAATTCTATTGTCAACCCTCTCGATTGACCCTCTTCTTATTCAGTTGATCCCATAATGAACGGATCCAAAGGTGAAACTTTTGATCCCAAAACTGGAAGCCTACATGTACGAACTTTAGACTGTTCCAAAGTTACTTATTCTTCTTGGACCAAAATATTTTAAACTCCATGCTACCTCTTACAAAGTTTTAGACCATATCCACGACTTCACACAACCCACACTAATCATCAACGGCTATATATGGCGCTTGAAAAGAATTTGATGCCTTTCGTTCTACAATGGATCTACACTACATGACTTGCTCGGTCGAGTATTAGAGAACGACTCCACGGTTAAAAGCCACATGGTTAAAAAATGAAGAAAAAAAGTACTTTTAAGCAATAATGGATCCCGGTCGTCGCCCTCAAGAGTGAGTTTTGTAATCTCACCCTCACTGCTTGTTAGTCTATGGATGATTATTGTCAACGCCTCAAGGATATTGCCGATCAACTCAACAACATGGATAATCCTGTCGCCGAGTCACGCGCGGTGTTACAACTCGGTCGGGGTCGGGGTCCAGGACAATATCGTGGATATCAACGCGGGCGCGGACGTGGTCGTGGCAACAACAACACACCATCCCCATTCTAACCGTATCTAATAGATTATATATATGTTTTACTATAAATAGGGGAGTTAATGCAATCGTTTTGGTGTCTTAATTTTTAAGTTTTTAATAATATTGAAAGAGTCGTATGGAGTTTCTCACAAAACATGGGTGTGTTTTTCTATTCGTCTTTGATTAACGATACCGGGCCAAAAATAATCATAGATTGAGTTTTTAGGTAATAGATTGGGTTTTCGTAAATATGTCCGTAGAAAGATTAATTAAAACCTTAAAGATCGTTCAAAAGAAATAGAAAGGTGGCTTAGCGTTAAAAAATGAGTGAGATTATACTCTTACAAATGTCAATATTTTATCCGTAATTTTCTTTTTACAACTTAACAAACTTGTTACATAAACGTGATTGTACATGTAAAATCTCAACTTCCATTAATTTTGTGCTTATCTTTTTAAAATGAAGCTAAAACTCTTGAGTGGTTTATATTATAATATATTGGGCTATAGGACCGGAGATAAGGAAAAGCGCTAGTAATTTAAGTCATATGAATTGAATGAAATTACGTTTTGAAATACATATGAGCCGATTCAACACTCCCATTCAGTTGATTAGACGATTCAAATGCCCCCATTGGAAGAAAGTAACATAAGTTACCATATATGTATATATTAAGTGAAAGAAATTGAGAACTCGAAGCACAAAATCAGAAAGCTACATTCAAAAGGTGAGATTTCGTGATGTAATTTTGCTTATAGTCAACATAATTATCTACTAGCATCATATCTATAGCAGACATGTTCATATCAAAAAGACAACATGAACCAGCACACTATATGCTCAAGATCGAGTCGTTTTCCCTTATCGCCGAAGCTAAAACGTTCAAGATTGAATCTGATGTTTTTAAAGCGAGCGGTCATAAATGGTCAACTCTCTATTATGTGAACTATTTTCTTTATTGGAATGGAGTTTATGTGTGATTAACATCTTTTGGTTGTATATTGCAAACATTTAGGAGACTAGATTTGTACCCGAATGGAAAAGATGAGAAAAACACGGGCAAACACATTTCTTTATATGTGGTAATATGTGACATTGAGAGTTGCTCAAAAGGATGGGAAGTTTGTGTTGACGTTACTTTTTTTGTTTATGATCATATACATCACAACTAGGTCACCTTTCAAGGTAAAAAAATTTATTCATTCATTTTATTGCTTGTATGTATATTATTAAGGTAGTAGTTAAAAATTTGGTTGATAAATGCATTTTAGATTTGAATGGGCCTAAGACAAGGTTTCATGAGGGGAAGACGACATGGGGTTTCGATAAACTAATATCTATTGAGTCTTTTATGGAGAGTAAAAATGGCTACGTTTTCAACGATTCATGTGTGTTTGGAGTTGAGGTTAACGTAGCTCAAGAGTTTACACATGTAGATCGGTGTCTGTTAATGATAAAGCCTCTAACAAATATGAGTATCTACACTTGGACAATTCATAATTTTTCAGCTTTGACGGAGGATATATTATATTCAGAGATCTTCAAGATTGGCAAAGTCAAGTGGTACATACTTTCTTATAATCTATAATGATTTTGTATATTACAGTTGCTTTTTAATTTGGTTTATAATACCAAATGTTTAACAAGTATTGATCTGTTTTATCTTGTTTGCCACTCCAGGAATTTAATACTCTATCCCAAAGGTAACAAATCAGGTAAAGGGAATTATTTGTCAATCTATTTAGGTGTACATGATGCTGCTTTATTTTCTAATGGTTGGAAAGTTTTTTGCGAAGTTCATGCTTCGGGTTATAAGTCAGAGTAATGAAAGTTATCAAGAGAAAGGTAAACTCATTTTTTATACCACCTAAAATTTGTGAGTATATTGAACATATTTTGAAACAAATAAATAAATAAGCAGAGATGTGAGTTATAACTAATTTATTTTTTGAATGAGGTATGGGTTATGATTGTAACATAGGTCTATAGGTAAAAAGATGTGCCAAATGGATTAAAAGTGTAATTATTTAATTTCAAATTATCATTCTCAAATACAAATCAATGAATAAATTTCTTTATTCTTCATTATTATTTATTTAAAAGTGTAACATAGGTTATGATTGTAACATGCTGTATCACACCTCTTTTGATGGTTTTATATTGTATCTTGCAGAAATTAGTAAGTGGTTCTGCAACTCAAACAAAGATTGGGGTTTTCACTCTTTTATGTCATTGAGTGAGCTCAATGATTCAACAACTGGGTTTTTGTTGAATGATAAACTTATGGTTGAAGTTGAGATTTCATTGACGGGGACGCTTAGATATTTCATTTGAAGCATGTGTTTTTGGGCATATTTTTTGCTAGCTAATAGCTATCTTAAGTTGATGTCAATGGAGCATAATTTTGTTATTTGGAAAATATTATGTTGCACACGTCTGTCTACTCCACAAGACTAAGTATGCTTTGGTTGATGGTATGCATTGGGTTTTTAATTTCATTTATGCTTGCTTTGAAGTACAAACTCAAAACTCATGACTAATTTGTCATGTAACCAGTAAAAAACCCTGTGCGTTACGGCAGGTTTCTGGCAAAATAAGTACATGTTTAGACACGATCAGACCTGTTTAGCAAAAAAATACACTATACATTTTTTTACTTTTTTTAAATAATTAAAACTATGAGTCTTGGATTTATCATTTTTTCTTTTTGAGACCTAAAAATATAACTATCGCACTCAAACCATCAAATCTAAGTATTAAAGGTGTCGCTTTTATGTTTGATACTTGTGCTAATCGCGTCGTCTATAACTTATTGAACACGATAAAACATGATTTTTCAGCCCTAATGTTATGCAATCTTCAAACCATATGACTAATACAACTAACATACTGATTTACCATGACCTATCAAGTAATATCAAATCGGCCAAACATTGAACAACATTCATGACTAAGCATTACAAATCATGAAACTTTGGCTTCTAAACTTCTGTAACATTTAGGGACCTGTAAATTTTTGTAGTTCAAGGATTAAGACCAACCAAAAATAAAGAAATTTGTGTTTTGTATGCATACATGAATACAAACTATATTATTACAAAAAAATTCCATCTTTCTGCACCATATGAACCATATGTTTATGAAAAATAAGTGTATAACCAAAAGTGTTGATATTTATTCACCATTAAGAATTGGTAACCTACATTTCAATTTGCAAGAAGACTTGCTGAATGAGTTCTAAATTCTACCTTAAATTTGATAAATAAGGAAATACTTGTAGCATCTGAAGTATGTTTTTGATCAAATGAGAAGTAGGCTACTTGTTAAGTTTAATCTTCCAAGGTAACTGCTGAAACCAAACCCAAGCCCTAAACCATTGATCATTGCAGAAGATAATAAATCGCCAAAAACAATTCATAGATTCACTCTTGTACTCCTTAGATTTGGGTAAATTGGATCCATAAAAATTCAAGAGCATAACCTTCAAACCAACGACAAATTAGCATGACACTATGACTAAAACAGATATTTTTATAGCATAGTTTAAGAAAGAAAAAAGGCGCTTTAACATCTTAACACGATCGCATTGAATTCATTTACAGTTTTGACATGACCGTTCAACTTGCTGGAAAATACTTACTTTTTGCAATTTGTTTTTAGTTTTTGTTTCTAGTTAAACCCCCATCTACTTTAACCATAACCAAACAAATAATTGTGTTAAAATACTTTTTCTATAAAAATAATTAATCATGAGAACACAAACCCTATTTCTGATAATACCATTTTTAATTTCTACACGATAGGTTCACATTTATATATTTTATTAGTTGGAGTCTAACACCCAAAACATTCTTACACCAAACAATTCATAAGAGTTATAGAAAGAGAGGAAACTTTAAAAAGAAATTAATAGTGATATCAGCTTCAGGAAAAAGCTCTAGCCACATCTCATACAATCAAAGCATAAAATAGTGAACAAGATTATCACAATTTAACAATCAACAAACAAACCATAATTTAACAAGTTACCCATTCAGGATTATCATAATTCAGAGATTATCATAATACGAAATACCAAAAATACCAACAGATGAACAAAAGGCTGAATTAGATGCAAAACTGATAACATAGCAACTTGAGTACAACTTGATTAAATAAAAAATGTGCACAAATTCAGTATACACAACTTAATCATAAATGAACAAAATTTTTGTATACACAACTTATGGGTTGTTTGTTTTCGGCTGACCCGACTGACTTGGTTAGCGGGTTAGCCTGTTTGATACGCAAGTTGTATGGGCTGACCGGGTCATCCCATCTGACCCAAACCTAAAAAAATTTACTGCTAACCCACCCTCATCTCCCAAACACAAACTCACCCCCATTTTCTCAGCCCCCGATCGAGCTCCTCCTTGCGCTCCGACTGCACCCAATCGATCTCCTCCCTGCGCTCCGACTGCGACCGAGAGACTCCCTGCGCGACCAAGAGACCCCCCGGAGCTCCAAACCTGCACGACCGAGACACCTCCGGAGCTGCTCCCTGCGCAAAATCCGAGGTATTTCCTTCCATTTCGTTCAAATTTCGGGTGTAAATTGTTGATGAATTTGATCGGATTGAATGGGATTGTATGTTGTTGGTTATTATTCAGCAGAGTCAATCAGATACTAAATCAAACAGCCAAGTTATAGTCAGATGCAGACTCAATCAGAACTTATTACTGGTCAGCTTCTCACTTAGTCAGATCTTACTCAATTAATTTTATCAAACAACCCCTTAATCAAAGTTTCTAAAGAACCGGAAATTGAATGCTCGTAAGGCTGTAATTCGTCAGGTGATTAGAAGCCCAAATAATTAAACAAACGTAATTATATAATCTATAAAATAGCAGGCCCTAATTTTTGGCCCCCAAAACACAACTTACCCGACTTACATCCTCCAAGCCCAAGTTGGTTATTAGACGATTCATATACCCCCATAGAGAGAAAAAGACTTCAATTACCAGAAAGTGAAAGAAATTTAGGACTCAAAGTCAATAGAGGAGATTTCTGAGGTAATCTTTTATTCTTGACATATGCATGGTATTTGTGCTCATTTGATTCTATAAGTTTACATGTTAGATTCTATAAGTTTACATGTTAGATTCAATAAGTTTTAAGTGATCACTCAAAATACATGTTTAAGTGTAAGGTAAGGTCATTTAAGATATGCCATTTGAGAAATGAGATGGACCAGATTGGTGTTAAACCTTTTCAAGTATTTGTAGTATATGTGTGTTCATGTTGGATTCATTATAAATCAACAATATTTAATTTACACTAGCTGCAAAGAACATATCATATGACAAACTGTTGATTAATGTTTTGTTTCACTGCACATAGTTACTCATCTGGAACAGAATGTACTCTGAATAGATGAAATTACTTTGTTTAATTGAAGCATGGTATAAGAGCAACATGATGACACTTGTTTTTTAAAGTTTATTTTTTATTCGCAAAAACCGTTAGGATGCATTTTGGGTTGAATTTTTGATTGTTTAACTGATGGGATAGTATCATATCTTCTTTTACAACAGACATGTTCGTATCAAAAAGAAAACATGAACCAGCACACTATATGCTCAAGATCGAATCGTTCTCCCTTCTTTCTGAAGCTAAAATGTTCAAGATTGAATCGGATGTATTTGAAGCAAATAGTCATAAATGGTAACTCTTATATTTTCATTACTACAAAGGTTATGTGACTGTTCTAACATCTTTTCGGGAATATCTAGGAGACTAGATTTGTACCCCAACGGAAATGATAAGGAAAACAAGGGCGACCACATTTCTTTATATGTGGTAATGTGTGACACTGATAGTTGCTCAAAAGGGTGGGAGGTCTGTGTTGACGTTAGTTTTTTTGTTTATGATCATATACATCACAACTATGTAACCTTTCAAGGTAATCAAGGTCGTCATTTTATTAATTTTCTAGCTTGTTGTGATATTTTTCACTGTGATTTAGTTTATGTACGTTTTTATAGATGCAAATGGCAACAGGATAAGGTTCCATGAGAACAAGACGACATGGGGTTCTGACAAACTAATATCGTTGGAGTCCTTTATGGAGAGTAAAAACGGGCATCTTTTCAATGATTCATGTGTATTTGGAGCCGAAGTTATTGAAGTTCCACAGTTTACAAAAATGGATAGGTGCCTATTGATGACAAAGCCTCCATCAACTATGAATTCTCACACTTGGACCGTTAATCGATTTTCATTTGTGACAAACTACGTTTTGTATTCGGAGGTCTTCAAAGTTGGCGGAGTCAAGTGGTACCTTATCATAATCTATAAAGACTTCATTTGGTTGATTCATTCTTATTGGTGTAAAACACCACAATACTAGATTTTTAATGTTCTAATGAAATTTTTTTATCTTGCTTTCTTGACTCAAGGAAACTATGGCTCTATCCCAAAGGAGACGAGTCAGTTAAAGGTAAATTTCTGTCAATCTTTTTATGCGTACATGATGCTGCTTCTTTTCCTCAAGGCTGGAAAATTTATGCGAAATTCAAGTTTCGGGTTAAAAGTCAGGGTGGCGAAAGCGATAGAGAGGAAGGTAAACTCAATATATTCATACCTCTTATGTTATCTTTCTCAGATACAAAATTTTGGCTTGAAACTTTTATTCTTCATAAATTAATTTTTTTTGTTCTACAAGTTGCATGATGTCTCTTGATGTTTTTCAACTTTTCTGTTGTACATTGTAGAAGATGATAATTGGTTCTTCAAATCTAGTGATGGTTGGGGTTTTCGATCTTTTATGCCGTTGAGTGAACTCAGTGACTCAGAACAGAGCTTTTTGGTGAATGATAATCTTACTGTAGTAGTCGAGATTTCAGTGATGGGGACCCTCAGATATTTCATATGAAACATGGTGTTTTCGGGTACTTTTGCTAGCTATCTTAAGACTCGGTGTCAGGATTCATATATGACTGTATGCTGCTGCATTTTGTTAATGGACTAAAAGTTTGGTAATTGGAAAATGTTATGTCACACATGTCTACCCTAGATGATTGCAAGTATACTTCACATTATTTTGATTATTTTGGAAGATGGTGCGAATTGTGTTATGATTATTTAGATCTATCCTATGAATTGCATTATTGTACTTCATGGGTGATTTTTGTTTTGTTATGTGTTCTTATATGTGAATTATGGTAAGGATGTTTATAAATCGCTGATGTCAACCTAACTGTTAAAACCAAAGAAAATCACAAGTTTGAAATATGTATGGTCTGGTTTTAACAATATAGAACTTGGAACCCGTAGTCGTTCCAACAAACTAGTCTGTTTCAGTAAAACTGTAGTTACTGGTTTAGTGTAAATTTATCAGAATTATCCGAACCGTACTATGAACACCCCTAAATACGATTTGGGTTGGGAAGCACTTAGAGATTTTATTTCATTGAAAAACCCCTCGGTGAGTTTGGCCCCAAGTAGTCTTTCTATATTATTTCATTAGTTGCTGCTACAATTCCAGTATTATTTTGTATCAGCCTATCAGGTACTACATTGCTTTAGAATTCTTAGTTGGTTTTCTTTAAATTTTAAGAAGTCACTTTTAATGCCTATTTAAGTCCATGTCATATATAATCCTAGGTTATATTCCGGTGTGTGTATACACATAAGAGACCTGCGCGATGCAGAGACGACGATAATATACAATGCAATACTTGTTTTTTGTTACTTAATGTGTACTCTTATGGCCTCTATTATATGGTACTTTTTGTTAGCTTTTTTATTCATATATCGATGTAGTCTATCTGTACCATGAGCTTCATAAATTTCAACTAATTCAATACTAACAAATACAAAAATAACAAAACGTAAACATATTAGTTTAAAATAAATATTTGAATACACGAATAAAAAACCACAAGCAGTAGACATAGTTATATAAAAATAAACATCTGCTCGTTAACTACTTGCATTGAGATGAATCATTTTTTTGTTATAAGACTTACACG
Organism: Flaveria trinervia; assembly: GCA_025506515.1. Taxonomy (NCBI): domain Eukaryota; kingdom Viridiplantae; phylum Streptophyta; class Magnoliopsida; order Asterales; family Asteraceae; genus Flaveria; species Flaveria trinervia. Next base: position 14,830,323 of record CM046448.1, read on the forward strand.
TTTCAATGACCTGATGATCATACTTCAACCACCGTTTTTCATAAAAATCAAAGATAGGAGTTTCTTGCATCACTTCCTTTTTAATTGCTATGGTTTCTTGAAGATATCAACCACTACACAAAGTAATGAAACAAAATTTTTTCTTAACTACATACAACTCTCTAAACAAAATCATAATCGTCGTTAACAAGATTAGTGCTATATGGTTTTGGGCAGTTTACTTCTTGGTTGTTCTTATTGATTGAAACTCTTTCAATCTTGTTCTTGTAAGTCATTTTTTGCTCTCAAAAAGATTGCGTTCTTTTGATCCTGTTTCTCTTTTGTTACTCAAAATTTCATTGTATAGTTTAACAGTTCTCGTGCAACACCTTAGTTTGCCATAGAAGAGAATCACCCACAAACATCTAACATCATACCTACTTTGATAAAAGGATTACCATAAAAAAATACTTTGAGTTGATATGGGATTAAACCTGAAGCTTACTTGTGGTTAGAATGAATGGAATGTAATATAATAAAATTAAGAAACTAATATAATTTTCAAATAAAATTATGTTTGAATGGGTAATTAAATGTAAAAACCAAGTGAATGTTTTACCTCAAATTTTTTTTGTTGTGCGATTTCAAAATCCTTCCACATAGAGAGGGAATTTGAAATCTCACAATTAAAGGAATTTGAGGTGAAACATTCCTTGGGTTTTATATTTCATTACCCAATCAAACATAATTTTACATAAAAATTATACTAGTTTTTTATTTTCATTAATTTTATTCCATTCAATTTAATTTCATTCTTTCTAACCAAATGCAAAATACTCACTCATGCTGGGATCATACTTTTACTCTTTGTATTTTAGAAAGTTTCATGATCATATTATTTTGCATACACACATCATAACTATAATTATATTGGTACCACAATGTTATATATTAAATTTGTTAGGTGTTTTATTTCAAAATTACAAGTTTACATAATAATCGACATAAGATTTCATAACTAAAATTTGATTGTTTTATATTCATTTGTATTTCTTTTTGTTGCAAAATAGTAAATTAAAAGTAGTAGTATGTGGTAAAAATAATTGTTATAAATAAATAAAATCAGGTTAAACGAGTCGTGTCCATGTCAGCCCGTTAATCTTCATGTTGTTAAAGGCGCGAGGCGCAATAAAATGGGTGATAATGTTAGGACTACGACCTAGATGAGAAGCGCAAAAACAATGCGGGACTAAGAAAAAAAACTCACCAAAATAAAAACAATTTAAAATTTATTAGACTTAATTATACGGGTGGTCCATTTGGTTAGACCTGATTTCACTTTTGGTACCTAACTCTCTAAAACTACAAGTTGGACCAAAACTTTGCACAAACGTAACAATGATGGTCCCTGAAACAAATGGACATTAATTATTATTGTTAAATGCATGTGAAATGATAAAAATACTCCCTTTCATCTTTCTTTTTTTCCTCTAGACTACTTCTTCTACCACCATTAAAGTCTCCACCTTCAACCACCACCCCCACCACCTTTAATCACTGTCACCACCACCACCACCTTCAACTACCGTCCCCAACACCACCTTCAACTACCGTCCCCAACACCACCTTCAACATCGCCACCACCAACACCATACCATCCACATAACACCGTCGTTCTTGTCTTCCTTGGAAGTTCAGTTTTTCGACCATCTTCTCTGGCAAAGGAAGATGCTTCCAGAAGAATACCAGACAACCATCATCGTATGCCATAACACAAGCAGATATGGTTCATTATTCTCAAAGGGTGGTCGGCAAGGGTGGAGGGTTTGATTTGGTGGTGTTCGCCGATTATGGCGGTGGATGAAGGTGGTGGCAGGTGGGTTGGGAAGATGATGATCCGTCCATCCATTTCAGGGGTCATCGTTGTTACATTTGTGCAAGGGACCAACCTTGTAATTTCAGAGAGTTTGAGACGAAAAGTAAAATCAAGCCTAACCACAGGGACCACCTGCGTAATTAAGTCAGTTTGTTATGTAATTAAAATCAACACTTCTTTCAAATACCAAAAATTTTCAAAACCATAATCTTCAACATAGAGTACTAAAGTAATCTCAAATACTAAAAACTCCAAAAACAAAATGTTCATACTTCAAAACAAATAGTTCATAAAGTAATAAATTGACAAACTAGAATAACCAAAAGTTTATCATTGTCTAAAATCTTCATCTTCCTTCAGATCCTCATGATCTACATCAATCAAATTTCTAAAAAAATTATTTATTATTTAACGTACTTGAAGGATTTGACAAGTGATTTATTGGCTTTCAAATGAAACGTTGTATTTGAGACTAACCTTATGGTTCACATATCTGACATGTTTTGGGTTACGATTCGAGTTTGTATAATATTCCCGTTATAACTTATAACCGTGAACACAACCTCTTTAACACCTCTAACTACACATGATTTTAGTTATTACACTTTTTAGAACTTAATATGTTCAGAATGGTAATCACTGTTTATGAAGTGTTGATAAGGCATATCACCCTTTGTTATGTCTTGGGAACCGATACTTTACTAACCCAAAACATATTGTTCTGGTGAACGGTGGGGGCAAAGTTATAGTTCCAACTAACATTGTTTTGAATGGTTAATATTAAACAATAAATTTAATTTTATCAACAAGACACATATTCCATACTCTACATCTATTGTATTTCTCATTAAATTTAACACTCTACAACATTTGAACTCGCAGCATTTGATTAGAATGTATACCATCTTAATATCAAGATATCCCTTTAAACACATCTTAACAATATATTATAGTTTTGGTTATTTTTTATTGTTTAATTTGTTCATCATCTTGAGTACAAAGCCACCAATGTTAGGGCCCGTTTGATTTGCGCTCCCGTGACTGGCTGACTCGATCAGCTGGTCAGCGTGTTTGATGTGGTTGTGTTGTGTTCTAACCGGGTCTGTGGGTTTTGACCTATACCCTAAATTATATCACGCTGACCAAGAAAATGGGCGATGTCCTCCCTTCGCCAACCCCCACAATCCGCTTCCCTCAGCGAGGTCTTCCACCCGTCGGCGACCCCCATCTCTCCGGCGCACTTTCTCCCTCCGATTCCCTCCTTTCGCTGTACTGATCAGATCCATCAAGATCGAACCCTCCCCCGCCTAGCTGTTAGATGGTGGTGGTAGGTGGCGTACGATGGTGGCATCATCCTCCCGGTGGTGGCAGCACCTGCTTAGTAGTGGTGAGTTTGGTGATGTTGAAATGGTGAGTTTAGGGATTTGAAAAAAGTTCAACAAAAGAATTAAGGATTTGAAAATGTGATTTTTGGATTTTATCTATAAGTAGGATAAGTCATATACTAAATCAAATAGACAAGTTTCAGTCAGATGCAAACTCACTCAAAACTTCTATTAGTCAGATGTTACTGAGTCAACTGCATCAAACAACTCCATAGTCTGTCCCAACCATATCATATCCATATCTAGTATTAGGGGTGTTAAAAATCGGATATCCGAAAATGTCGGATAGTAGATTTTACTATTCGAATCCGTATCTAAAATTCGAATATCCGAATAGATTTCCAAATTCTAAAGAATATGTACTATTGAATAATTTTTATAGAAAATAAACATTTTTTATCAAATTATATTCGGATATCGAAGTTTTTATAAAAATATCCGAATATATCCAAAATTTCTAATTAATATTTATTATTTAAAGACTTTTAGAAATATATTTTGGATGTCCAATTTCCTAAAAATAACTATTTGGATCTGCAGTTTCGAATATTCGAAATTTTGAATATTTCGGATTATGATTTTTGGATTTGATTTCGGGTGTGGATATTTTTGAACGCCCCAACTCAAAACATCCTATTCATAGCAAAACTACCGGGCGAGCTTAAAAGGATGTCATGAAAGACTGCTTCAGGTCTAGAGCTGAACATATGAATCAAATTAAATTACTTAAACATAAGGGCATAATCCGTCCTTTGGCGGTCATTCTTCAAGTGCCTAATACTGGATTGCTTCCAGAGGTTGGTGTTTACATGTTTTTAAATGAACAAGATGACTCAGACAATGCTGCTGATGTTCTTATCGTTATCGTTGAAACAGATATTTTAGATTTACAACCCCTGAATTTGTATTATACAACCCCATCAAAGATTTACTTTCAATTTATCCCAGATAATACCAAAAACTGTTGTTATAGATGATGATCATCAGCATGACGATAGATCAAAACACCAGAAACAAGTGATTTTGTTAACAAATCTATAATTAATCATACAATTAAACACAATAGTATTTTACAATTATTCAAAGAAATGTATATAAAAATTCATTAAAAAAACCTTAGAATTCCCTTGTGGGCACACTATTTCTTGTTTTTCGAACTTGATACGCGTTAGGAGATGTAACGGAAGGATTCCTCTTGTAACTTTTTGATTGTGGCATACACCCAAAACCCGATCTTTGTCTCGAGAAGTCAGCGGTTGGTGAATTGAACTCCGATCTGGTGCGCCGGTGAGATGATCGCTCCACCTTAGCATCGGCTCCAACGAGCATGTGGTAGCTCGGGGTCGAGCCTGCGGAGACCGACCGGTAGGTGTTGTGAGGCCTTGGTTTCTTGATGGCATGCATCAGAAATGGGATTAATCCTTCCATAGTTTGGATGATGGTTTTGAAGGATTATAAATGAATTTTTATATACTAAAGAGCTCAACTTTAGTGATCTTTATTTGGGTACATTTGATAATAAATGGTTTGAGGGGTGACATTGGTTTATATACATGAGGATTATTGGGACATATAGTTTGATTCTCGAGGTACCAATATGAGCCTTTGAGGAAACTACATGTTTTGGAGTGTTATTGACTTTTATGCCTTCCTTCATAGAGCAAACTTACAATTTGTAAGTAGGTGAAATGGTGAACTTTTATGCTAAAGATCTCAATTAACTTTAACATGTGACATTTGAAAATATATATTTTTGGTTTTTTACAACTTTTAATACATAACTTAGTAGTAAAATGATGAATATGATGTCATATTAAATTATCAACCAAAATTTTTTATATTTGATGCGATTTTGATTGTTATAAAATTCAAATGTAGAAATCGATAAAGATAAAAACATTAGAACAACATGTACACTTATTTGTAACTAAATTACATATTAGTTAACATAATTTTGGTGCAATTAGTAAGCGATATGAAATAGTAGGACCAATCTTAGAATATATTTAATTTTCTTGATAAAACATAGACCAAGTCTAGTCCAGATACTATATAATTTGTCATAATAATAATAATAATGTTTTTTGTTGTTGTTGTTGTTTGGTTATAAAATCATTTTTTTAATTTATGAATTCTAACCTTTTGGTAGCATTAATAGACATATTAAATATTATTGTTGGTAAGGTGGATGGGTAGGGTAGAGGATTAATGACTAGTATTGGTAGTGGAACAGATATGTTAAGGAGTTGAAGGTTGTTTTGGAATTAATCCAAAGTTACCGTGTTTTAAAATCATGATGATGATACCATTAGCCATATTGCTAGCAAAGTGGTATTGTGAAAAGATAGTAGTTGTTATCAAATACACTATATGTATATATATATATATATATATATATATAATATATATATATATATATATATATATATATATATATTATACACACAAGAAGATCTTGATTTTTTATCTAGAAGATGATCTACAATGTGGTAGAAGTGGTATGATTTTGATTTTTTATCTCTTGAGCTAAAACGTGCAAGATAACTCTTATCCCCCCCTAATACATACACTACCACTTATGTACTAAAATTATTATACATAAGCGCATATATCATTTGTACTAAAATTATTATACATATTGTTATATTTTTATATGAAAATAACTATCCACTTTTAAAGAAGTGCATTAAAGGTTGATTAGTGTATTTTTTGTGAGATGGATTTGAAACATATGAAGTAAGAAAATATATACAAAATCAAATTTACAAAAATCCAAAAAATATATACAAAATCAAATTACAAAAATCCAAAAAATATATACAAAATCAAATTTACAAAAATCTCAGTGGGATCAAATTATTAACCCATAAGGTCACGAATATACTCTTATGTCATTTCACACTATCTACCCATAAAATCACGGATATACTCTTATCTTATTTCACACTATCTACATATTGTATCACGCATATTTTTCACTCAACCCCTCACTAAACAAAAGATATAGTTTCATCATCAACGATCCACTGTAATCTTTTTAAAGCCCACAGAAAACTTCACGCCCGCTTTTTTTAATGCCCAAGGGGAATGACGATTCACGTTTGTTAACATGTCACATCAACCCTTGTGAAAAATAACATATTACATATAATATATAATATTTTTAACAACATATATAATCACCTACTCCAACACATAATAGAGGCGGCTTAACGCGCATTTAACAAGTTGATATAAACCAACGGAAATACATTAGTACTAGTATTAGTTTAAAAAGTTGGTACACATAACCACCATATTAATTGACCTTTCATTATAATAATTTAATATTTTGTTCTTTAGAGATATTTGATATAATAAATACCTGGTAAGGTAAGCTAATAACGCTCATCTTTTATATATTTATTATTAGTTTGTTCTGACCGGTCAACTAAACATTATGGCTGACTATAAAAACAAACCGTATATCCAATAAAACACAAAGCTGGAATAGCTCAGTTGGTTAGAGCGTGTGGCTGTTAACCACAAGGTCGGAGGTTCAAGCCCTCCTTCTAGCGTTTTTATGATTTTTTTTACTTTTCTGCCACTTAAAACTAAATCATTTATCCCATTTGTGTTGTTATTATCACAGTCAAGATAACAATATACGCATCCAAAAATAATCATTAAGTTTATAACAATCCTTAAAGCATCTCCGTTACTTTTTGAGTGTTTTCAGTGTTTCTTACTCTTGTTTTCATCTTTAGACTCCAACCTCAAGCTGGTACAGATTAATGGTTTATGGTTGATACGTTTTGCTTGACGTGTGTACGAGTGCCAAATTAGAGTACCTTAAGCCATGACCGGATTTGTATAAAGATTTTCGGGGCTGAACATGTACGTTCTAACTGGGAATTTTGACTTGTGTCAGGTTCATTTTCATACTTATCAATGCGACCCGATCCACATATTGTTCTGGGTACTACCAAGTAAATGGTGATATTTACTTGAAACATCAAACATTTTGAGCTTCTTTAGTCCATTGCCAATTTACCCTAGTCTTAATACATTTTTGCAGATTGTTATAGTCTTTGTTTAGTTGTTGTTGAAAGCTATTACCATCCTTTAGCAAGCCACAAATAAAGGTCAAATGAACTCAAAAAACTTTACCCTAAAGTATATGTTGGTTTGACTTTTGAGGTCAAGAACTATGTTTCCAGTTTCATAATTGACAGTAATTTTATCTTTGGACAAATAATTGATAAGTTTATTGAACCTGATTAAAGATTATCAGGGGATGAGAAAATCATGGCGTATCTGTAAGAAAAACTATTTGAAACTTTTACTGAATTGACTACCATAAAATAGAATGAATCTTTATGTCATTTCCAAGCAAAACTATACCCTCTTTTGCAGCTTCAATACTAGTTGCTGATTATCAGTACACACATTAGATAAAAGAAAAAATATATCAGATCATAAAAGTCTCAAAGAGTAAACAACAAGACAAGATGACCTGAAACAAGATCTCAGGATCAACACAAAACTCAAACAGCAGTATTCAAAAGTAACTAACTAACTATTAGATCATCAAACTGATGACCTGAAACAAGATCTCAGGATCAACATGAACACACGAATTCAAAGGGTGACAAAAATAACAAAAAAAACATGTGATATGTGTTAAAGGAACTAATAGATCAACCCGAAAATATATGTAAACACTATATTTGAAGTAACATAACTCAGCTCTTTTCTTTCTATGAAACTCGACTTATAAAACCGAATACAAAACCTTATATTTAAAATAAACATAAACTAATCATAATCCAACTCAAACACTATTTAGATAATCAAAAAGATAAACTAATAATTATATATTCCAAATAACTAGATAATTGCTAATTATTTAATTAAACTTTTGGTTTTAATTCTTGACTTCTTTTACTTTATTCAAATTAAACCTTCAATTATAAACATATTAAGATATATCTTTCAATGTGTTTGTTGTAGAATTAAGAGAATGACAGAGAGAGAGTGCGTAAAGTGACTTTAGAAGCCCAGCTACCGTAGCCCAAATAATAGCAGCCCAAACTGAAATATAATAAACAAAACAAATTACTGAAAAACAGAAAACATGTTATATGCATTTGTTGTAAAATATATTTTAACAATAAGTTCATCAAATAACCCAAGTTTTATTGATACGTCTAACATGATTTTCTCACTAATAGACAGGTCGTGTTTGAGTGGACATCACTTGACATGTTGAATTTATTTGATTAAAATGTTGATCCGTCGACACATTTAACTATCCAGGTCGATTGTTAACCGTTTAACCTATTTATTACAACCATTAACCCATTTAACATGTTTATAACATGATTACAACATGTCTATTCATTTGACTTTTTAGATAAATTAGTAAACATGTCGTCTTTAGGGTTTAAGATTTTAATTGTGTCCGTATTAAGGTTAGATGTTTTTCCACCGAACCTATTCCACAAGACCACAACCATTGGGATAATATGAAATGCAAAATTTACTAAAAAAATGATGCATTAAACACACACTAAAAAACAATGTTTTTGAACCTGACTAGATAGTGAAAAGGCGTTTTACCAGTCTGACAAATCGAACTAGATTTAAGACGTCATGAATAATAGAAAAATTAAAATATTTTACCCATATATGTAATTTATAACAAAATATAAAAATAATTTAGGGATTGATGTGAATTTATACTTTTGATAAAACTAGTAATAAAAGCTGGTGCACGATGTGACACGTTAAACTGCGAATCCTTTTGAGCAAAATAATGAATGCAACTTCGCGTTGCAGCTATTACACTGATGTTGTTGAGTAAGCGTGTAAAGTTGTTGTGAAGAAAAAAGTTACGTCGTTGTAAAAATGAATGTTAAAAATGTGAAAACAGGAGGTAAAACATATCATATTTGACATCTGTTTATATAAAATTTATGTCAAAATGTAAAATGATTTGGTTTTAAGTAAATTTCATACTTAACACAGGTTGTGATGATGGCGCTTGTGAAATAATTACGTAAGAAAAAACGTATGAAATGATAAAGAAATAATTTTGAATGGCGGAATAAACCATAGGTGACTCGAGCTTGGGAACTTGTTTAGATGAAGCCTACAAAACCAATTCATCCAAGTAAATATGTTGTTTATTTTAACTAGAATACATAAAACATTTAAATAATGTCTACCGACATTATATATAAGATATAGTAAATAAATATGAGGAGATAATAAAATAAGAGGACTACTAAAAGGTTAAAAGCATAAGATTCTTTTTCAAATTTAATTTCATATTTTAAGAATCTTACGTGTCAGGATTGTATATTGTGGCTTTAGGAACGTGATACACGTTCCAAGATCTATTTCTATATCAAGATAACAATAAATACATCACAGTCAAGGATTCATTGTGTTCAGTACGAGTGTTTTATAATAATAATGATAACGACGTTAATAAAAGACTAATATAACTTATTCATATTTCAAGTAAGAAAAACATGTTATAGTATATGATCAACTAAACAACCATTTACATCTACATCAAAACAAAACAAAAAATAACTCTCTGATTTAAAGAGGTCTTTTTGGTTGATGTATACATTAACATTATCTTTGATATCGTTATATACAATTATGGATGTTGAATTTATACAAGTTATGAAGACATAAAAATTAATTTAATAATATATATAAGCAACGAAAAGGTAAGCAAATAGAACAATCTAAAATTTGAGAGTGTGCTTCTTTTGTTTGTGTGTAATAATAGTGAGTTGGAATTTTAATTTGTTAAAGCTAGATTTAAATTAACCATCAAGTATGTAATTTTTAGGGGCGTTTTAACTGTTCTGAAGGCCCAAAACGATAAAAAATTTGGGTCCTCTTTCATATGTGAGGCTTGAAATTAACAACTAATAAGATCATCAACTAATCAATCAATATGGTAATTAACTAAACAACTTGAGTTATAAATACATAAACATTTCTATAAAAATTTGAAGCACGTCAATTATCTATTATTGCATATGTATATGACACGTAGGGTACGTAAAAAATCACTTTGAAACGACTAAAAATTTATAAAGTTAAAGGTACACAATATTTGTTTATCTTTAAAATATGATTATAAAGAATTTAAAACACCTTTAAGAAGGTATTTTAACAATAAATTCAAAATCATTTTTATATTTTATTAAATGTTTCATATTGTTTATGTAATAAACTTGATTAATTAAAACATGTTAAAGTAAGAGATTTTTAATCAAATTAGTTTAAACAATGAAATCTGGGCTGTAACATCCCATATCTTTGTTAACTATAAGTTAACTTCGTTTATTCTTATAAGGGTCATTTTTGCCAATTATGAAACTTATATGTTGTCTATGCGAATTCACTTTTGTCATTAAGTTTTAATGTTTGAAGGTTAAAAATAAAATATTAAATAATATTAATTATGTTATAGCAACAATAATAAAAGTTATAATAATAATAATAATAACAAAACAGATTATAATAATAACAATTAAATAATAATGATAACAATAATAATACTAATAATACAATAAATTAATAATAATAACACTAGTAATAATAATGAGAATTATATTAACTAAAACTTAAAACAATTAAGTTAGGGGGTTAAATTGTTAATTTTTAAACTTTAAATGCAAGTTTTGTGCATAAAATAATAAAAACAAAACTGTAGGGACTAAATGTGTAAATTATTAAAAAAACCCAAACCCCCACCCCATTCCTCCACGATTTTCCGGCAAACTCCGGCAGGAGCTCCGACGAGCCCCAAAATCCACGAAAACACCCGCATTAGTTACCCAAATCGTTCCAAATCCTTTCGTATCCACGTTTCGAACTTTAATGGGCACCTTAATTACGTTTAAACACTGGTTACAAATCTCTTCGACCAAACAACCGACGCCTTTAACCATATAGCCGTTCGACCATTAAAACTTAATAATAACCAAATTAAATGACTCATAATCGAACGTTTAACTAGTCTAAAGTTGCTATCAATTCCATTGCACCTGAATCAAACATAAACAACGAATTCAATCACCATCTTCATCGCGACCTGCACACGAGTCGAACACCACCCTCTGAAGTTCAAGAATCAAAACTGGTAGAGGGCTTTTAGTCCAGACCATCATTTGAAGCTATCTGCAAGTTTAATTGGATTATCATTAGGGATTTCTCATCTATTGTGTACCACGGTCGCGACCTGTTCTTTGTTGGGTTCACCTTCAATTCAAACATATCCGGGTAATTAAATACGTACATGTACTCAATTTCACATGGGGAACAAAAGCCCTAAACTTAATTTGGTTGATAACATCGTATTGATGTTCAATTTGATTCAAGAAGAAACTATGGTTCTTGGGAAATTAGGGATTTCTTGAAGTTTTGTTTTAAAGATTTAAGATCCAAGTTATAACGCGGCTGAGAGCCTTTGGTTCACTGGTAAAACACATGACCCTAAACAGGAGGTTCCCGGTTCGAATCCGAGGAACCTCAAGTATTTTTTTAGGCCTTTTTGGCCTTCAATTAAATTTTAAAAATTTCTAAAAATTATAAAAAAATCATTTTATAAACTTTGTATATTTTAAAATCACTTAATTTCTTTTTCTGTAATTTATTTACTACAAATACCTTCGTATTTTTATTAAATATCCTAAATCTAATGTTATAGTTAGCTATATTTATAAAAATTAAACTTTAAATAAAAGTTTAATAAAAAAAAGAGAAAATTATTATTTCAAATGTTGCTTTTAAATTATTGTTTAAATCGTGCTCATTTCATTTAGTTATAAAACTTTATTTGAACTTTATATATAAATCTTACAATTATTATAATGTTTTCTTATTTCATATCTTTACATAAAATATAAATATAGTTTTTTTTCAAGAAATTATAATTGGTTCCCAATTGTTAAATATAATTATAAGACAAAGCCCCAAATACCAAGTTGAAACCCTAGTTCTCGTTAAATCGTTAGATTTATATTATTAACCTAAATATTGTAATATTTATATATTTAGGTGTGCCTTGTGACGTTTTATCTTGGAAAGACATATATTAATCTTATTAATCTTCATCAAATACTTATTTGACATGTGAGTTTCCTTGCCCCTTTTTATCTTTTCACACTATTTTGGGGTGAAACATGATTACTTATACATAATACACTTATAAACATTTGAGACTTGTAATTCACTTGCAATTCATCTTATATTTTGTCATGGTTATTTGTGTGTTGTAAGTGATTATATGAGATACATAGTTTGTTTACAATCATTAACTATTGCTAGCCTGGCGACGTCTTAGATCTTTGGGCCTGACAAGCCTATTGGTGCTAAAGTCGATGTATTGCCGACTCCTGATGACGTATGCTTGTTCATCATGGGAACCAAATACACTTAGCCGATCTTATATACTTGCAATCAAGTTGAGGTTTGGTTGTAACGATATGTGTTCTATAACCTTACTAACTTATGACCTATGACATGAATTGCTACTTGTAACTTTATCATATTATGTATGAAAACCTTGTAAACTCACCAACTATTTATAGTTGACCTTTTATTTTTATCATGTTTCAGGTAACCCCCAAGTTTAAAGTGGTCTTTTGAAGCTTGCAATAAAACTAGGACTTGGACCTAGTTAACTAAATAAAATGTTTATGTAATATTTTGTTTTATTTGGAACTTATTTCATGTTTGAGACTTATGTTTGTAATGCCTTTTGAAACTTATAATTTTAATATTTACATTTAAATATAGTGTTATGTGGCTGTAAACAATCTTAACCCTCACATCTTGACGTTTCCGCCGTCAAGGTTGGGGTGTGACAAATTGGTATCAGAGTCCATAACTATAGAGATCTAGGTTATTAGAAATGGTGACCTAGACTATAGTATGCATGAACCTTATAGAATTATGATTCTATCTTGTAAATTATATAGTTTGCATGCTGCATAATGCTATGCCCTCTTATGTGCAATTTGATGCCTTAGTATAGGATTGCCTAAACATTGTTACTTGTCTCCCTAAACTTAACTTTGACTCTTTGACTCTCCCCAAACATGAAATCTCTTAATCTTATTCTCGTCAACACGTAGAAACTTATGCTTATGCTTATGACTTGGATCTTTAGACGTTATGTCTAATCTATATAAATCTTATCAAGGTTTTGATTTCATGAACCTAAGAAATTTGTGTGACACATAGACACCTGTATTCTGTATTTCCTGGCAAAAGGCCCTCGGGCTAAGGCAAGCATATCGCATAAATCCTACGGGACTAGTTATGTTTACTTGGGGATTTCTGGAATGAGTGATAAATTATGGTCAACATGCACAAATTTCTAAGGCGAATGGGTCAACTTACCTTGACGTGTCAACATTTCCAAATGGTAATGTGTTACCAAACGGAACCATTCCAAGTGCCTTACAACTCTTGTCTTATCCTTGTTGAATTATAATCCTTGTTATTCTTTTTCTCGTATCTAACTCATTTTGCATATTCCAGCATGTCTCGTCATCATGGAAACGTGGAAGTTCCATTGTAAGCTAGCCGCCATGATTGCCCGACAAATGGCTGTTGTCATCCCGACCATGGTTGATAAACTCAATAGCACATTAATGACCAACTCTAACAACAATGGTCATGGGGAGAATAGTGTTAATCAAGGGCGCAACAACCAAACTTGCACTTTCAAGCACTTTAGCTCTTGCAAACCCACTAGTTTTAGTGGCAAGGAAGGAGCCACTGTCTTCTTGAGTGGTTCGAGAGCATGGAGAACACTTTTGTCAACTGTGAGTGTCCCGAGGCACTCAAAGTTCGTTATGCCACTAGCATGCTCCAACAAAGGGCTCTCACCTGGTGGAAAAAATGGCTACCAAGGCCGTTAAGGAGACTAAAGCTGAACCGTCTCACAGCAACAACAACAACAAGAAGCGCAAGTTTACACCGGCACGCAACTATGTCGTGGCTGCACCCAAACAACCCCAAAGACAACTTGTACCTGCGGCTACACTTGTGGCAAAAGTGCTTGGGGCTAGGGCCTATGCTGGTCCTCAGCCTATGTGCAACACTTGTAGGTGTCATCATCCGGGGAATCAACCATGCCGTATCTGCACCTTATGCGGCAAATATGGTCATTTGGTGGCGACTTGCCACCGTGCACCTAACAATGCCGCCGTGGTCACAAACCGTGTTTGCTACAACTGTGGGGAACCTAGTCATTTTCGCCCACAATGCCCTCGTCTTGTGGGTAATGTTCCACAAGCCCGAGGACGTGCTTTCAACATCAATGCAAATCAAGCACAAGCAAACAACGATGTGGTAAATGGTATGTTAACTTACCTTTGACTTGTGTGACCTAATTCTTTCCATGCGTTAACTGTATCATTAAATACCTTTAAAATTGAATAGGTATGTTCCTTATTAATAAAGCTTATGCCTATGTCCTATTTGATTCTGGAGCCGATAAGAGTTTTTTCGTTAGAGTTTGAACCCATACTTGCTAAGCCCATACGAAACTGGAAAGACCTCTTACCGTTGAAGTTGCCGATGGAGAACCGATCACCGTTGACGTCATTATTCGTGATTGCATCTTAAGTATTGACACGCATGATTTTCTTATCGATCTTATCCCTATGAAACTTGGAAGCTTCGACGTCATCATTGGTATGGATTGGTTAGCCAAACACATGCCAAATCATTTGTTTCGAGAAGTGCATCCGTATACCGTTACCTTCTGGAGATACTTTGAAGGTGTTCGGTGAAAATCTTCCAAAGGACTTAAACTCATGTCTTGCACTCAAGCCCGAAAGTGCTTAGCAAGAAGTATATGTCCTTCTTGGCTTACGTGGTCAACACGAAAGTCAAAGGGAAAGAACTAAAGGATGTCCCTATCGTACGAGACTTTCTTGAAGTATTTCCCGATGACCGTAGTGTTCTACCTCCTGTGCGTGAAGTTGAGTTTAAAATTGACTTGATACTGGGAGCAAACCCCGTGGCTAAGTCACCATATAGACTTGCACCATCTGAAATGCAAGAACTCTCTAGTCAACTTCAAGAGCTATCCGAGAAAGGCTTCATCCGTCCTAGTTCTTCGCCTTGGGGTGCACCTGTTCTTTTCGTAAAGAAGAAAGATGGATCGTTTCGTATGTGCATCGATTATCGTGAGCTTAAAAGCTTACCATCAAGAATCGTTATCCTCTTCCTCGCATCGATGACTTGTTTGACCAAGTTCAAGGAGCTGCTATTTTCTCGAAGATTGATTTACGTTTTAGCTATCATCAATTGCGATTCCATGATGATGATATCCCAAAGACTGCATTACGTACTCGATATGGCACTATGAGTTCATGGTTATGCCTTTTGGTTTAACCAATGCTCCTGCTGTCTTCATGGATCTCATGAACCGAGTATGCAAGCCTTATCTAGACAAGTTTGTGATCGTCTTCATTGATGACATACTTATCTACTCCAAATCTAACACCGATCATGAACTGCATTTGAGATTGGTTCTTGAGTTGTTGAAGAAAGAACAATTGTACGCAAAGTTCTCAAAGTGTGACTTTTGGCTCGAGGAAGTTCAATTTCTAGGACACGTGGTGAATAGCCAAGGAATTCACATTGATCCTGCAAAGGTGGAAGCTGTGAAGAATTGGTGTGTTCCTACGACTCCTACCGAAGTTCGTTCTTTTCTTGGTCTTGTTGGTTACTATCGGCGATTCATTGCCAACTTTTCGAGGATCGCGAAACCACTCACTTCTTTGACACAAAAGAATAAACTATTCAAGTGGGGTTCCGAGCAAGAAGAAGCTTTTGAAGCGTTAAAGCACAAGTTGTGCAATGCTCCTATCTTGACCCTACCCGATGGAAATGACGACTTCACCGTGTATTGTGATGCATCTAAACAAGGCCTTGGTTGTGTTCTCATGCAACGAGGGAAGGTCATAGCTTATGCATCGAGACAATTGAAGGTTCACGAGGTGAATTACACAACACACGATCTCGAGCTTGGTGATGTTGTCTTTGCTTTGAAGATTTGGAGACACTACTTGTATGGTACACAATGTATAGTCTACACCGATCACAAAATCCTTCAACACGTTTTCAATCAAAAAGATCTCAACATGAGACAACGTCGTTGGGTGGAGTTGATTAGTGATTATGATTGTGACATTCATTACCATCCTGGTAAAGCAAATGTTGTAGGCGATGCACTAAGTCGAAAGACTCACAACAAGATGATCTAATTCCAAGAAATTCACGATCGACGTCAATGGTTTGACAATTTGGGTGAGTTTGATACTGAGATCCGACTAGATGTCAACAGACTACCGTACTGCTGTAAAACTTGAGAATAGATTGTGACATCGAGTCTAGTATCTTGGAGGCTCAACAAGTGGTGCAACAAGAAGGAAGAATGAAGGATGATCTGGAACATAATCTTTTAATCCGATTGGAAACGAAACCCAATGGGTTGATGTATTTTACAAATCGAATTTGGGTTCCAAATCAAGATAATCTTCGTATCTTTATCATGAACAAAGCTCATCAAACTCGTTATTCTATTCATCCTGGTTCCGATAAGATGTACATGGACCTGCGTGGTTAATATTGGTGGCCTAGGATGAAAAAGGATATAGCAACTTATGTAGCTAAGTGTCTCACGTGTACGAAGGTTAAAGCCGAACATCAACGTCCAAGTGGATTACTTGAACAACCCAAGATACCTATGTGGAAGTGGGAACACATATCTATGGACTTCATAACCAAGCTACCACGAACCTCTCATGGACATGATAGCATATGGGTGATCGTTGACCGATTGACCAAATCGGCACATTTTTTACCCGTATGTGACACTTACAAGACATCAAGGTTAGCTCGTATATACGTTGATGAGATTGTAAGTCGTCATGGGGTACCTCTTCACATCATATCCGACCGAGACGCTCGTTTCACGTCGCATTTTTGGTCGTCTATGCAAGAACTCTTGGGTACTTAATTGGACCTAAGCACGGCTTGCCATCCTTAAACTGATGGTCAAACCGAGCGAACGATCCAAACCTTGGAGGATTTGTTGCGCCTGTGTGTTCTTGATTTTGGTGGTGATTGGGATACGCATCTACCGCTCGCGGAATTTTCATATAACAATAGTTATCACTCGAGTATCAAGATGGCACCGTTTGAAGCACTTTATGGTCGTAAATGTCGTTCACCGATCTGCTGGACTGACATTGGTGAAAACTTCATCACTGGTCCTGAACTTATACAAGAGACGATCGATAAAGTTTCTATTATCCGCAAGAACCTTGAAGTGGCGAGAAGTCGTCAAAAGAGCTATGCTGACAAGCGACGTAAGCCATTGGAATTCCAAGTTGGGGAGATGGTTCTTCTTAAGGTTTCACCGTGGAAGGGTGTGGTTCGTTTTAGAAAGAATGGTAAACTGGCTCCAAGATTTGTAGGACCTTTCAAAATCCTGAAAAGGATTGGGAAATTGGCTTATAAACTGGAACTACCTTCCGACCTTAGTGGAGTTCATCCTGTGTTCCATGTTTCAAACTTGAGAAAATGCTTGGTCGACGAAAGTCTGTATGTTCCGCTGGAAGACATTCAGATTGACGAGTCATTGCATTTTGTCAAGAAACCTGTTGAGATCATGGACCGCATGATGAAGAAGACTAGAACCACAACAACCCCAATCGTCAAGGTTCGTTGGGAGAATAAACGTGGCGCTAAATTTACTTGGGAACGCGAGGAGCACATGAAGAAGAGATACCCATTCTTATTTGTATAAGTTTCATTTTTTTAATTTCGAGATGAAATCCTTTTAAGTTGGGGAGACTGTAACATCTCATATCTTTGTTAACTATAAGTTAACTTCGTTTATTCTTATAAGGGTCATTTTTGCCAATTATGAAACTCATATGTTGTCTATGCGTATTCACTTTTGTCATTAAGTTTTAATGTTTGAAGGTTAAAAATAGAATTTTAAATAATATTAATTATGTTATAGCAACAATAATAAAAGTTATAATAATAATAATATTAACAAAATAGATTATAATAATAACAATTAAATAATAATGATAACAATAATAATACTAATAATAACAATAAAATTAAAAATAATAACACTAATAATAATAATGAGAATTATATTAACTAAAACTTAAAACAATTAAGTTAGGGGGTTAAATTGTTAATTTTAAAACTTTAAATGCAAATTTTGTGCATAAAATAATAAAAACAAAACTGCAGGGACTAAATGTGTAAATTATTAAAAAACCCAAACCCCCACCCCATTCCTTCACGATTTTCCGGAAAACTCTGGCAGGAGCTCCGGTGAGCCCCAAAATCCACGAAAACACCTGTTGATACATGTGTCCCTAGTTTCTGATCTTAATGTAATATCTTTGTATTGTCTTACGCTTGTGTAAATGTAATAGTTGGGTACGTAATGAAATACAAGTGTTTGGTTGTGTTTATAATATTTAATATTTCATTAATGAGTTGTTTAACGCATATTAACTTGATTATATTGGTTTGTGATTGTTTGAATTGTTATGCATAATGTTATATTATTTAATACATTCAAACTTAGTGAAGTGAAGTTCTCATGCGTCCGACTGGACCATGCGCCCCAACAGTGGTCATGCGTCCGAATGGCCATGCGACTGAGTGTCCATGCGCCTAAATAGTTCATACGCCTGAACAACTTCATGCGTCTGACTCAGTCGCACGACTGAACACTCAGTTATGCGAATGGATCAACCGCATGGCTCAATCGCATGAATGAACCATGCTAATGGTTCAGTCGCTCGAATGAGCAA
The DNA here is from genome assembly GCA_025506515.1 of Flaveria trinervia. Lineage (NCBI taxonomy): Eukaryota > Viridiplantae > Streptophyta > Magnoliopsida > Asterales > Asteraceae > Flaveria > Flaveria trinervia. The sequence goes on from CM046448.1 coordinate 14,849,444, forward strand.
TCCTAACCTATAAATACCACCCAATTCATGGAAAAATGTAGGCATTCAATCCACTTCGACTCCAGACGTACCCTAGCCATCCAAAAGCCTCTAAGTTCGTACTCCAAGTTCATAGAACGTTGTAGATCGATTCCTAATCGATTCTTGACGTTAGATTCAATACGTTATTGTTTCTACGTGCGTTCTCACTGATTGGATCGCCAATCAAATAGGATTCTGCACTATTTGGTTTGGTTTAACACGTTAATCAGTTAGTGTTTAGTTCAAATACCAAATCCTAACAAGTGGTATCAGAGCTTTGGCTCTTGATTACGTGTTGATTCAATAGTTTTGACACAAAAATTGTGTTTTTGCATAAAAAATGCAATCCTTTTTGTGTCTAACGGAGTCTTAGACGTTTTCTGATCGAAAAGTGTAGTTTTTCCAGCATACGGCGATTAGGTTTTGGTAAAATTCGAGTTTTTACAGCCAAAACAAGTTTGACCTACGAATTATCAAACTTCAGCAAGTTCAGTCGCACGATTGGCTCAATCACACGACTGAGTTCATTCGCATTCTTCAACTGCACGATTGGACTCATTCGTACCCTCATTCGTACGACTGAGATCTTCATTCGGATTGCTCAACCGCATTAGTTCATTCGGACGACTGACTCATCCGCATTGTTTAGTCGCACGATTAAACCATCCGCACTTGTTCAATCTCCCAAATAAGCCCAATCGCATACCTTCATTCGCATTCATCAGCAGTTTTTTAAATAGTAAAGTTAAGTGAAATGGAGGATCAATATTCAGAATACACAGCAAGTAGAGATACACGTATTCAGAATCTACTGCTGTTGGAGAACGAAGTGGGGATTCACAATAAACCCCCGAAGCTTATCACGTTAGACGACTACCCACAATGGTAGCAACGTTTTGAAATCTACTTAAATGGAGTGGATACAAATTTGTGGGAGGCAATAGAGTCGGGGTATAGCATGCCAGTAGGAGCTGACGGAGTAAAACTTACTCTAAGTGGCATGTCAGATGCACAGAAGGTAAAACACAACGCTGAGAAGAAAGTCTACGCTTTGCTTACTCAGTCTATTCCGAAGGATATTTTCCATCAGTATTCGGAGTATACTCAAGCAAAGAAACTTTGGGATGCGTTGGAGAAGAGATATGATGGAAATGCCTCTTTGAAGGCCATCAAGGCAAAAGCCTTGAAGAAGGAGTTTGACAACTTCTCTTCTATGGGAAAAGAAGGCCTTGATGATGTGATCGATAGATTCTACCACTTGATGAGTGAGATGCACACTCATGGAGTGGTTACTTCGATGGAGGATAAGGTATCCAACTTTGCTGATGGATTACCAGAAAAATGGGCTTCATTTGTTTCAAATCTCAAATAGAATGGAATGTTCTCGAAGTTAGATATAAATGACTTCATTCTAAAACTGAGAGAAGAGGAGCTTAGGATGAAGTATCGAGCCCAAAAGGCTAACTACGATCAGAATCCTGCACTCTATAATGCTACTCCTTCAGTCAAGACATCTGTAGCACCACTGCAAACCGCCTTCATCTCAAGCGTGGTAGTTCCAGCACAACCTCAACTTCAGGATCCGAAATGCCAGGGTCGTCTAGCACCCAATATATGATACCTGAAGCTAATGCAGCAAAGCTTAAAACCGACAACCTCGGGAATGTAACTGTGGAGGTGGCCAGAGAACATATGGACCTTTTAGCTGCAGTGGTTCAAGCGTACGATGGATTAATTGCTGGAAAGATAGGTAACTGCCACATGGCAGATGAAGATTACGAGTAGGTGGATAAAATGGAGTTGGAACGTATGGACATAATGTGGGCTCTGGCAAGTGCTGTCCGATGAGCTAAAAAGTTTGTCAAAAAGACCGGACAGAACTTGGTTGCAACAAAAGACACAACCTTTGGTTTTGATAAGTCAAAGGTTACGTGTTTCAACTGCGGTGAGAAGGGACACTTCAAGAGGGAGTGTATAAAACCAAAGAAGACGGGTAATGGCAATCCCTTCTCGTCATTTAATCGTCAAGACAATGCCACATCTAGTAATTCTAACTCATCAAGTAAGGATCCAAAAGCCTTAACTGCTAATGAGGATGAAGGACAGGACTGGAGCTTTCGGTTCGTCTCACCAGGAGAGTCCAATATAGCTAGTGTGGAGGATATTGATGACGATTCTGCAAGTGAGGGAGATATAGCAGTAGAGCTCGCGATGTCAAATTCTGAAGACACTGCAAATGTGGTCAACCTGTCACACCCCAACCTTGACGGCGGAAACGTCGAGATGTGAGGGTTAAGATTGTTCACAACCACATAACGCTATAATTAAATGTAAATATTTAAATTATAAGTTTCAAAAGAAAGTACAAACATAAGTATCAAACTTGAAATAAGTTCAAACATAAATCAAAACATAACATAACATTTTAATTATTAAACTAGGTCCAAGTCCTAGTTTCATTGTAAGCTTCAAAAGTCCACTTTAAACTTGGGGATTTCCTGAAACATGATAAAAATAAAAGGTCAACTATAAATAGTTGGTGAGTTTCCAAGGTTTTCATACATAATATGATAAAGTTACAAGTAGCAATTCATGTCATAGGTCCAAGCAAGTAAGGTTATAGAACACATATCGTCACAACCAAACCTCGACTTGATTACAAGTATAAAAGATTGGCTAAGTGTATTTGGTTCCCATGATGAACGAGCATACGTCATCAGAGTCGGCAATACCTCGACTTTAGCACCAAATAGGCTTGTCAGGCCCAAAGATCTAAGACGTTGCCAGGCTAGCAATAGTTAATGATTGTAAACAAACTATGTATCTCATATAATCACTTACAACACACAAATAACCATGACAAAATATAAAGATGAATTGCAAGTGATTTACAATCTCAAATGTGTATAAGTGTATTATGTATAAGTAATCATGTTTCACCCCAAAATAGTGTGAAATAAAGTAAAAAGGGGCAAGGAAAACTCACATGGTAAATAAGTATATAGTTGAGGATTATTAAGAAAAGAAACGACGTTCCAACGTAATCCTTCACAAGATGCCTAAACATATATATATTTACAAGATTTAAGTTTAATAATACTATTAAAGTTTTAACGTGAACTAGGGTTTCAATAAGGATTTGGGGTTTTTTCATAAATAAGATTTGTTATCGAAATCAGAAATATGCATTTTATTACAATGACAGAAACTTAATTAATCCCTTTTATAATGATTTGTGAAACTAAAAGAAAATAAAACCTTCTAATGATTTAATTATAAAATGTAAATATAATCTTATAATTAACATAATTAATCCATATTTAAAGATAATGTAATGACTAATAATAATTTAGTGATTTCAACTATTTACAGTTTATTTTTTATAAAATGAACTAATTATAACATTTGTTGACATTTAAAAAAATATTAAGGTTTTTAAAGAAATAAAGTTACAGAAAACAGTTGAATAACTAAAAATAAATAAACAAGTTTATAAAACTGATTTTTATAATTTTTAGAGATTTTAAATATTTTTTTAAAGGCTAAAAAGCCCAAAAAAATGGTTTGAGGGTGCCCGGGTTCGAACCCGGGACCTCAAGTCCAGAAGGCAAGCGTGTAACCAGTAAACCAGGGCCGTGGCCGTGGTTTAAGTTGGTTTTAAAACATTATAATATGACAGAAAGAAAACCCCTAAATCATATATAAACCCTAGAATGTTTTGATCCAAATTGAAGATCAATTCGAGTTTGTTAGCCAAATTAATCATGGGCCTTTTGATCCCCAAGTAAAACCGAGTGTATTGGTACAATTAATTACCTGGTTTGAAGTTTAAATCGATGAAAACAAGATGAAGAACAATCACGACTATGGTAAATCCGGTTCGAGAAGATAATGATGATTAAACTCGAATTCGTCGTGACAGAAGTTTCCAATGATGTTGTTAAGTAAAAGCCCTCACCCAATTTTGGTTATAATCGAACGAAAGTTGAAGTTCACTATGTAGCAGGTCGCGACGAGGATGATGATTCAAATGTCAAAGAATTGAGTTTATCAGGTGAAATTGAGAGTTCTGAATGCTTAGGATTACTTAGATGATTGTTTAGGTTGGTTTAATTAGATTATTATTAAGATTTAATGCCCGAACGGCTATGGTGTTTAAAGCTTCGGTTATGCTCTCGATTGAGCTTTGTAACCGATGCTTTAACTCGATTACAAGTTGCATTCAAGTTCGAGGTAGGTTCCAGGAGGTTTTGGGACGGTTTTTGGATTACAAAAACGAATGGTTTTGATGTTCTAGACTCGCCGGACTTCGGCCGGAGGGTGGCCGGAGTCCCTGCCGGAAATACGGGGTAAGGGGGCGGGTTTTGGTTAATTACATCTTTGGTCCCTGCAGTTTTGTTTTTATTATTTTATGCTCAAAACTTGCATTTAAAGTTTTAAAAAAAATAACAATTTAACCAGCTAGCTTAGATGTTTTAAGTTTTAGTTAATAAAATTCTCATGATTATTAATAATATTATTATTATCAATTTTATTATTAATATTAGTATTGTTACTATTATATTATCATTATTATTATCATTATAGTTATTAGTATTATTATTATAACTTGTATTATGATTACTACTATTAATATTAACATGATTAATATTATTTGATATTTTTATTTTTAACTTTCATATATTAAAAGTTAGTGATGACTAAAAAGAATAATCATAAATAGCACATGAGTTTCATAATTTTCAATAATGACCCTTATAAGAATAAGCGAAGATTAACTTTTAATAACAAAAATACGAGATGTTACACAACCACCTTCCTGAAGAAGAGAAATCTGCATCATCATCTAAATTTTCAACATGAGTTTCACAATCTTAACTCTCACACCTCGACGATTCCGCCGTCAAGGTTGGGGTGTGGTGTAATGTTGATGTTCGGAGATATATCACACCGCCTGCTGGAAAAGGGCCTGCTTGCTTCTTCAACTATGATGGATTCTTCAAGTCCTTCAACTTACCTCTTTCTTTTTCAGAAGACGAGTTGGCAAACAAGATGATGTGCAATGTCTTGAACATACCGTCTCAAGATTCAACAAGTCATGATCCTACCAACTCAGGGGGAGCAGTTGATGTGAGTGACTCCTCCTCTGATGAAGAAAATGAAGAAAATGATCAGATCAACCAGGATGTACAGGTTTCCGACTACCACAAGTTCACAAGCATCGGCTAGTGATGCTTCTGAACCTTCAGAACCTCGACTCCTATTACCTCAGATCCTGAACCAAATGGTCATAATCTTGACTCTGAGGTGGTTGTTTCGACAACCCCTGGCTCACGTCTAAACGTCTATCATCCTTTAGATAATATTATAGGAGATGTGAGATCAGGGGTTCAAACTAGAAATCAGGGGTTCAAACTAGAAATCAGGTTTTAGCTAACTTATCCCAAATAATTTGAATATCCTGTATGATTCCAGCTTGAATTGGTCCGTGTATGGTTAAAATATTGAAGCTACCCTCTTAGAAGAATTATTCCTTAGAGTTACATCTTAGGAATTAACCCTCACAAAACACAAAAACATGTCTTAGTATAATTTTCAGTGTCAATTCTTTTATGTAAGTACAACGTTAGTCTATTTAGTTTTGTGTAGTATCGGACTATGTCATGGAAGTTGATAAGGACCTTATCATCTAAAAGGTCACGTCTGAAGTGACCACATGTGCTTTCAAGTAAAAATTGGGTCATATCTGAGGTGACAGAATGTATTAAAAGATCACGTCTGAGGTGATCAAAAGTTTTAAGTTAAATGATCATGTCTGAGATGATCAAGTGTTCATAATGTTAAATCAACATTTAAATGGGTCTAAAAGTCAAATGTCATAAAGTTAGAAAAAATTAAAGAGTATGACCCATTCGCACGACTAGACCATGAGTATGGACCAATCAGCGAATGGACCATACTCATGCATTAAACAACCGAATGGACATGAGTATGAGCCATTCACCCGAATGGCTTATCAAATGAGCCATTCGTCCGATTGGGAGTGTGCGACTGAGTCAGTTGATCGACTGAGCTTCAGTCGGCCGACTGAAGGTGATCGACTGAGTCAATCGCCCGACTAAGTTTCATTCGCCCGAATGAACTGAGCGAATGAGTCCAGTCGGCCGATTGAACTCAGATTCAGTATATAAAGGGCCACAGTCGATCGCATTCTTCTCACCACTCCCAATCGCCCTTAAATCGCACACCATACCGTTACTCTGCCCAAATTTCTTTAGACCTCAACTATTCTTCCTTCTTGATATTCTGAAGTGTGTCTGCTTTCTTACAGGTAAAATGTGATGAAATCTCACCGAAATCAGAAGAAATTGGTGCCCTAATTAGTGATTCGCGATTGAAACAAAAACTGAACCACTCAATGGACTAATAACCTACGAAACCATGTAAAATGTTAAAAATAAGGTTATTAGGTTATTAGTTAAGTGATTGCGAGTCTAAAGAACCTTTACACAATGTTTAATTTCATGATTTGGTCAAGACTCGAACCTAAGTCAACCAAACAGTAGGTCATGCGACTAGTCAGATGAATGAACTCCAATCGCACGATTGTGCCGGACGAATAGCTCAATTGGCCGAATGGGACATGCGAATGAGCTCAGTCGGCCGACTGAATCAATTGCAGGCTCAGCCAACCGATTGAACTAAGTTGCAAGTTCATTCACCCGAATGAGTCTAGTCGCATGATAGAATAGCCGACTGAACACAGTCACATGATTCATTCGCATGAATGAATCAGAATGAATATTATCAAGTTACTTAGAACTGGTATGTGTTATGTGAGTATCGAATGATTATGTGTCTTGTGTTTCAGATTGATGGCTTCTAGATGGTCTATCAACCCTAAGCACAATATATGTGCTCACCTAGACCATACTACTCGGAATGGCGCTGAGTTTGCAGAGATCATCGCTTTTCTTAGGCGATCAAGGATCCACAAGGCCATCTCTACTCCATGCACTCTCTACAGGTCTTTACACCAGGCCTTTTGGGATAATGCTTCTGTTGATCGATCACGTGAGCTGTATAGCATACGAAGCTCTATCTGTGGTATGGTGATTGAGATCACTGCTGCCGATATTCAAAGAGTACTTGAGCTAGGGGGACGATACTGATCACCCCACCAAGCTACACCCGCTGACAGTAAGAGGCTGCTTTCTGAGGATCAAGTACGCTGGGGACATCAACTCAGGTGTGCTCAACAAGAGCAACATGTGTCCCTAGTACAAGTACTTGGCACATGTCATACTGAAGTGCATCGCATCCAGAAGAGGTGTGTTTGATGATCTTTCAGACCAGATCCAGAATGCCTATGTGGCACTGGTGCTGAACTACCCCTTCAGCTTCTCAAGCATGATCTTCTCTTACCTTGTGGACAATCTGGAGGCAAAGGGTAAGGAGGGATTTTGCATGTACCCCAGATTCTTGCAACTGATTTTCGATGAGAAGCTACCATCCCTTCCAAAGGAAAGCCACGATGCTGTGGTTTTAGAGATCATGGACGATACGACCCTGGGTCGTATAAGAGTCTACCGGGGTAAGCAAGTAAAGCCCCAGGTGAAGAGATTGATAGGCCATCTGGCCAATGAGAGTTATGTGGCGCCAGGCAGACGTAAGTGGCGTCACACAGAGAGCGACTCCGACGATGAGCAGCTACAACTCCCAGAGCATGACTCTGATGATGATGATAGCGGGATGCAGGAGATACATTGCCCACTCGACAAAGTGACCCCACTACTGATATTGTATCTCCAGCATCTGCCCCCACTAGAGATATTGCTGAGACTGCTGGATTCCACCAGGGTTTCATGCCTGGTGAGGAAGAGGAGGAGTCAGATGAGGAGCCTCTGACTCGGACTGTGGGAAGTAAAGTCGTTCCCACAGAACGAGGGCTCCGGGCGGTTGGTGAACGCCCAGGCGGATTGGGAGAGACTACTGCTGATCCTACATATACTCCTGATCTGCCAGGCCATGTTCATCCTCCTCGACTAGATCGAGGAAGAAGAGGATGGCTCAGCCCCATGACTTGAAAAAGAAAAAGCGTAGAATCACTTTCATCACCACCACAGCCACCACCACAGCTACCACCACTCCACCTACCACCACTACCACTACATCCACTACCACCACTACCACCATTCCACCCACCACCACTACCACCTCATAGGCCATGGATTCAGGACCTCATCACAGGCCCACCTATTTTTGGATCCTCTTACCCATCTGTTGGGTTGGAGGAGCAGTTGGCTAACCTTAACCGGTTAGTGCTGAAGCTGCTGGCGATGGATGAACAGCAAGCCTCTTAGCTTATAAGCTGATGGAGCTTAATGCATCCCAAGCCCAAAGGATAGAGGCTCAGAGCCAAGAGATCACAGAGCTGAGAGGGATGCATACATCCTCAGAACAGAGGATACAAGATTTAGAGGCCCAGAACAAGAAGCTTATGCTGAGACTGAAGGGATCCAAAGATGAGCCTTTAAAGATCCGAGAAGGAGATGGAGATGATGGTGATGACGATGACAGTGATGATGATGATGATGATGATGATGATTGTGATGATCAAGGGGATGACACTGATGCAGGTGATGATGATGATGAAGAAGGAGATGCAGTTGCATCTACATCAGCTCAAGGTCAAGAGAGGCGCACAAAGAAAAATCAAGACCAAGGAGCCCCATCATCTTCTGCTGATCCTATTGACACACCAGCTATTCAAGACAAGAGTAATGCATAGTTGTTCATGTTATTTAAATCATGTGTATCTGAATATTGTATCAAATAAATGCAATTAATGTTTATGGTTATTATTGATGTTTACTGCTTTGATTATTGACTAATGATTGATGTGTTACATGTTTTAAATCAAGCAGATCCAATTTTTCAAGGAGATGAATATGATGTTGCTCCCCTCCAACAGATCAAGACTCAACTCACAATGATTCTTGATCTACAGGGGATTGTCAGGAGATCGGTGAATTACACTCCTGAAGAAGGAGAGATAATTCATGATCTCATCGACGAGCAACTGGCTGAAATGTTCCGACTCAATCCTAATGAGATCGTGAAAGATGCTCCAACAGTCAATGTTGAAAGTGATGATGAGCTCAAGGACATCAATGAGATAGAGATCGAGGATGTCATAACAGTTCACTATCCAGAGTATGCTGACAAAGAGGGAAATGTGGTCCCCAATTTGGGTGATTCCCTAGTCAGTGATACATTTAATATACTGGATCAGATGGAACAAGAAACTGAGAGGGTTGAAGAACAAGCCCAAGCCTCAAACGCCGATGTTGATATCAGAAAGGCTGAATGGGCTGCATGTTTTGAGGAGATCCGAGCATAACGCTCTGCTCCTAAACCTAATGTATACACCAAGCTCTAAAGAGTAAAGAAACATCAAAAGGTGTCAGGCAAGATTATCGCATGGGCTTATTTTGATGATCTTAACATATACGCGATAAAGAGAGAGATGGGTATCGAGTACTTTAGATTCCCGCATGATCTAAAGTCTCTACCTGGTTTCGAGCTCAACCAACTGGCTAAACTGAAGTTACTATATGTTGACTCGAAGAAGATGTCAGGCTGGTTTGAGACTGCCCTGAAGAAAGAGTACCATACCAGGTGGGTCAACTTCAAACCTCAACAACCTACGAGGTATATCAGACGGTCTGAGGTTGATCCCATAACTGGGAAGCCTAAGATAGTGCTGAAGTGGAGTCCCCCAAGAACAATGTCAAGAATCCCTCTCAGGGAAATGCCACAGGACTTCACACCACACTTTAAATGATGGTACTATGATTGGAGAAAAGGAGAGGCGGTCATAGTTCTGAACAAAGAAGGGAAAATGGATACTATCAGGGTATTTGACCCAATGTGGCTTACAAACTTGTCTGTTGATGATGTATACACATTATACAAGTGGTCACTGTTCTATGACACGCAAGATATTGTACAAGCCCTCCAATTCCAAAATGTGATACGACTCTGCTTTGCGTTTGAGATACACGCAGGAGTCACAAGAGAGGAGAAGTACAAGAAGTACGATGAGGTTATGAAAAGGTAAGACAATAGATGAATCTAGGTCCAATGGGGAGTTTGTTGATACATGTGTCCCTAGTTTCTAATCTTAATATAATATCTTTGTATTGTCTTACGCTTATGTAAATGTAATAGTTGGGTACGTAATGAAATACAAGTGTTTGGTTGTGTTTATAATGTTTAATATTTCATTAATGAGTTGTTTAACGCATATTGACTTGATTATATAAGTTTGTGATTGTTTGAATTGTTATGCATAATGTTATAATATTAAATACATTCAAACTTAGTGAAGTGAAGTTCTCATGCGTCTGACTGGACCATGCACCCCAACAGTGGTCATGCATCCGAATGGCCATGCGACTGAGTGTCCATGCGCCTAAATAGTTCATACGCCTGAACAACTTCATGCGTCTGACTCAGTCGCACGACTGAACACTCAGTTATGCGAATGAATCAACCGCATGGCTCAATCGCACGAATGAACCATGCTAATGGTTCAGTCGCCCGAATGAGCAATCCTAACCTATAAATACCACCTAATTTGTGGAAAAACATAGGCATTCAATCCACTTCGACTCCAGACGTACCCTAGCCGTCCAGAAGCCTCTAAGTTCGTACTCCAAGTTCATAGAACGCTGTAGATCGATTCCTAATCGATTCTTGACGTTAGATTCAATACGTTATTGTTTTTACATGCGTTCTCACTGATTGGATCGTCAATCAAATAGGATTCCGTACTATTTGGTTTGGTTTAACACGTTAATCAGTTGGTGTTTAGTTCAAATAGCAGATCCTAACAACACCCGCATTAGTTACCCAATCATTCCAAATCCTTTCGTATCCATGTTTCGAACTTTAATAGGCACCTTAATTACGTTTAAACACCGGTTACAAATCTCTTCGACCAAACAACCGACGCCTTTAACCATATAGTCGTTCGGCCATTAAAACTTAATAATAACCAAATTAAATGACTCATAATCGAACGCTTAACTAGTCTAAAGCTGCTATCAATTCCAATTGCACCTGAATCAAACACAAACAACAAATTCAATCACCATCTTCATCGCGACTTGCACACGAGTCGAACACCACCCTTTGAAGTTCAAAAATCAAAATTGGTAGAGGGCTTTTAGTCCAAACCATCATTCGAAGCTATCTGCAAGTTTAGTTGGATTATCATTGGGATTTCTCATCCATTGTGTACCACGGTCGCGACCTGTTCTTTGTTGGGTTCACCTTCAATTCAAACATATCCGGGTAATTAAATACGTACATGTACTCGATTTCACATCGGGAACAAAAGCCCTAAACTTAATTTGGTTGATAACATCGTATTGATGTTCAATTGATTCAAGAAGAAACTAGGGTTCTTGGGAAATTGATGATTTCTTGAAGTTTTGTTTTTAAGATTTAAGATCCAAGTTATAACGCGGCTGAGAGCCTTTGGTTCACTGGTAAAACACATGACCCCTAAACAGGAGGTTCCCAGTTTGAATCCGAGGAACCTCAAGTATTTTTTTAGGCCTTTATGGCCTTCAAATTAAATTTTAAAAATTTCTAAAAATTATAAAAAAATCATTTTATAAACTTTGTATATTTTAAAATCACTTAATTTCTTTTTCTGTAATTTATTTACTACAAATACCTTCGTATTTTTATTAAATATCCTAAATCTAATGTTATAGTTAGCTATATTTATAAAAATTAAACTTTAAATAAAAGTTTAATTCAAAAAAAAGAGAAAATTATTATTTCAAATGTTGCTTTTAAATTATTGTTTAAATCGTGCTCATTTCATTTAGTTATAAAACTTTATTTGAACTTTATATATAAATCTTACAAATTATTATAAATGTTTTCTTATTTCATATCTTTACATAAATATAAATATAGTTTTTTTTCAAGAAAATATAATTGGTTCCCAACTGTTAATATAATTATAAGACAAAGCCCCAAATACCAAGTTGAAACCCTAGTTCTCGTTAAATCGTTAGATTTATTATTATTAACCTAAATATTGTAATATTTATATATTTAGGCGTGCCTTGTGACGTTTTATCTTGGAAAGACATATATTAATCTTATTAATCTTCATCATATATTTATTTGACATGTGAGTTTCCTTGCCCCTTTTTATCTTTTCACACTATTTTGGGGTGAAACATGATTACTTATACATAATACACTTATAAAAATTTGAGACTTGTAATTACTTGCAATTCATCTTATTATTTTGTCATGGTTATTTGTGTGTTGTAAGTGATTATATGAGATACATAGTTTGTTTACAATCATTAACTATTGCTAGCCTGACGACGTCTTAGATCTTTGGGCCTGACAAGCCTATTTGGTGCTAAAGTCGATGTGTTGCCGACTCCTGATGACGTATGCTTGTTCATCATGGGAACCAAATACACTTAGCCAATCTTATATACTTGCAATCAAATCGAGGTTTGGTTGTAACGATATGTGTTCTATAACCTTACTAACTTATGACCTATGACATGAATTGCTACTTGTAACTTTATCATATTATGTATGAAAAGCTTGAAAACTCACCAACTATTTATAGTTAACCTTTTATTTTTATCATGTTCAGGTAACCCCCAAGTTTAAAGTGGTCTTTTAAAGCTTGCAATAAATCTAGGACTTGGACCTAGTTAACTAAATAAAATGTTTATGTAATGTTTTGTTTTGTTTGGAACTTATTTCATGTTTGAGACTTATGTTTGTAATGCCTTTTGAAAATTATAATTTTACAATTTACATTTAAATATAGCGTTATGTGGCTGTGAACAATCTTAACCCTCACTTCTCGACGTTTCTGCCGTCAAGGTTGGGGTGTGATAGAAACTCACCAACTATTTATAATTGACATTTTATTTTTATCATGTTTCAGGTAACCCTCAAGTTTAAAGTGGTCTTTTGAAGCTTGTTGTAAAACTAGGACTTGGATCTAGTTAATTAAATAAAATGTTTATGTAATGTTTTATTTTGTTTGGAACTTATTTCATGTTTGAGATTTATGTTTTTAATGCCTTTTGAAACTTATAATTTTAATATTTACATTTAAATATAGCGTTATGTGGCTGTGAACAATCTTAACCCTCACATCTCGACGTTTCCGCCGTCAAGGTTGGGGTGTGACATGGGCTGAAGTCATTGAACCAACAAGATGGGTCATTTAAAAAAACACTACAAAAATTAACCGAGACTTATCATCAATTGGATTTTAATATAAGATGTTGAGTTTCAAAAAGAAAAACGCTTAAACAAATCATCTATATTAACTTTTTGTTTCACAATCTCAATTGATTACATATATGTATAATTAGGTTATAAATTTGGAAGCCCAATAACTTCTAGTGGCTTGAGGCCCGGGCCTGTTTAATTACAACTCTAGAGATGTCTCTGGTACTTTTTTTATCAGACATACGTCGATATTTCTAGTTGCATCCTCTTTGTAAAGTTAAATCTCAATTCATTTGATCACATTTTAACACTTAGTATTTTCATGAACTCTTTTATGTAAATATATAATTAGTGTCATAATTTTTAAAAATGATTCACCATTTAAAATTCAACAAACCATATGTTATCAAAAGAGTAAGTGAAACAAAAGTGAAAGATTAAGTATATAACAAGTATATAAATGGTTAATGGAGCAAATCAGGACATATGACTTTGTTAAAATTACTCATCATGCACAACATAAGATTTTAAAACACAATATTTCATAGTTTATATTACAAGTTCTAATGCTTTTATAAAATATAAACACTACACAATCCTCATCGGATAGCTTGAGATGCCTTATTAATGTTCATCTAAATTCATCCTGACAAACGTACTAAAACATGTTGTGGAAAGTTAGAGTTGATCATAGATGGATAATGATGCTTCAGAAGAGAACATGTTAGCTTTGGAAGATTAGTTTTGGCTTCAGAAGAAGTGACAGGTTATTCTTCGGAAGAATGAAGATTAAGCTTCGGAAGTTTTCTTAATTTTGGAAGTAAAGTTTACTATCAGAAGTTATGTTTGCTAAACATAAAGGGGTAAATTGTAAATAGTTTGTTAATGGTTGTTAAGTCCTGATTCGTGTATGTAAGGATCAGTGACCATTTAGAAAATAATAACTTTAAGTCAGAGCCAGTCCTGAGGATTTTAGTGCCCTGAACTGGTTGAGAAAAAAAGGCTCCTATTTTTTTAAATGAAAATAAACGTTTTAGCAATAAACGTAACAAGATCATAGTATTAGAATAACATAACGTAACAGCTAACTGATAAATCTCTAATTCAATCTCGTTGCTAGCGCCTCTCTAAATTGGATTTTTTTTCTTTTGTCCCTAGTTGACTAAAAATTGAGATTTGGGTTTCTTTGAAAAAAGTTTTTTAGTTGGGCTGATGAAAATTAGTTAGAAATAATAAATTTATTTAATAAAAATAGGCCTTAAGAATTGTATTTGGGTTAAAAGATATTTAGGTTAAACTTTTTAGTTGGGTTAAACGGGTTATAACTATATAAAAACATATATAATAATTAAAAAAATAAAAAATAAAATAAAGTTTTAAATTTTTTTGGGCTCACTGAGCGAGTGGACCCTGGACGGTCGTTTAGCACGCCCCTCCTCAGGGCCAGTTGTGCGTATAGTGCTAGCTACTTCTTGAACGAGGATACGTATGTTTTTTTAGATTAAAGTATTTTGAATGTATACAAAATATCAAATCAAATGAAACATTATATTTTTTTTATCAATAACAAGATGTTCTTATTTGTGAAAATTCGTATGAAAGCATTAAAAAAAAAAAATATATATTCCTTTTTATAAGTGTTGAACGTTATAATTAACCATGACAATCCTTCATAACAAAACATGACAATTAACAATTATAATTTATAAATGCCATAAATATCAAGTAATTACAATTACATTAATAGTAACACCATCAAGAGTAACTAAGTTGTTACTAGCTTTTAGTCCTACTAACCACTCATTGTAACTTTTATTACTAACAATCAATTGAACTACCTTTTTACTAATCAGGTTGTTGCTAGCAGTATTTAGGGGTTGTTTGATTACTTTTGACCCGGTCAAAATGTCTGACCCACTGACTCGATCAGTCATTTTGGTCGGTCAGAGTGTTCGATTCGCGTCTGACCCGGTCCGACACCACTGACCCATGCATATGTTAGCTACTGATGTAGGTAGTCACCATCAAGATTGGTTACTATTAGTATGCTACTGTTAATCACTTCCCACCAATCATCTATACAATCTCAATAGGTATAAAAAAACCCAGTTATATTAAAATGATTTTGATGACATTACAATCATCAATAAGTGTCACGCCGCTCACTACCACTTGTTCTCAGCTGCTTATCGTGTACCAAATACGACATGCTTGTTATTATAAATGACAACAAAAAATATGTTTATTTCTGCCTTATGTTTTAAGTGATGTTAGTGATTAGCCGTGGTTATTTTTTGTCATTAAGCTTGTTTAATTAAAATTAGATTTATTTAATACCAATTGAGATATTAAAGTATACATTGACTCAAGTTAGGAGATGTGAAGTGTTTAATCAATACTACTCTATTATCAAGCATTCTAAAACTTTTAAGGTCTTAAGGACAAGGCTCCAGGGGGCATCACCCATTATGAAGGTCAGAGGCCATGCCCTAACGAGAGGTTGAGGGCTAGCCCTAATAGGGTCCAAGGGTAATGCCCAGGGCGAGGTTGAGTTGCCTAATCAACTTAAATATTACCCCCCATGTTTTGTACTACACTTGGAAGTTGGTTTCGTTTTTGTCTAGTCAATGGAAATTACTTGAAAACAGATAATTCGTAGAGATAGATCATTAATAGCATATAGACCGTTATTGATCTTCGATAACAATCATAAGCACTAATAGCAAGTTAGTCGGTGGTGACTTGATAATCGATAATAACAATTGTTACCGCTAATGGTCGGTATCAATTGGTCAGCAATAGGTCTTTGTTACCATCAATGTTTGATGTTTGAATGTCAGTACTAACTTAATTACTACTAATATAATTGTAGCAATTAACAGTTACAATGATTATAACCATTAACTATCACGTTTTTCATACGCGATTGCAATGATTCATTAAAAAATCTCAACCCCAGTATAAAACAATCATTAGGTCTGATTTTAAATTATGATATTCATACACATTTTCACTAGAAAACAACCGTTGATCTTGAAATGAAACTTTATTTATTTAAGTAGTCAAATCGGTTGTTAAATACTTAAATGTAAACTTGTGAAATTCTCTCCCCAATTTAGGGGAAATATCAAATATGTGTAGTCAACAAAGAGAGTACTAGAATCGGTAGGTCACCAAAACATTATTCCGATAACATCTGCTCATCATAATTCAACCATCTTCCCTCACACGTTCAACATTTCTCCACACAAATTTCCAATTTTCAACCAATACTCTAATAATCAATTCACTCATCAGTTACAATCCAATAACAAAACCCCAAATCTCCAACTTAGGGTTCTTTAATTGCAAGTTCCCTCACTACACACCCTAATCACACGCACACCCACCCACAGATCCTCCAACTCAGACCCTCGAACTCATCGATCATCCATTCATCCTGTTGCATCGACAATCGAATCATCAACGATGGCTAAATTGCTTCTAGGGTTTCTGTTATTGAGCTGCTTGTATCTTCAATCAGCAATGGGTAGATTCGTAGTGGAAAAGAACAGCTTAACAGTGTCATCACCTGATAGCATCAAGGGGAATCACGATAGTGCGATCGGAAACTTCGGTATTCCGCAGTACGGTGGTAGTATGGCCGGCACGGTGACTTACCCTAAAGAGAATCGAAAAGGGTGTCGGAAATTTGATGAATTTGGGATTTCTTTCAAAGCGAAGCCTGGTACTTTGCCCATGTTTGTTTTGGTTGATCGTGGAGGTACACTGTTAACTCTTAAGCATCATTGTTGTTGTTTTTAGCTAGTTTTACTGTTGTTTGTTGTAGTGATTGACTGATTGCTTTGTCTATTAGCTGAAATTATGCTTTTGTTGTTGCTGGGAATTGCTATATTTGATGTTGAGATTCTTTTTGTACAATGAATTTGGAGTTTCCTTTTTGGATACTCTTTCCTGATTATGTTATTTAGCTATTGTTTTGATCGATTCTTTTTGTTGTTTTTTGGATAGTGTAGTTACTATCAAATTTTGCTTGTGTTGTAAGTGCATATTTTCTTGATTGTTTGGATAAATTTTGTATGTTTATTTGTTAATAACTTGTATGGTTTTGTATCCAGATTGTTTTTTCGCGTTAAAGGTTTGGAATGCGCAAAATGCTGGTGCGTCTGCAGTTCTTGTAGCTGATAACATTGATGAAGCGCTAATAACTATGGATAACCCTGAAGAGGATTCTGCTTCTGCAAAGTATATAGAAAACATAACAATCCCGTCTGCTTTGATTTCCAAAAGTTTTGGTGAAAAATTGAAGAAGGCAATCAGTGATGGAGAAATGGTAAATGTGAACCTTGATTGGAGAGAATCTGTTCCGCATCCAGATGATCGCGTTGAATATGAACTTTGGACAAACAGCAACGATGAATGTGGAGTTAAATGTGATATGTTGATGGATTTTGTGAAAAACTTCAAGGGGGCGGCACAGATTCTTGAGAAGGGTGGCTACACGTTATTCACACCCCATTATATAACATGGTATTGCCCTCAAGCATTCACGATAAGCAAACAGTGCAAATCACAATGTATAAATCATGGAAGATATTGTGCTCCTGATCCTGAACAAGATTTTAGCACAGGTTATGAGGGGAAAGATGTGGTTATTGAAAATTTAAGGCAGTTGTGTGTGTTTAAAGTGGCAAATGAGACGAAAAAGCCATGGGTATGGTGGGATTATGTTACTGATTTTCAAATAAGGTGCCCAATGAAAGAGAAAAAGTACAACAAGGATTGTGCTGAAGCTGTTATCAGATCTTTAGGGCTTGATTTGAAAAAAATAGAGAAGTGCATGGGGGACCCTAATGAAGATTCTGATAATCCTCTCCTTAAAGAAGAACAAGATGCTCAAGTATGCCATGCTTATAATTTTCAACATAGGAAAATATATTTCAAACTTTCTATGCATGTTTTGTATTTCAGCCTTGTGAATAATCAAAATGTTATGCTTCCTTTTTTTCAGATTGGAAAAGGATCAAGAGGTGATGTGACCATATTGCCTACACTGGTTGTCAACAACCGTCAATACCGAGGTCAGTTCTTAAGCCTGCTTCTGTTTAAATTAGAGGTGCCAATTTTGATTCATTTGTTTATAAATGGGTCAATTCGGCTATGCGGTTATCAAACCAGACTATGTAATAACTGAAAAGGAAACACGCCAAATGGGTCAAAAGTCTGCCAAACTATATTTTTAATGCATTTAACCTTCTAATGATTTTATTCAAAAAATTAGATTGTTGCTATAGCCTGTGTAATCACATCTCCCCACAAAAAAAGAAATTAATTAAATAAATAAAAAGAAAGAAAAGAAAAACTTGTATCGACCTGTTACTTCCCATCCATGTTGCCACATCTATACTTTAAAATGAGGGGGAAAATCATTTATGTCTTCATTGTAAATGTTGTGGTTCCAGGAAAGTTGGAGAAAGGTGCTGTTTTGAAAGCCATATGTGCTGGTTTTGAAGAAACAACCGAGCCAGCTGTTTGTCTTAGTGATGGTAAGCTATATTTGTATCTTTATAGGTAATTACACAACACTTAAGAATGAGTTAATTAGTTGATTTTTTCCCCCCCAGACGTGGAAACAAATGAGTGTTTGGAGAACCATGGTGGCTGTTGGCATGACAAAACTGCCAATGTCACTGCATGCAAGGTGCATATTATAACTTTCAAGATTATTATATTATTGCTTATATTATTAACAAATGCATATGCCCTTGTAGGATACTTTTCGTGGGAGAGTTTGTGAATGTCCCTTGGTTGATGGAGTACAATTTAAAGGAGATGGTTACACCACATGTGAAGGTAATAATTTATTCTGTTTTTTTAACTAAATCAAACAAGAATATGTTTTTGAAGCTAGCAAGTGAAAGAAAAGATGGATAAATGATGTCATGATGTTCTATATCTTTTTAATAGTATTTCGTCTATCTCAGGCAAGAACATAATTTTCCATTTGTGATGTCCAGTTAATGCATTAAAATTTGTTGTGGTTGGTAATTTTCAAGTTATGATTACCATTTCTCATCATAAGGTCACAAGTTTCCCTTGTTTTGTTGATTTTGACAATGTATTAGTAGGCAAAGGCGTATGTTAAACGACCCTTGCACTAAACTTTAAATCTGCAGTATGCTTTAGAAAACATTAAGAAAATCATAGGATGCATTAGAATAATAAATATTTGTGTTTAATTCTTTTTAACTACATAACTCCAGTACTCCACATAATTTCATAGATCTTACGCAAGTATCATTTATATTGTTATGTTATAGAGGTCTAGAGTACTAATCATCTACTGTATGCCACACCCACATGAATAACCATCCTTTTTAACTCTGTTTATAGCAAGTGGGCCCGGACGTTGCAAGATCAATAATGGAGGATGTTGGCATGAAACCCGAAATGGGCAGTCATACTCTGCATGCTCGGTACATACTTTCTTCAGGACTATATTTTTTTTATTTTCTTTTTAAAAAAAATGGTACATCAGACCTAATTTTTAAAACATTTTGTTAAACAGGATAGTGGGAATGGTAAATGTGCTTGCCCTCCTGGATTTAAAGGTGATGGTGTCAATAGTTGTGAAGGTAACTATCTTTGCATATATATTTTAATTTTTTATTAAATCTGTATAACTTAAGAACATTGTTTGGAGAACATAGTTACACTTTGTAGAAGATCAAAAAAGGGGCAAAATCATTGCCTCCGTATCCATTTTACATAATTACCTAAGGAATTGCTGACATAAAATATTTCACACGTTTAAGTTGTAACTTTATTTTAGGGGGTGTTTGGATAATTGGATGCGCGTTTAAAAGTGTATGTGATATTGAACAATCAGAGAGTAGTTTGGTTTTGACTAGTTGGTCAATTTCAAAGTCGACTTTCTTATCCGTGTATTTTACTGAGCACAGATATTGACGAATGCAAAGATAAGAAAGCATGTCAGTGCCCTGAATGCAGTTGCAAGAATACCTGGGGAAGCTATGACTGCACCTGCAGTGGTGACCTTTTGTATATGAGAGACCATGATACCTGCATAAGTATGCTTTTCAACTAATAACCTTTATACAGTTCAGTCCATACGGGTTGTTGTTTATGGTTTCTAATGTTGTATGTGGTTCAGGTAAAAGGGTTGCTGAAACTAAATCCGCATGGACCGCATTTTGGATCATTATATTGGGCTTAGCTGTGGCTGCAGCCGGTGCATATCTTGTCTACAAGTATAGAATAAGGGTAAGTACACCATATTTGTTATCCCCTTTTCATATCTTTATGTTCTTGATTAAGTAAACCGTATCCATGGGACATAAATCATTCAATCATATGTTTTTAGACTTACATGGACTCGGAGATCAGAGCTATAATGGCACAGTACATGCCTTTGGACAACCAAAATGAAGTAGTCAATCATGTGAGTGAGGATCGGGCTTGAATTACAAGATTCATGGATGATTTATCGGGACTATGGAGATGTGTTGATGGTTATGTCCTACATCCACCCGATGAAACTCATAAAATGATGTTTTATGCACACCTTTTGTATCATGATAGACGATAGACGAGTCTAGAAAACTTGTAAACTTGGGGATGTGATTCTTTTATCTGGGTTTTAGTTTGTCCCTTGTATTTGTGATGGGTTTAGATGCGATATCGCAATCATAACTATGCGCATGAGTCTGATATGTATGTCTTTATTTGACTTGAAATAAAACAAATTAGGTAGAAAGAAAACGGATCGAAAGGACAGAACAAGTTGGAATCGCACATATGATTTCTTCTTGCTCAAAAATAGAGTGCAAATTACAACACCCACTTTTCGTACACCACTTACAAAGATACTTTATACAACTTTCAACAAGAATAACTTACAACTAATGTGTTCAAGTTATGGCTGGTTTGGTTTGCTTTTGATGGAACTTTCGGGAAGAACCGATGGCTATAATTTTAAATAAAGCTAAACCAAAACCTGTTAGGCTTTGATAGTTTAGCCGAACTTTTCCCAAGGGGCCTATTATCTAGAAGCCATAAAATATTTTTTTGGATGACATTTATACCTATACATCTCATATTGCTATCAAATGTTTTTCTAGGGCTGGGCCGTACGACGTGTGTGGTTCTTACGAGTCATGTATGTTATTTTTTTTAAGAATTACTCAAATTTTTAAAAAGTTTGCATTGGGTCAAAAATCATGGTTTATATAGTTACTTTGATGGAATATTACATTTTGTCAACTAATTTGGATATAAATTCGTCGTGTTAAATAAAAAGATCCAGCATGGTGTGCTTTTACAAACACCCATTTCAAACTTATCACACGGGGTCGAATGATTAAATGTGGTGTACTTGAAAATTACAATTGGTCACCATCACAGCCACCCGCTTAAACACCTAACACGCACCATCGACCACCACTACCACCGCCCGACAGATGGTGCGGGACACGACATGCGACGTTGGTTGGCAAGTGGTGGGGAAGTCTGTCAGGGGCAACAACGATGGTGGTGGTTGCGGCCTCGTTCGATAGTTGGTGGTGGTGGCAACACTAACGAGAGGGGTGACAGATGTGAGGATGTGACGGTGCTGAGTGGTCGAATATTCAATTTCCTTATGTTAAACTCCTTCATAATTTGAATTTATTTGAAATAAACTATCTAGCGGAATTTTATACGAATTCATATTTATTTTAATTCATTTCTTAACTAAATACATTCAAAATAAATCTAGGCAAATCTGATTACATCAAGAAATAGAATTTTGATTTTAACACTACTGAGTTTTGCGAACTAGTTTTTATAACCTTTAAACGTAATGTGGTGCTGTTTTTTGTCATTTTGTAGGACTTGTAAAATCAAAATTACAAGTTGATGCAACCTTCTTATCTAGATAGTAGTATGTTATCACGTCACAACTAGTGGTTGGTTATTTTCAGAAATACTGAAAAAGACATGTTGATATATATAGCAGCGTTTTTCTTTCTTTTTTCCCCGTTTTCCTCAAGTTTTGGGATATAAACAAATTGAAAAAGTCCAATAGCTGCACACAAAAATAAATTTTGAGGCTTGTGAAGAAGATGAAAAAATGTAAACAATTGTGTTAATTCGACTCATCTCCTAGATTTATATTGTTTTTAAGTTTTATTTTCTTATGCTAACGTAACGTTATTTCTTTCATTTCATATGCTTGATGCCTTGGGGTTCCACGTCGAAATATATTGTTTTTGTATTCGTGTTTTGATATCCAAGTCTGTGGCGGAACTTCACGCGGTGTGTATGTGTGTGGGAAGGGGTTTGAAGTCTGAAAAGAATCTAAAATTGTAATCCAGTACTAAAAGTTAACTCAAAAGAAACATCGCATGTATAATAACCTAGACCTTATTTGTAGTTCGGGATGAAATTCTTTATTTTGTGAACTTTGTTTTGCACAAGGCATCAAATAAAGATACCTATAAATACTTTCATTTGTTTCCTTCAAGCCCGTTGTCACATGAAATTTATGTTGCTGATTTCAACGTCTTCAAACCATTTTAGTTAGTTGGATTTAGTTAAAACCAATGCAAAATTTGAATAAACATTTTGATACAAGTTTCAAGGAGCTGAGCCCCAAGTAGGGGTCAAGTTAACAAGCACCCCACAAAGGCGAGCATAAATCTATTATGTTCTGAAAGCCTCTACAAATCGCTTCTTATCAAGTCTAGTAATTTAATTGTCAGCGGTAAGTAACAATCGTTATGCACTAATTGGCAAGAGAAACTATGTTGATCATCAAACATGCTGGCAATAGTAAATGCCATGAATAATAACTTGTGTTATCACTAGTAAATTTTATAAGTATAAGTTATGCGATTAACAACTGTTAAGCGGTCAAACTAACTCTTAATCAACAACAACTTGGGTGATCAACATTGATTAAGTTACCATTGTTAGGTCAGTTTTTAACGTCAACTGTTATCATAATTAACCAGTCCAATTTTTTAGAGCAGAAACATATATATTTATTTTTGTTTCCGTTTGAATTATCAGATTATATAGTTTGAAAGTGCATCGAAGTGTTTTAATTTAGCAATGATTCGTACATGATTTATAGAAATGCCTTGGACTTTTCAAACTAAAAAAAACTTATAAGTACTGTTACCTATAATCTATTGAAATTGTAAACCAAGTACTGTCGATTTATTGCTTCAAGAATCAAGATAACTTATTACAAAGACGGATTAAGACAATTTAAAACGTGAATAAATAATTTTCTTTTATTGGAACACATTGCATTGAATATTTAACATGGTTTTGACTTTTTCCTTTGAAAATCATTTATGTGCTTCTTAATTAATATTTTAATAGTTTATATGTCTGAATGGTTTATCATTTAATGATTCAACCTGTTTGTTTTGTTAACATATGTCTGCATGGTTAAGATATTAAGATATTTTATTTTTAAATGATTAATGTTGAATGGTTAAGATGTTTATAGCTGAATATTTAAAACATATTATCTGAATTGGTCATAAATTTGTCGTTGAATAGTTAAACGATATACTAGCTTTTAATGATTCAGATCTCTTAATGATTTAACATTTAATGATTCAAATATTTTTTTAATTTAACATTTAATTTATAATTAAAAGTTAATCAAATAGTTATTTAATTTTGAAAATGGGCTCAAATGAAAAAGAGCCTAAAAAGCCCAAAAAATATCCCAACAATGACCAAGAAATATTCCAAAAATTTGAATTAAAACCCCCTCAAGTCAAGAGTTTGAAACGCAATTTGAAATCCAAAATCCCCCCAAACCCTCACACAATCAAGAGCATCATCGGAACCCTAGATCGACAAACATAATATGGCAGTGGTTCCACCGGTCACCGGCAAGGAGCTGACGAATCCGCCGTCCGACGGCATCTCCAACCTCCGTTTCTCTAATCACTCCGACAATCTGCTTGTATCTTCGTGGGACAAAGTAACTTTTTTTTCTTAAATTTTCATCATCTTCCCCTTTGCATTTCATTATTCTAACGAACAGCG
Organism: Flaveria trinervia; assembly: GCA_025506515.1. Classification (NCBI taxonomy): domain Eukaryota; kingdom Viridiplantae; phylum Streptophyta; class Magnoliopsida; order Asterales; family Asteraceae; genus Flaveria; species Flaveria trinervia. The sequence continues at coordinate 14,873,831 of CM046448.1, forward strand.
AATGACTAACAAATTCTACGCTTTTTCTGCAACTCAGAAGTGTTCCTTTTGCACGTAGTTGTCAGAAGGCGCAATGCGCTTAAAAACCTAGGGTTTTTACTTTTAAGTGGACACATAATGTAAAAAATTCTAAATTTGACCTTTTACATGTGTTTTATGCTGGTTTTGGACTAGTTTAGGCTGTTTTAGGTTGATACGAGGGTTGTTCAAGGCTAGTGGAATTGTTTTATCCCTCTTAGGATGGTTTTTGGCCTGAATTAAGTTTGAAAATGTGCTGATTATTTGAAAATGGGCTTTTGACGATAGAGATTTTGCCCCATAGCGAGCTGTATTCTGAAAGTTAATATTTTATATTTGTGATTTTTTTGGTGACAGATTGTTCGATTGTATGATGCGAGTGAAAATGTGTTGAGAGGAGAATTTACACATGGAGGTGCTGTTCTTGATTGTTGCTTTCATGATGATAATTCTGGTTTCAGTGCTAGTGCTGATAATACTGTTAGGAGGTGAGCAAGAATATTATGTTTAGGTTCAATGTTACTAGTATTATTTCAAGCCATATATGAGATTACCAGGTTTTAGTTCTAATGATTGATAGTTCCCCTGCGTATATTTCAGGCTTGTTTTCAACCAAGAGAGGGAGGACATCCTTGGACGCCATGATGCTCCTGTTCGATGTATTGAATACTCTTATGGGACAGGTAAGATGTTTACATATAGATAAGGTTACATTGTTATATAAATATTTTTACATGTTCTAAGTAGATCTTGATGTACATACTTACATACTTTCATAATATATGTTTTAAAAAGCCGAAGGCGCTAGCCTAGGAGCACGATGTCTGAAAAGTTAATACAAAAACTATAACAATTCACAAAAATTGTTGGTGATTTTTGTTTTCCTTTGTAATTGATATATGCACTAGACCAAAAGGAGGTATCTAAGCTAACTAATCCAAAAGGTGTAGAGTAGATACTCATTTTATTGAACTAATCCTGGACCGTATGAATGGCAAGGGCCGAGGGGGTTGATGGCAGTTCCCCTTGTGGTGGTCCTAGTATGCATGACACATTTAAGCTTCATCTAGAAAAAAATATGGATCTTCCTTTTCCATATACAAGAATTCTAAGTGCTCCAAGCACCAGACTCAGCATACAACAGGCTTCCTAAAGCAGCACCTCAAGCCATATCTCGTGATCACATACTTTAGCTGTCTTGAGACATTCTTTCATTTTATTTGAGCACCTAGCACCTCAGCTGTGTTTTTTTAAAACCAAGTTCATAATCATGTCAATTTCATCACATCCAAACCTTCTGTCAGATTGCTATCTACTTAATTTTACATGTATGATGCACTAGAGTTTGATATTAAGTTTTTATCCTTCTGTAACCACTTTGTAGGGCAAGTGATAAGTGGCAGTTGGGACAAAACCCTGAAGTGTTGGGATCCAAGAGGTGCAAGTTCACAAGAGCGGGCTCTAGTGGGGACATACGCTCAACCAGAACGTGTCTATTCCATGTCTCTTGTTGGGAATCGTGTTGTGGTTGCAACTGCTGGCCGACATGTTAATGTTTATGATTTGAGGAACATGTCTCAACCTGAACAACGAAGGGAATCTTCTTTAAAATATCAAACCAGATGTGTAAAGTGTTATCCCAATGGAACTGGTATTTTTGTAAACTTCTTTCAAGTTTTTTTTAAAACACTTTTTTTCCTTATCTAATTAAGTTGATAACTTGCAGGTTATGCTCTTAGTTCTGTGGAGGGTCGTGTTGCAATGGAATTTTTTGATCTTACTGAGACCGGTCAATCGAAAAAGTATGCCTTTTATAAACTACTCAACCCTTCGTTATGATCCCTATGTTTTTCATTATCAAATATTTTTTTTATTGTTGTTGCCTTTATGCTATGTTCAGATATGCTTTCAAGTGTCATAGGAAATCAGAAGCTGGAAGAGACATTGTCTACCCCGTAAACACTATCGCGTTTCACCCTGTGTAAGTTTGTTTTTACTGTTGCTCAGTTCACGCAGTTACAATCAATGACATTTAAGATACGTTTGAACCTTAAAAAAGACTTCATTTTGTAACCGGCACAAATCATATTCTGAAATGAACAAATCTAATTATGGTAATCTAACTATAAGTATTTGACACTTGCAGTTATGGGACATTTGCAACAGGCGGGTGTGATGGTTTTGTTAATGTTTGGGATGGAAATAACAAAAAGCGACTGTATCAGGTATATTTTACCATGCAATTTAACATTTTACAAATATTTGTTGATCAGTTTAGAATTTCAAGATTCTTACTTGGTGATTTTGTGTTCACTTTGCAGTACTCAAAGTATCCTACAAGCGTTGCTGCTTTATCATTCAGCAGAGATGGTCGATTATTGGCTGTTGCATCCAGTTATACTTATGAAGAGGGAGACAAACCGTAACTACCCTTTTTCCCTAATATTTACATCTTCGACCTTGTTTTAACCCATTTACTTATTAGTTTGTTGATTTTTGTTATTTTCATCTCTAATGGATCAAATAAAAGAGTCAGTTATAAAAGCAAATTGGGTCAGCTGAAAAATTAGATAAATAGTGTAATAAATTTCTAAGGCACTAAAACTCATAAAAAGATAAAAAGTGATTTGGGTCAACATGACGTGCCCGACCCGTCCATTTTTATATGTTTCTTTTGGTTGCATAACATCTTTTTTACTTGGGTTTAATTATCTTGCAGTCATGAACCTGATGCCATCTTTGTCCGTAGCGTGAACGAAGTCGAAGTGAAGCCAAAGCCAAAAGTTTTACCTAATCCTGCTACATAATTGGAAACTGCTTCATGATTTGAATGTAATTTGTCATCTTGTTCAGCAAAATATCTTTTGCAGGCTGATGGTCAAGTGCCATTCAAGTCAAGGGTGTTATGATGCTTGTGTGCCAAATGTAAGATTGAAATGCTAAATGTTTTTATCAGTATGCATCTATGGAAAGATAACTAAAACACTCTGTCGGTTTGATTAATTGTATTGTTTTTTATATGATTATATTTTTTTCATAAATGTAATTGACATCAGTGTGAAAAACTATTGTGGATTCCGGTTTATTAGTAGAAGATATCAATGCTTGATCTATCTATTTTGTCAAATGTGCAAATGAATAAGTTTTAAAAACCTAATCAAGTTATTTTCTACTTATAAAGAAGTAAAGGAAAAGGTTGGTGTTGAATTCATGATTTTGAAGTTATTATCATGTAGGTCATAGCCAACTGTTTTATGGTAGCATACACATGTTTTTAATAATTTTTTTATTGTAATTGTAAGTTTCAGTTTTAGTTACTAGACTAAATTTAGGTTCATTGAACTGGTTTTCATGTTAGCTGAAGTAGGTTATTGGAATATTATTTGTTTTTTGAAGCTAGGTTGAACTAGAATATTACAATGATTTGAAATAGAAGATTTAGATTTTTAATTGTTTCAAATAAACTAGATCATAAGAGAAGTTATATAAAGTAAGGGCCTGTTTGATTTGTGTTGATTCAGCTAATCTGATTGACTCGGTTTGTTGTTTAGCGTGTTTGATGTGGTTGTGTTGTGTTTTGATTGGGTCTGTGGTAACCCAGATCCTAAATTAAATCATTCTCACCAATAAAAGGGGCGATGCCCCTCCTTTTACCAACCCCTGCAACCCGCTCTCCTTTGTCAAACCCCTACCGTGTGACCCCCTCGGCGAGGTCTTCCACACGTCGGCGACCTCCATCTCTCTGGCGCCCTCCCTTTGTTGTGCTCCCCCTCCAGTGCCCTCCCTTCGCCATACTGATCAAACCCATCAAGATCAAACCCTCCCCGGCCTGGTTGTTAGATGGTGGTGGTGGGTGATGTACGATAGTGTTAGTGGGTGGCGTATGATGGTGGCATCATCCTCCCAGGGATGGTAGTAGCTGGTGGTGGTGGTGAGTTTGATGTGTTGTCGTGGTGAGTTTGGGAATTTGAATAAAAGTTCAAGAATAAAATTGGGGATTTGAAAATACAATTTGAGGATTTTATCATTCAGCAGAGTTAGTTAAATATTAAATTAAACAGTCAAGTTTTAGTCAGATGCAGACTCAGTCAGAACTTCTAACTGGGCCAGCTTTTGACTCAGTTAAATATTACTGAATCAACGGTAATCAAACAATCCCTAAGTAAAATATTTTCAACTTGAGTCACGTCGGTTTAAAATCTTAAATACTGAATTCCATTTCAACGATTGAGTGGTTCAACACGGTGGCCGCCTCTGGCGTTAGGGTTTGCTGGATCGTGCTCAATCCTCTCCAACCCTGTAGCAAACAAGTGGCTTTACTTCCTTCGACCCTGTACCACCACCACCACCACCACCCATCGTCGTCGCCCCTCTTCCACCTCTTCGACCCTGTAGCAAACAAATGGCTCCACTTCCCCTTCTCCTTCCTCCCCTTCCCTTCCACCCACCCTATCGCCGTCGCCGAGGCCTCTTGTACCTCTGGGCCGATTCTCCGGCCTTCGATCCCAACAAATCGCTTGTCGTGACATGGTTCCGTCCTGGTTGACTCGGTCAACAACCGAGTAATTGTTCTTAACGAACTTGCTGCTTTGTACTATTCCAATTCCAACAACTCGTGGCTCAAATTCTCCCCCAATTTTCCGTCGAAGCCTCGAAGTCCAATTTTGATTAACAAATCGATAATTACGGTGGTAGGTGGTGCGGGTGTTAGATGTGTGGTGGCGGTGGCGGTGTTGTGTGGTGGCGGTGGTGTGTGGTGCGGTGTGGTGGTGTGTGGCGTTGTGGAGAAAGGAATGTGAGAGGAAATTAAAAAGTGAGTTTTTTTATATTTTTATAGCCCTTGGGGGTATTTTGGTTATTTTTAAAAAAAAATTAATAGAAAATGTTAACACCGTTAGTCAAAAAGAACAAAAATAGAAAACGATTTGCAAAACTCAGGCCAATAATAGAGACAAAATAAATGTTGGTACTCAAGTGGAGACAATTTGCAAAACTCAGAGACGAAAATCGAGATTAACTCTCTCTCTCTCTCTCTATATATATATATATATATATGTATGTGAGTGATCAAATGGGAACTCGCTTTTTTGTGAGAACTTTAGAAACCAATCTCAATCACTAGTTTTCAATGATAAAATTGTAATTTATAAAATATATTTAAAAAAATTATAAATTGAAAAATAACATAAAAATAAAAAATAAAAACACAAAAATGTTCCCCTAGTTTCCCTCTTTCATAAAAAATATTTTTTATAAAAAATAAAAAAAAATTCTCGTTTTTTCACGAAATTCATTTTACACATGTGTAATACCGAATTTACACGTGTGTAAATCCAGTATTACACATGTGTATTACCAGATTTACACATATGTAAACAACGGATGGATGCTTTTTAAAAAAAAATTATATCAATATGGTAGGCGTTGGAAAGGTAAAAAAAATTGATTTTTATGATGAATTTTTTTTGAAAAAATGATGTCGTAAAAGAAAGCTATGAATATTTAAAAAAAGGGGGGAAATGACATGTGATTTGCATATTATAAAAAATAAGTGGCTCAAATTGGTTTTTAGAGTTCTCACAAAAAATATGGTTCTCAAGATAACACTACCATATATATATATATATATATATATATATAGCCCGCACGATACGATGGTGCGTAACGTGATGAAGCAACATTTTACATACGGTAGACGTTTCTAGTATTTTGTTATTGTTGTAGTATTTAACAAAAATCTATTATGTTGAAAACAAACGTGTAATAAATTAACACAAATTTAAAAGGTTTACATGGTTCCTAAAATAATACAAAGTTCAAATAGTGCAAATATTTTAAATTTTTATGTAATTGTTAGTAAGTTTAAGGTTATTATATAATTAATTGTAAGGAGATAATATATAAATAATGATATAATTACTATTTTACTTTTAAAAATAGTTGTATATATTTTTAATTGTAAAGTATCTTAAACTACACGATCTCATATAATTTATATATATATTATAGATAACAGCTTGGTATCATGTGACATAATTTATTTTTCGATTAAATATTTATTCTATGATTGAGTGACACTATGTATTTTCAGATGGCAACAAATTTTAGCAATTATAGTGATACCGTGTAAGCCAAAACAACCAATCGAGTGTCATCAGTAGAATTTAGAATTTTTTTTCATATGGGATTAGTCCAAACATGGAAACAAATTTATTAAACAACAAATCATCCGATTAAGAATTAGAAACAAATAAAACACTAAAAATCTAAATCACTGAAGTTTGATTAACACGAATAATCCACCAATTGAATCCTGTTAAAAGCATTTCTTCCTAATGCTCAAAGCCTTAAATTAATGGCGGAGCTTGAATCACACCATCAGAGAGAGGGGGGGAGAACTTTAAATATATTAAAAAATTTACGCTACCGAACGAAAATTAACATTACTGACGGAGAAAAGAGGGGCTCTCACTAACCTTTGCCCATGCCCGAAATACGATTAAAAAAGAAAAAATATGGGTCAAATAATAACACAAATAGTGTTGATCTTAAAGAGAGATATAGTGATGAGCTATAAGTTAAAAGAACGTGTGAAGTTAACGTTAATGGTTGAGAGTATATACGTAAGACATGACATCTTAGTTATGAATTTATGATTGCTTTTACATCCAACCACGTTGTACCAAACCTTTACGTGGCACTATACTTTGATCCTTTATTACGTCTAGTTTTTTGTTGTCCGACTTTACAACCAAATTGTTGAAAAGCGTTATCCTTTCACCTAAATACAATACATGTGTCTCACACATATGAATTTTGGATCACACCATGGTAATTAGATTTAGAGGACAACTTTATGTTTGTTGTAATCGTAAATTAACGATGGTATGTTATTTTTCTTTTAAAGATTAGTTATGACGGTTATCGTAGTTATAGATCTTGAAACTTTTGTGACGGGCCAAAAACCGGTCTGCTAGAAAGTAACTGAGAAATTAACAAATGTTGATGAAAGAAAATGAAATGATTTAATATAATTGTCACTTATTTAAATAAACAATCATTTGGCAACAAGTATCATACCTATTATGGCTCATATGTAGAAATTCTGTGTGCCCAGATAAGAACTGTTATCTCGACTCAAGTGCTACAAACTACATGTCTAATACGACATGTAATATCTCAAATTATATTACTATTTAATAAAAACATACAAAAAGCAACTTAATTTCGATAGAATTAGATCATTTTGAAGAGACTAGCATTCTATGCCTGTTACAAAAAAATACCATAAATAAAAATAAAATAAAATTATAACATGTTTTAAAAATAAACAACATGACATCTACGTGGTCAAAGCTGGGTCATATTCTCCTACAACAAAGAACTATTAGAACGATCAAATGCATTTGGGTAACCTTCACTATTCCTTTACTTTTCGTGTCTTCATATATGCCTTTAACATCTTCTTCCCCATTGCAAACATCCTCAATTCCTCATTCTCATTAGCATTCACTTCTATGACCACTTGGCACTCGCATGACAAGACAAACGAGTTGCTTATCCTGATTCAATTCTTTAATTAACTGTTAAATTGTTTATCATTTTATTAATTTTAAAAGCTGTTCATTTTTGTCATTACCATCATTAGGGAGTACATAACACGTTTTTCTAGTTCATACATCCCATATACCGCATTTGTTTCGTCTTGACAAACCCCACCAAAACTTTAAATCATTTGTCGTCAAAGGATACAACCGACCATGATTTTCAATTCCAAAACCAAAAAAATCTTCTACCATTGATTTTGACATTCTGTTTAATCTATGCTTCGAAATTCATATGCAAATCCATAAATATATATATATATTTTTGATTTGATGATGCAATTAATAGCTCCACGAGTATTTCTGGAAACATCTACTAAACAAAATCACTTTCCGAAAGAGTGCTGGTGTTGGACTATACCTACCGCTAAAAGGGGTTTTCTCTTACAAAACAAATGAAGTGCATTTCAGTGTAATGTTACAACGGTCCCACCCTACTATACAACAACATAATTAATTAGCAGTTTGTTTATAATATGTACATACGTGTACAAACTAGTGACCAATAACTTAATAACGTGTCATTAGTTAACCAGCAAATCCTATATTCGGGCCACAAACCAAATTAATATGTACTTGTTTGGTTGCCGAATTAAAAATGGATCATATCATATCATATATTCATAATCATATGTGTGGAATATGAGAGCTTATCCTATCGCTATCAAATTGGTTTAATCAAGTGCCACGTACTTTCTCGAATGGAACTTCACATCACTATATTATGGATTATTAATTATGTCATAAAATAAATAAATAATAATTGTTAAGCTTTATGCTTATCTAAAGGAGTTTGGCTAGTGTTTATGTCGTAAAAAATATAGGAAGTAACGAGGGGCATCACATGTCATGCGTGATCTATTTATATACGTAATTTTCTAGCGTAAATAAACGTATTATGCAAATGGCATAAATATATGCAATGGGTAATGAAAAATTAGGTACACACCTACACGTTTATAGTTTATACACACAATGTAAATGATAAAAGGAGAATGTAAACAAGTATAAACAGACAGTCAAATTAAAAAGAACACAAATCCTAATTTTATGTGATTTTTTTTTGAGTTGATAAAATATGCTAAGTATATAAAAGTGGTGGAATGATTTTAATGAAAAAGGTTAATACACGAGTAGGTTCTTTTAGCATGTCTAGAGCTTTTATCTATCTCGATATTATGATTTATGAGTTTGTTAGCTTGTAGCGAGTTTCACATTCTTTTTACCACTTTGATATGATTGTTGGTGCTTCGTTAGAGTGATATTGTATTGTTAGAGTAACGAGGCATGAGTTATTGATTTTTTGTTTTTAAGTTAATTAATTATGTTTGTGAGATATCTTTGTTAAAGATTAAAAAGTATAAAATCAAATATTATGGTATAGATCTTTATAAATAAAAAATAATATGTAAAAGTTGTTTGAGATTAAAAGAATATGTGATATATTATTGATACTTACCGAGAAATTAAAAGTAAAGCAGTAAGAATACGAAGAACAACGTTTTTTCCTTTGGGAAATGAACATGAAAGCTTGGAACCGACCCATAGTATTCAGGCATGAGAGAACACATACAATTTTATTCACGCCCTAACAAATCAAAAAGAAGTTTTTCAAATTAAAGTACTCACGTACCATTTTGTACTTAGAAGGTGTAATCTAAAAGTCAGATTTGTGCCTTTTTTGCAACGAATATCCAGAGACTCATGAACACACTCTCATCTCCTGTTCTTTGGCTTCACTTATTTTGGCTAAAATTAATAGCTGAGTGAAGATTGCTCAATTTTCATTTGAAGATCTACTAAAGATTCATGAAACCAATCTAGGGTCCAATGAAGGATGAAAGCTCATACAATTTGACACCGTCTTGGAGTATTTGGTGTGTTAGAAACGATCTAAAAAATAACAACAAACGAGTATCGGTGAGTACTATCGTGAGGGAAATTAAAACTATTTTCTTCTTGTGGATCAAGAATCATCTTAAAAAAGGTTAAACAAGATTGGGCTAGTTGGATCCCTTTCGATGTATCTATGTAAATCATAGTTGGGATTTATAGTATCGGTGTATGTATTTTTTTTGCTAGCAACTTGCCAGTCATTTGATTTCATCTTGCAGTTCAAATAAAAAAGAGGAAATTACAAATTTTGTTTTTTAAGTATACCTAAAATTATGGATCTTGTCCTTAAACTTTCATAATTGCACTGAGCGTCCTTTATTTAAAAACTTATCACGGTTTATGTCCTTTCTACTAACTGATAAATTAACTTTTTCAGTTAGTTTTTTGTAAAATACCATTTTACCCTTACCCCTTAAAGCATAAAATCTGTATTTTTCACTAATCTTTTATTTTTTTCTTTTTGTTTTTATTTTATTTACTTTATTTCTCACTACTTTTTTTCTCTTTTCTAACCACTTTTATTTTAATAAACTTATTTTATTAATGGTCATTTTACCCTTAACCCTTAAAATGAAAAAATGTGTTATTATTAATATTTTATTATTATTATTATTATTATTATTATTATTATTATTATTTTAAATTTATTTTATTTTCTTTACTTTTATTTATTTTTAGACCCTTTTGTTTAAAGAAATAATCATAAATATTAGTAGTAATTAAATTTTTTTTTATATAATGTAATTTTATTTATAGATTTTTATTTTCTTATAATTTTTTTATTTGTTCAATATGTTCATTACCTTTGTAATAAAACTAATAGAAATTAGACAACTAAATTTTTAACTTTTTTGATACAATATTTTTTAATCGTTTCAAGTTATTTGGTTTAGGGTTTATATTCGAAACCGGTTGGAAAAAGTAAGATTTTGGTTTATGATATGAATTGTTACTTTTTTGTATTCAATCAAATAGTTTGTTTTTAAATATAAATATAATGTGATAACGCGTTATTTTAATTTAAAATAAAATATACTAAAAGGTTACTAAAGAACTACTTGTAGTTTTTAAATAAACAATCATTCAATTTTTTTTATTAAATGTACTTTTATTCATGATTTTATTTAAACTGTTAATAATAATTTTTTATCAACAGAAATCTAAGCCAAACCACTTAAAATTAAAACAAAACCGAACCAAACAATTACTAAGGGTTTGCTTTGATTTGGTTTTACGATTAAGTTTATTGAACATTTTTTTAGTAAAAACGCTTAAATACTTCATATATCTATTTTAATTATACATGTAGCTCAATTTATAATAATTATAACAAAGTGAAATACAAGAAAAAGTCATATACTACAATCATACGGTCTTTAATAGGTTTCTAATATAAAACGTAAGTCAAACTATTTAAAATAGTTAAAAATTCTTATACCAAAAGGTAATAGAAAAACGATGATGAAACAAAATCGATTACTAGTTTAAATTTATAACATAAAAAATATTGTAAGCTCTTCATATTGTTTTCGTATGATTAGAAAGGTAGATAACTAATTTTTAAAAATAAAATAATAAATAAAAAAAACTATAGATAAAATTATATTTTATAAAAAAATATTTAAGTAATAATAATTCAGATAAGTTTATAAAATAAAATTTTATTAAAAAAGATAAAGTAAATAAAATAAAAACAAAACGGAAAAAGAAAAAGATTAAGGAAAATTGAAGATTTCGTCCTTTAAGGGATAATGGCAAAATGGTACATTCACACAAAACTAACTGAAAAAGTTAACTTCAGTTAGTAGAAATGGCATAAAATATGATAAATTTTTAAATAAAGAACACTCAGTGTAATTATCAAAGTTTAAAGACAAGATCCATAATTTTAAACATATGTAAAGGACAAAATTTATAATTTACTCAATAAAAAACACAATTTTTTATTTTATCTAAATACTTAGTATTTAGAGGAAAAATTAATTTTTTTACCAAATACAAAATTCCACAAATCATTTTTTAAAGGACAAAATTTAGTTAAACTAGTACTAAGCATCCCGCGTTGCAATGTGGAGTGTAAAATTTAAATCATACCACGTAACACTAATAACATACTACCGTCAGTGACTACCAATACCGAAAAAATCATACAAGGTGAAAAATAAATAAAAAAATAGATGTGAAAACGTTAAACTATGCAGTGAAGCAAACAGAACATAAACCACATAAAATAATAAGTAAATTGATCTACGATCAGACCATTGTGATGAGGCTATTAAGCTGGAAAAAATAAGCAAACAACGTTGAATCACACACACACTACGAAGTGTTAACTCATAAAATTTAGATCAGAACGTAAAAAGAAAATTTTGTAAATTACAAAAAGTATAGAAACCAAAGTTGAAAGAAAAAATATATCGATGCTAATTTGTAAGATGTAAAAGGGGGGTTTAAATAAATAGTTGAAGATAAAGAAAAAAAGTAAGCATAAACCATAAAACACATAATACAACTTATAATACATATAAAACTTGAAAATTAGTATAATATGAATATATATCATCATGGAAAAAGAATAGAATATAGGATGTGATTACTCTAAGAGCATTCATAGTTGGTTTATTTTTTTTTATGTGAGTGTGTCGTATATTATAACGGATTGTTATGGGTGTATAAGATAAACAATATTATTGGTTATTCATAGGGTTGGCATAACAATCGGACAAGAACACGATAAGTGCTGACACGAACATGACATGATAACTAATCGTGTCATTTTTTTTCAGACACGAACACGAACCTGTTTAGAAACAGATTACATGATAAGACCCTGTTAAGAGATACGAAAAAAAATCACACGTTTAGTGAAACAAAAATTGACTGAAGTCCAAAATCCTGAAATATAGCATAATTTTTAACATGATAATCATTGACATATTTGAAACAAAAGTCAATAAAAAGTCTATTTTAACTAATAACATTGTTTAAAGAGGAAATAGACGGAGTATGAAGAGGGCTCAAGCGGAGGTCGGAGACTCGGTCGATTGTATTTTGATAGTCGTATTCGATTGAAGCAGTTGGGCAAGGGATAAGGTTTTTAAAGTAAACATGAAAAATAATGACATATATATATATATATATATATATATATATATATATATATATATATATATATATATTTAATAAGCTAAAAATATAAATAAGTCTTAACATGTGCGTTAACAGTTGAGCATGTGTTTGATATGTTAAGACACGATTTTTATTTTGTCGACCTGTTAACAACACGAAACCTGTTAAACTCAAACACGAAACCTGTTAACTTCGTGTTGTATCGTGTTAACAGATCTGTGTTAGAAATTGTCAGCCCTAGTTATTCATATATTTGGGGAAACAAAGTCCAACACATTTACAAAAATATAGCGATAAAGATATAAAAATATATCTAATTGAAAAAAATAATATTTTTAGTATAAATACGAAAAGAAGAATAAAAAATTAATGTTTAAATAAAATTACTAATAACTTTTTTACACCGTCGCTAACATAAGTTACAAACTTCTAGATTTTCATTTAATATAAGTATATAACTGATGTCTGGTTTTCATCTTTTCCTACGCCTCATCCAAACACCCCTAAGTGCGAAGAATTTACTTTGAAAATTCGACCCTTTGACTCTCCAACTTGGTTATTATCATAATAGGCTAATACCACAATTTCAAATTGTCTTTTCCATTAAACATAACTAAATACCAGTTACTTTGGAATTTTACCCAACTATCTTAAAACATAACATAGATACTCAAAAGTAAAGTTTTGAATAATTCACTTCTCCTTTCTAGATCAATTTGTAGCTTTATAACATGTCGAGCGTAGTTTATGTATAGAAATAATTATTTTCACTTGTTAAATATGTGCACATAGGTTTATAACATGTAAACATAATTAGTGTTGGTTCGGTTTGACTTGTGAATAGACATACTACCACCCAATTTTAAACGTTGACTAATTAGAAGTTACAAATAAGAGTTCAATTGTGTAGCTAGTTTGATTATTAATAACTATATAACTTAGTTCAAATTGCATAAATAAATAGAAAAAAATAAACAGATAAATAATATACACGACTCAAATCATCTTATTTGTTTAAAAAAACATACCATAACATTCATTTTTATATGTGTTTCATAACCAGACCGAACCTGTAGGACAAGAAATATAACAAACCGCCGTTTCGATTTGGTACATATAAACCGTTCCATTTTGCATATACGAGATTAGGAGTTAAGGAGTGAAAGAAGAAACATGGGGACTTTGTAAAAGAGTCAAAATACACGTTTTGTTGAGAGTGGATGTTTGACTTTGAAAAAGTCCAAAATTTGAAACTTCCTATTACACCACAGTCCACACACTCACAGGATTACGATGAAATATTTTTATTTTCATAAAAAGTATAATAAAAAATTAAGCAGCCATCTCAATCTCTTGATAGTTTCCTTTTAAAGAGAAAAAGACATTTGTACCCCCCTAACTCCACTCCCACTCTTGTTGACCGTGACCGCCGCGACTTCACTGCTTATCCACCCAGTACCCACTCAACTCACAACGTGTATCCTCCACATTCTTTCACTTGCTAATTTTATTTTTATTTTTCAAGTTAAACTTTATAATTTCTACTTTAGTTGGATAAGGTTTATTGTAATGATATAAATACTAATGTTACATTATTATAAAAGGGTTTAAAGGGTAAGTTTTTATTTACTGACTTTTATTTGTAATCGTTGTTTTTGTTCTAACATTTTGTTAGTGGTTATAACGATAATAAAAATTAATTTTCAACAATAGTAAAATGAAAGGGTTTGAGAAAAGTTGATGTAATATAAACAAGTGTTAATGCATTGATATCATAAAAATCTGTATATGTTCTTGATTTTTTTTATCATAATAGTCACTCAATCTAATCTTGAGCATTTTAACTTTTAATGGCACACGAAAAGATAAGTGAACTAAATTTTATATAAAAATATTTGATTAATTATGGTATTCAACTCAAAACTAAATATAAGTTTTAAAAATAAGAAATATATTGTTTACACTTTATTATTTAAAGCTAGGAAGTTGGGACTTATCATCTTGAACGTGTTAGTCAACTATGGTAGGGAAATACTTTTGCTTATAAATACCCACAAACATCACACAATAACATATCATATCATAAACAACTACAACACTTCCACTATTACCTCCAACACAAGTTACACCTACAAATGGCACTTGAAGCTCTAAACTCACCGGCCACAACCACCGCAGCGCCACCGCCTTCCGTCATCTTCAAAGACATGAATTTCCCCACCGCCACCGCAATTCAAGACTCTTGGAACAAAGGCAAGCGGTCGAAACGATCGCGTGCCACCGCCAGTGCAGAAAGCGACATTTCTCATTCGTCGGATGCTGCACAGCCCGAGCATCCGACGGAGGAGGAGTACTTGGCTTTCTGCCTTATGTTACTTTCTCGCGGCGGCAACACGGGTGTCTCCGCCGCGACTCACGCGGCGGAGCACCCGCTGCCGCCGCTACCAGTGTCTCACAAGTGCAGTGTTTGCAACAAGGAGTTTTCTTCTTATCAAGCCCTCGGTGGCCACAAAGCCAGCCACCGGAAAAACGTCTCCGACGACCACCCATCCACCTCCGCCACCACCACCACCACCGCTAGCGCCGGCGGCCACTCGCCGTTGAAGCCTAGTGGTAGGGCCCACGAGTGCTCCATCTGCCACCGGACCTTCCCCACCGGCCAAGCTCTCGGTGGCCACAAGCGGCGGCACTACGACGGCAATAACTCCGGCGCCGGAGCTGCGGCTAGCGGCGTTACGACGTCCTCCACCAATAGTCAACCCCGTGATTTTGACTTGAATCTGCCTGCTTTCCCTGAGTTTCCTCTTGGGTTGAACGTTGACTTCGTGAAGAAAGGTCAAGTGTTCATCGATGAGCAGGAGGTTGAGAGTCCTCATCCGGCTAAGAAACAACGCTTAGCAGCAGCAAGCGAACGAAATCAGTAACTTAAATTCGTAGTTATTCGCAGAATATTTGGACATCAAGATGTGTTATTGGGAGACGTTATCGTAATAACACGATGGTTATTCATATTAGGTTTGATTATTGTAAAGATATTGTTGTTTTAAATTTTAATACGATTGATTTGATTCATTGATTAATGGAAGCATAGTAGCATTTTTATAATATTAATTTATTGTGCATCGATTATTATCATTCAATTGTGGGTGAGATGTAACAGATGAAGGCTTCCGGCATCGTGCCCTCTTCAATATCAATTTTCTTTCTTCAATATCAATTTTCTTTGAAGTATTTCATATCAACTATTCATACTAACTGTTTAAATTATTTATTATTAACCAAAAAGAAGTAGCGTCGTGTTGTTTTTATCGTTATAAAAATGAAGTTATCATGTGGGGCGGTTGATGCGTAAATGCACATGTGGAAAGGAAAAAGGTTTAAATAAATATTTGTGGGGCGGCATTAGGGTGGGGTGGGGGGGGTGGTGGTTGTGTAAACATAGGCAACAGGTTGGCACGACTTAGGTTTGCTTCGCTGCCTATTCATGACACGTGGATATTGAATAGATTCCAATTCAGTGGCGGTGTTTTTTCTCCTTTTTTCTTTTTTTTTTTAAATTTTAAACAGCTGCCTGATTACTTTTACCAACGACTAATCTACTATCATTGTTAACAGTTTTTATGTACGAAGGATTTCAACTTTGTGATCTTTTGGACAGAACAACGTCATCTTACTATCAGCATTTTTTTCTGTCAAAATATATTATGATCTTTATAAGGTTAAATGTACGATCTATCTCAGATGATAAATGTTATTTTAATTGAACTTATTTATTTGTTTTCCAGTCGAGATTACACCTCCAACTTCCACATAAAAAATTTATTGTTAAGAAAATTCACTGGTTCAACTTTAAACATTTTACTCAAAATGAGATTTGAATCCATAATCTTCTCTTATTTACATGTCATGGTACCTCACATTAAGGGCTGTTTGGCAGTCTCTTAATGATTCAGATGTCTGAATGGTTTAACACTTAATGGTTTACACTGTTTGTTTCACGAACACATGTCTGAATGGTTCAGACATTTGTCTCTAAATGATTAAGCATTATATTAGTGCTGAATGATTAAGAGATCTAATGCTGAATGGTTAATACCTCTTATCTAGAATTGGTCAGACATTTGTATTTGAATAATTAAACGATATAGTAGCTCTTCATGGTTCAGACCTTTTAATGGTTCAACACTTAATGGTTCAGACCCCTTATTGGTTCAACACTTAATTATTCAGAAGTTGTCAAACAACCCCTTAACCAGTTGGACTAAAGATCATCAAAATATATTATGATGATCATGTATTCATGTGAATATACAGATGGTAAAATTGTCAAGTTATGTGTTTTTAAATTAAATGAGGTGTTAAGCGGGTCATGTTCTCAGGTTGTCGGGTCTAACCCGACTTGAACCCGATTTTTTATACAAATCTGAACATAACCCGAACCTGAAAATTGGGTATGAAGTGCCAACCCGAACAGAACACGAAAATTTACGGGTTGACACGAACATGTCCCGATGGACCCAAATTTTTATATTTTTATATATGTTTCACATATTAATACTTTAAAATTATTATATTACAACAAAAAATACCAATTAATATAAACAATTATATTTTAACGATGAAAAATTATGCAAATTTCTATTTTAAGTTTTAAAATTTGAAATAAAACATATAAGAAACTTAATTTGTGACACAAAGTATATAAATAATAAAAATAAATAAAAAATGGGTCAAACGAGTCAACCCGCCAACCCATTGGGTTGAATCCAAACCCGACCTGTTTACCTAAGGAGGTTCATGGGTTTGACCCAAACTTGACCTGAACCCGTTTATAGTTAACTCAAACTCACACATTTCGTGTTAGGTTCGTGTCGTGTTTTCGGGTCGTGTAAAAAATTCACAACCCTTATGATTGTGGTGTGGAGTATATGTTTCATTAAGGGGTTAAATTTATAACATGACTTGAATCTAACATGAAATTATAGGTTTGATTTTAATATAAATGTGTTTGGTGATTGCAAAATCAAAACACAACAATTGGTGGCTAACTGTCACTTAAATAAACTCAATTCAAAAACCGATTACAAAAGACTTCTATAACTTGGTTATTATAGACAAGTTATCTTACTTACCAAACATTCTCAATTGACTCAACTTCTACCCTACAATGTAACAATTTATAAGATTCTTTACAACCCATAACTTGGTTGTCAAGTTTTCAAAATTAATCCAATAGTGTTAGGGTCAACCCAATGAGTTTGGTGACTTGATCCGTTTAACCCTTTTATTATTTATTAATATATATATATATTTATTTATTTATTTATTTGTATACATTAAATTTTCAGGGGTTTTGTTTCAAAATTTAAAACTACAAATAAAAGTTAAATAAGACTTCATATCTTTCTACTCTAATAAAATGGTAATAATAGAGAATACGTGTCAACGTCACATTTACTCTCACAAAAAATTTTCCGCTTCTCTCTTCTATTAAATAGTTACCTTAATTACAAATAATATTATTTAAGTATTTTTTAGACTAAAAATGGTTTTCTAATACATTACGAAAGATATCATTTTATTAATGTTATACCTAAAGAAATAAACTTTTATAAAATATATTTTTTAAAACTTCAAAAATTTTAAAAATATAAAATTTTTTGATTTAGTGTTTTTATAAACCAAAAATAATAAAAAATGAGAGTTATAATAAGGATATTTATAAAAATGTCAAAATTTTTAACAAAATGTTTGATTTAAAAAAAATTTAAAAAGTTGATATCGATGTTTTATTACTTACAGTTTTACCCTTACGTAATTTAAATCATATCTTATCTTAAAACATCGTTTTATAGTTTAGTAAATTTTATTGTATTTAATATTTTATTTATTCAACTCGTGTAATACACGTGTTTATTAAAACTAGTCTAAAATATAATTGTTTGATATTCATTTGTATTTTTTTTGTTGTAGAATAGTAATTTTTGAGTATACATGAAAAATATAAAAAATTTAAAAATCTGGTAAATGGGTCATATTCATGTCAGCCTATAAATTTTATGTAGTTTTCGGGTTCATATGTTTGATATGATTTATAGGTTCGGGTTTTTGTAAAATTTTTGGGTTTATGTTGGGTTGGCCCGCAAACACGGCCTGTTACCAGCTAGGGTTTAGGGTTTAGGGTTTAGGGTTTAGGGTTTAGGGTTTAGGGTTTAGGGTTTAGGGTTTAGGGTTTAGGGTTTAGGGTTTAGGGTTTAGGGTTTAGGGTTTAGGGTTTAGGGTTTAGGGTTTAGGGTTTAGGGTTTAGGGTTTAGGTATATCTTTGATGTTGCTAGTGTTGATTACGTGGGAAGCAAAGAATTCAAGAGGATAACGTGTCTTTGTATTTGTTACTAGGTTAGTCGCCGTGTATTATACAGAATGAATAAATAAAATATTAAATAATTAAAATATATGCATGATAAAATCATGCTTGAAGATAAAATGTGATTATAATTACGTATAAATAGTTTCTTTAACTAAATAAGTAATAATGTATTTTTTATAAACTTTGATTCATAAAAAAATGTGATTTTTAAATATTTTATTTTAAGAAAATTATTTTTTAAAGAAAAAATTCATTGTATTGTGTATTTTATAAAATTTTTATTTTTAGAAAGTGTGTTTTAATAAAAAATAGGTTTTTTATTTATTAAATTATACATTTTTTAGTTTGAAAATGGTATGAGTAAAATTATTAGTATTCATTACTATTATTAATAATCTATAGAAACGAGAAAATTAGTATGATAAGGCTTATAGTTGTTTCATGTTTATTTTAGTTTTTTATAGAAAGATATATACGTTAAAAACCCATTAATTTAACGGATTATAGTTAGTTTTAAATACGAATAGTTAGATTATAATATTATAATATTAAATATAATTAAAATATATATAACCTAATAGTTCAAGAAATAAAACAACTATATTACTTATAACTCTCTTATATAAATAGTTTCATATTTAAAAATTCATTTTAAGATTTTTTATTAAAAAAATAAATTTTTTTAATCAAAATCTTGTTTTTTTAAACTCCGATTTGTGATTATTTTGTTTGTTTTATTAAGACTGTTTCTAAAAAAGTTCAACTTTATAATTTTTTAGAAACAAAACGATTTAAAATGTTTTGCTTGAAAAGGTTTAGTGTTTTAGAAAATTTTATTTATTATTTAGATTTTTAATTAAAAGATGTGATTTTTAACTTCCTTAATTAAATATATTTTTTTAAAAATATAGTTTGAGTTGAAAAAATTTAGATAAGAAAAAGAATTATAGCAGTTAATAAAATTATTTTTTAATAAGAGAGATAGACTTATATTAGTATTTAAATTACTATAATATCTTTTTGAAAAGAAAACCAATATGTGAATGTGTAGAAATTTTACAAGTGAAAAAAAAAAATAAGTTTAAGAAACGATAAATGGGAAAAAAACTTTATTTTATTAATATTGATAGATTTCAAATAGTAAAAATGATTATTAAAGTGCCACTTACGAGTTGTATGCAATTAAAAAGCTACTTAAATAGAGTACTCTTGCTTTTCACTAGTTAGCTCGCTAACATATTTAGCAAGGACTATCGGATTATAGTTTGGCTATCTACCATTTGTCTTTCACTTTGACTTTGTATGAATTTAGTTATTGTGCGTTTCACATAAACTATGAATTATTTGAAATATAATTAGCAAGATAACGTTTCATCAACGGTAAGACAAGGTAGAAAGTAAGCTTGACGACCACAATCACGTTAAAAGATATATCACGTTGACTAGGGGTGATGATGGGTTAGGGAACGGACCGTCTTATACCAAATTTACTAACCATACATCTATTAAAACTGGATCATGTAAAGGACTTAAAACCGGACCGATTTCATGTTTTTCAAGATGGTCTAGTTTTTGTTAATAGGTTTTGTTGGGTCTACCTGCATAGTGGTCACATCTAAGGCAATCACGGATCAAGGATCAAACCGGCCTAGGACAAAAACCGGATAAGGTATGTGGGAAACAAGAACGGTCCTTGGTCTTGCTGGTCTAGATTGGTTGTTAGTTTTTTTGGGTCAACCTGCGAGATGCTTACCCCTAATATCGACAGTTTTTTTTTTACAATTTTTAGTTCTAAATTTTGTCTTTTCATTGTTTTTTATTCAATATTTTTGTTTGGATAGTAATAAGTTTGTCGTTTGAATGTGTTTTGATAGCATATAATACAATCATAGTGTTTTTTTTCTTTAAATATATGAAGCACTTGTTATCTCTATGGTTGCAAACTTTTGGGTAGGTGAAATTTATTTGTGGGAATCATAGCTTTTCATTTTGCATTGTTGTCTTCACCTTTTGTGTAGAGCAATGACAAGTATCACACTTACGTAGTGACTTGTCATTACCATATTTCTTCTTTATGGCTTCTTCTTTATACCCCAAGTCCTTTCTTTGTTTGGGTTCTTTATCACATCCTAGTGAAACAAGGGTTAAGACAAGCATATAGTGTGTACTGTAAATATTATCGGTAATACTATCATATCTCATAATCATCTTTTCATACACATGTATATATACGGTATACATACAATTGTTTTTTGTTATATGTTATTGGTTAGTGTCAGGTCCGTCATATAACAACAAGTCAAAACCAAATTGAATTTCAAATATATAATAATTTCATGTTAATGGGCACTAGAAATGGATAATAGAAATACAATATTTTTACGATTATTCTCTAATGGTTATTATATTTTGAAACACTCTAAACATTTTTCAATATAACAAATACAAGTTTGCTCACACCTCATCACTAATCTGAATACGTCATCTATCATCTAGAGAATACATTTTAAAGTAGATTAAAATATTAAAAATAAGAAGCAATTCACAATTCAACCAATAAGTTTCACGTTAACATTAAAATAACCAACCAAACAAACAATCTAGAAATAATCAAATAGTAAAGTAAAACTTAAAGAAATATCTTTTTTAAAAACAAATACCAAAATTGAAAATGAAAATTATAGGTTGTTTAAGACCAAGTTTGAGAGAGGCAAAATGTAACCATGGACAATGAGGTAGTCAACGGAATGTGTTCTGACATTAAGGATCGTAGTGAAATCGATCAAACCATTTAGAATCATATTTGTGATCAAACTTATCGTTTACTCGGTTAACCTTAATATTTTAATTTTTTAAATTGTGACTAATTATCAAATTAATTGTTTAATGTTTGGACTAATAGAGTAATGAACTCACTTTTTGCTAGACCGTTCATGGGTATTTAGGTAATTTAGTTTAGAAGAATTAAAGGAAAAATGAGCTTAATTCTATAAATAGTCATAAGAATTTTTCAAATATGTGTTAAATAGTTTACAATAGGTTTATATCTACATAATTTTATAGCTTAAATGTATTTTTGTTGGTGTTTGGCATCAAAATTTCAAAGCTCGATAGCAAAGTTTCATGGGGTCGGCGTTTATATTTATAGAGGTCGATCGGGATTATATCGTATATATACACAAAAAATTAAAATTATATGGGGTACGTCCGACCATCTTGGCAAACCATAAGTTTGCCCTTGCTCGCTAATATAAGTAACTCTCATTATATATGCGAGTTAGTTGGAGATTAGGTTGACCAACCTAAGATGAGCCTGACCGGTATGGGTTTTATCTGTCTGGTCGGTTTTAAAAAGCGGGTATACTCAACAAAATCGATTGTTAAATCAACTAATTCAAGAATAATGTTCTTATACAACTTGTTAGATAGTATATTAACTAATATTATGTTCTTTGGTTTAAAAGTGAAATTGATATACATTATGTTCTTTGATTTAAAAGGGAAATTGATTAACATAGAAAGTTCTAAATTGAGTAATCAATAATACGTGTTTGATAGAAAGCTCAAGAACACAAAACTCTCAAAATCACAATACAATTTGATAATTAACAATGTTAGGGTTTACCGTTACATTGATTCGTATATATAGGAACTCCTATATGAAATCTAGCTAAGATCTTTATGTAGTCTATAAAGATGAATACAAAATAATAAGCAACAATTTACAAAACCTAAATAAAAAGTAAAGATAATTTTCTTCTATATTTATTCGATCTTCCACTTTTTAACGCATTATTCTCAACGACATGATTTTCTTCATCATTCCCAAATCTTTATTACGTATTGTGGCTTTTTTGACACCAAGCTACAATAGTAACTTAATCTTCATTAGCATTATGCTTCACGTAGAAACTCTTCTACAACACCAGTACAATTTCATTAGTCTGAAGTTGCTTTTTTTAGTACTTACATTGCCATCATCATTTGTAATGTTTCAGTCCTTGACCAATCAATACTTTGTTATTCGTCATTCATTTACCATTAGTAGTGTTATTTTCATCAGCATTTGAGTATGAATAAAATTACCATTTGTAGTATTAAGTTAGTTTTAAATCATTTGTTCTTAGTATCATACACTCAACAAATACCTTTTAATAGCAGTTGATTTCTAAAGTTCTAATATCAGATGATATAATTGAGTGGGAATTGCTTTCTAAAGTGACATTTAGTGCCTTTAAGTGAAAATTGCTTTTTAAGATATATGTATGACCTATACAAATTTGAAAGCAGAATGTCACAAATTGAATGTTAGTGTGTGCAAAACAATGTTTTTTGAACTAGATTGGGTCAGTTGGTCGGATTGGGAAATGTATTGGTCAAATAGAACCGATTCAATTATGTCTACTAGGACAGATTTCATTCGAATCGTCTAGTTACCAGTCGCACCCAACCAGGTGGTCGGACAGGATGTCAATTTTAATATTTTTAATCTTTTATGGCCCTAAAAACCATTTTGCTTTCTTTTACATGATAACTTGATTGTAAGGCAAAGTAATGAAAGAACAGTTTTTTGGACCTTAAAAAGAACAAAAGGGGTTTTGAGAAAAACATTATGAAGAAAATTCACCCTAATGGGTTATGGGCTTTAAAGCCCATAAACATAGCATACGAGTATACGACTAACTAATATTTAGTTTTGGCCCAAAGAGAAGATGTCAAGTGAAAAGCTATATCGAAAGCTTCAGGCCCAAAAGTCCAAGATGCAAGATTAGTTTGATAATAAAATCCTTCATTTGGTTTGTAAATTTGCACCTATTATGTATAAAAGTGTTAAAATCTAGTTTTTTTAAACTCTTTTAACGTGATCCATTATTTCCATGAACACTATAAAATAAAATACGTGTAAGGCACATGATGGTAAAGTAATCTTGATACACGTATGAATAAAACTCGCACATAATCACTATCATCTTGTATTGATGACAATTAGATTGACACCATTAAGTTTATCTCAAGTGATAGTTTACATTTCATATTGTTTTCTTAAAAACTTGTATTGCCCAACACAAACGCCAAAGCCTTTACATTGTTCCAAAGACACCATAGATGGTGATTGATTCATGTAAACATCACTCATTTATATAAATAATATTTGTATTTTTAATTAATCTCATAAGAATCACCAATAATTATCCACGGTATATATTGTTGTCAATATTTCATTGTTACTACTTATAAAATTCTATACTGTAACATCTAATAAAAAAAGTTTTTTAAAATACGTGTCATCATTTTAGTATAACAAAGTACATGTGTAATCATTCCAGCATATCAAAAAAATCATTTTCTCATCTCTTTATTATAATTAATATAAAAATTATAAAAACAATCACTTTGACTTTTTTTAACTAAAATATGTTAAAGCAAATATATTTATATATGTTTCTTGTCTCTCTCATATTAAATGATAATTATTTTAAATAAGTAAACTCAAGTATTAAATATAGACTCATACTTTCTAAAACATTGTGTTATAACTTTTAAATGTTTATTATATTTTAATTTCACCAATGGATAATTGTATAGAAAATAAAATATTCATAAAACTAATGATTTTGATATGTATTATTTATTCCACCCATATAATACATGGTCTCTAACCTAGTAAAATGATATATATCTAGTAATTGAATATCTCAACTTGATACACTTACAACATTGTGTTGTCATGTTTATATCATATTATTATAAAAAACTCGATGTTTATATTTCTTTATATATTCTTAGTCATGATAACAATTTTCATATTGTTCTTTAAATATATCTTCTAGCAACATATGTTAAAATCATATCCAAATCTAAACTTGTTGGATGCTTATTTCTTAGAACTCTTTAGGTAAAATACTTATTTTGTTAATCAAAATCATTATTACTTTCTTCCTTTCCATAAATTTGGTCACATCTTTATTCAACAACATTGAGTATTAATAAAACAATATAATTGTGAAATCCACTAGATCAACCTATAACACTCATCTTAAGTTTTTTATATTGTTTTTCTAAATAATTATGATAATATAAGCATGTGGAGAGAAACAAACTGAATGCACATGTAAGTTGATTATAGTCTCAAAAACCAGGGGGGGGGGGGGGGGGCATTCTATAAGGTGTTATAGGTTGCAAAGCCCATGACCATGGCCAGGGTGTTCAAATAAGACGATGACGTGACGCTGTGACGACACGTTCACGAAACATACTTACCCATAACCTTGCCTAACTGATCTTCGTTCACTTGGACTATGTGTGTTTACCAAACAAGTACAACGAGACCTTATACCAACGTATAAAAGACCATTGAAATTTAAAAATAATGATGATGATAATATGTGTTTGTTGAAATTTATTTTTGAGACAACCAATACTAAATAATGAATAAGATTTGATATCGATAATTTAAAAGCATGTTCCTTTTTAGAATATTGCTAGCATTAAAAGTGACATGTGGTGTATGACTTGATTTCGACATGAGATAGATCAGTGATAACGAATAGAAATTAATGGAAGTATTAATCGGGTCTTCCATTTATTGTCTTAGTCGGATCATTTTTTTATATTTTTCGTAACATATATAATCGCGAGTGGTCTGATGTAGTAATGAACAAATATGTTATAGCAAAAACTACTTATACCATGTTATATTTAATATATGTCGTAATATTTAGTCTCTGGTCTGGATTAACTGTTTTAGGCGCCAATGATTTGTTATCCAGAATAACATTGGTGCGGTTGATAGAATAATTTTGCCCCGACTAGCAAGTTTTATAAAGATCAATGGGCTTAATTTGTCCTTGTGATACATCATCAAACAATTAACCTAGCATAAAAAAATTGAAATATTTAATTATGTTTGTTTTATCCTAATATATTAAGTATATAAGAGCTACAAGAGTTAAAATAACCAAGGATTACATCGCTCTTGATATCCTAAAGAGAGTATAACTTCTTAAATTGATAAAAAAGCTAGTGAATGAGATGGATTGATAATTATATGGAGACATGAATATTAAGGAACAAGTACAATTAGGTTTTTGTACATTGTTTGAATAACTTTCCATAATATCTTTTGACATCAGGAACACTCTTTCAAAACATATATCTTGTTTATTTTCATTTGAAATAGCGTTTCTCATGACAGATAATAAGAATGTTACCAATGTTTTTTGCAGTTTAAAATATAAGCATGTGTCAGTCTAATCATTACCAAATATTTCGACACCACCAGCAAACAACAGTTTGAAAACATACAAAACAGTCGTTTGAACATAAAATGAACCGCTTGCTTGTAGGTTATTCCAAATCTCACGGCCTCCTGAATTTTAAATGATCGTTTGAGTTTATCTTCAAACCATCCCTTGAGTTTGGGGGTTGTGTATTTAAATTTAGAGGTGGTGTAGGTATAATAACAATATTACCCTTTTTAAATACATTCAAAGTATCATCACTAATGTTTTGATAATAAATAATATTGATTCCAACATTCACCTAGTCTAAGTCAAAGATTGGCTTCAGTTACGGTTAGGTTCTGTTAATTGAACTCATCAACCAAAAATAAATGCCGATTAGACGCAATTATGGGCTTACTTAGTATGAAATGAACCATTTGACTTTGACCAAGGAAAGTCAAAATCCACCCATAGCAAACATAGATAATTGGGAAAAGGTGGAGATCTAATTTAAAATTAAATAATAATATTATTACAGTGGGAATCAAATCAAAGCAAAGTGATTAAAGAAATGAAGTTAGTCATAATCAAGTTGCAAAGGGTGAGTGAGTGGTATGATTGTGGCACAGTCAGCATCATGTGGTTTTTAAGCTCTACACTAGATTCCCTTTCAAAAAGTAATATTTATTTATTTATGTGGAAGTAGTATTTGTATTTCATCTCAATGAAATGTATTGTTGTTGTAAAAGAAGCTTGTTAAATTTATCAGACACTCGTTTAAATAAACGAGTTTGTTAATAATCTAGTTGTTATGGTATTAAACACACAAGCATGTTCATACTTCATACACTATCTTGTGAAACCCGAGTTTGTAATAGGTGGTTGTTTAATTCTATGTTATTTTATATCATATAATTGCTTACACGTTTAAAAAATCCTCAAGATGACTTCGACTAGTTTACATTTTACATGTGTAATTTATAGTTAGAACATTTTAAGTTTATCTATTTTGACCTAGTGAATTGACTCATTTACAAGCGGATGAAATGATAGGGAAAATTGGGACGGTTTTTCGGTTTGTTTGGGTTATTTGAATCGAATACAAAATTAGTCTTTGGTCATTCTCTAGATTTAATCACTAAGATATCATTTTTTTTATCAAATTTTGAGTTTTATCTGTTTAAAAAGTTAAAATTGAACCATCGAATTATTTCAATTTATAAGTGACACATGAATGGTCAACACAACCCTCAAATTGTTCAAGTTATGGGATCTACGAATCCCCTACCCAATGGATTGACGGTTAGTAGGGTGGTATTGACGGTTAGTAGGGTGGTATTGACGGTTAGTAGGGTGGTATTGACGGTTATTAGGTCGCAACGACACATCATGGTCAATTGGTCATGGATGGTGTTCACCCATTTGAATAGGTTTTAAAGTTAACAAAATTATAATAATAGCTGATTATGAGCAAACCATTGTATAATTTTAATGGACCCAAATCACCTCACAAAACAACTTTTAATCACTCAAACCGATCTGGTTACTAAGAATGGGTACGTATTATATTGAATTTAGTATAATGCATTCAATTATATATAAGTTTGCTTTTTAATGAATTAATTCTATTTAATATTTTATCATCAGTATAGCTAAAAGTTATCCGATCTTATAAAAATTATTATTATCATTTCAGTTATTTATTATACTTTTCTATAGATTTGTAATTCATTTGATATTTTCTATAAATAATATTCAACATGTTCACTATTGTCATGAAACGTACAAATTAGAAATAAATACAATCAAAAGTTCAAATAAGCCCATGCATGTTGTGCAAACAAACTTAATTTGACCATATGAAGCGCGTGGGTGGCGGTATTGTTGCACCACTACACACGCCACATCAGTAGTGAACACCGCACCCTTCCATCATCCTTTGATTATGACGAGATAGAGTGACACTTTGACGACACTCTATCTCTCCACCGCATTTTTGCTTTTTTTTCCTCCTCTACACCACAATTATCCACGTAGCGTGCCACTTCATCACCTAGCCGTGTGCAGTGCACCCATCACAATGGGTCTTACAATATTCATAAAGTCACAAGGTCATTTGCTTCCTGCATGTGATATTTTCTAAACGTTCAATAAAGCAAATCTAAAATAAAAGGCATGCACATTCATAAAGTACATTCCTACACACACTAACATCGATTACGAAAAACGAAAAAAAAAAGTAAAACCTAGAATTAAATGAATAAAAAACGGTAATCTATACGTCAAAGAAACAGATTGTTTTCAAGACATCTAAGGTAATTACATCACTAGTTGTTTTAACAAAATTCTAAGCAAAAAATTTAATTTTGCATGTGGTATCCTTGTGATATAAATTCATGAAGAAAGCTGAAAGATATATTGAAAAAGATGTTAAAGAAAAGCTAATATTAAATTGTAATGAATGTAATTTACTTTGGCTTGACAAGTTATCGTCTAGAAAAAAGTTAACCTTAAAAAATGAGAAAAAGAAAGCAGTTGTCAGCAATGGCGTGCAACCTTGACAAACCCACCTAGGTGACTCTTCATCTAAATAACTACCTCGACCTTTGAAAATTAACAACATCAACATCAAACAAAGAAACAACACCTTTTTAATTTCACTTATGGTTTTTCTAACATTATTTTCTTTATAATTATAAGTTTATATGTTATTGTTTGAACCTTTAAAAACCTACGTGTTTATATTTAAAGAAATGTAATGGTTTTGGGGAAAGAAGCGACTTAACCTAGGGAATAATAGCAAGAACAAACACAAGAATGTAGTGTGATTCACTTTCTCAATTTGATCGGGCAACATCGAAGACTCTACTAAAGATATTTTATAATAGTTTCAAAATCAGTATAGTTTACTAATAAAAAAACTTTAATTGTATATTAAGGTAGAACATGTTCTTAAATTTGTTGAATCGGCTGAAAGTGACCTAAAATTTCATATCTAGTCTATTGACTATGTTATAAGCAATGTTCTTCGCTAAGAACAATCTAACTACACGTGGAGCCTACCGATCCAACAAGTATCAATCCTTCTATTTTCTATTTTCTAGTTTTTTCGATGGTTCACGTAACTTTTTATTAGACAAAAAAATATCTAATGTGTCTTCTAGAACTCAAAATTATGGCCATCCAACTTGTCAATTTTAGCTTTATTATCTTCTATCATTGTCATTGTCGAAAGATAATTAAAGAGGTTGAATGTTCTCATATCAGTTTAACCTAAGTAACATATCATCATAATAACAAGACTATAACAATAACAAAGAACACATGAATGTTAAGTGATTATCTCGATCAATTTGATTGGGACACGTCCACATGATTAATTTCAGGATTCAATTTACGGTTCTTAGAGTGTGTCAATTTCTATTAGTCGAACAGGGTTAAATTCTGTTTTCTGACTTTGCTCAACCAACTAAAGAACTACCCTAAAATTTAGTAAGTTCGGGGCCATACTTTTGAGTTTTGAAGAATCTAAAAGGTCACAAGTGCCTAGCTTATAAGTAACAAATTGAGTTAGGGACTGATTGATGATTTTTGAATAATTAAATGTTAAACCAATAAGAGGTCTTAACCATTGAATACTAAACCATTAAAATTTATAAACCATTAAAAGTTAGTATATCACTTAACTATTCAAAGACAAATGTTTGATCAATTCAGATAAAAAATCTTAAACATTCAAACTTAGTATAATGTTTAACCATTCAAAGACAAAATGTCTGAATCATTCAAACATTTGATAGCGAAACAAACAGTCTGACCAATTAAATATTGAACCATTCAGACAACTGAACCATTCAGGCAACTGAACCATTAAGAGACTGAAACAAACAACCCCTTAGTGTAATTAACTAAGGTGATTATGGGTGTAAATAAGCAATCTAAACTTTTAACTAATGTTGACATGTTACCCATAATACGTCTATCAAACAATATTGCCTACGTTTTCATTATTCATTCATTTTCTTAACTTTCCCGCTAAAATCAAACTCAATGGTGCATCTAGAGTTCTAACGAGTCGAGTCAGGTCAAGCTCAATCTTAACTCGTTTCCTTAAGATTTCTTAACTTTCTCTCTAAAATCAAACTTAGGGATACATCTAGGGTTTAAACAAGTCGAGCCAGGTCAGGCTCAATCTTAACTCGTTTCCTTAAGATTCTTTAACTTTCCCTCTAAAATCAAACTCAAGGATGCATCTAGGGTTCTAACGAGCCGAGTCAGGTTAGGCTCAATCTTAACTCGTTTCCTTAAGATTCCTTAACTTTCCCTCTAAAATCAAACTCAAGGATGCATCTAGGGTTCTAACAAGCCGAGTCAGATCGGACTCAATCTTAACTCATTTACAAACCATGACATTTTTTGTGTTTTTTCAAACAACCATCAAACGAGACATGAGTTTTTTAACCGGCCTTTTAACGTAGTCAAGCAGCCTTAACTTTCATGTTTAAAGACATAGCTCCATCTTACAGAAAACACCAAAATAACATCTCCCATTTGATAAAAAATCATTAAAGAAAAAAATAAAGAAAGAATCTCCTTTTTTCCTTCAAGAAAAATGTTCCTATCATCCTCTGTTTTGGGGTTAGCGTGCTTACAGGTGATCTTTACAAAATCGGTCAAGCATCGAAGCAGGCAGATAATTTGGGAATTGGTGTAAATTCCGATTTATACACATCCAAATCACTCCTCTTCTTCAAGTGGCAAACATATCTTTTCATCGTGGGGGAATGTTGTCTCTTTTGCTTCTATTTCTTATTCTCTGTTTCATGGGTCCATTTGTGTTAACTTAAAATCTGTGCCTCTGGGTGCTCTGTTTCTGCAAAAAAAGCCCCATCTTTGCATCAATTTTGGTACTTTACCCTTTTCACCATACATATACATACACATTTATGTGTATATATGTGTCAAGATCCTGTGTAACACCACATTCAAGTGCCTGCGACCAAAAAAGGTAAAAAAAATCTTGGGTTTTGTTGGGGTTTTCATGAGATTAACTTGTGGGCTTTGTCCTTTGATTCTTGATTTCAAGTGGGTGATTAATGATTATGCATTTATGCCTTTGATTCTGCTAATTAAACGTTGATTTTGTTGCATTTAAGTCTTTTAATTGGTTATTAACGGAGGAAAAGATGCTGTTTGTCTAGTGAAACTTGAAGATTTGAGCTTATTTATGTGAGAATTTTATTTATGAAAATGAAAGTAGGTTGAGTGTGATTTGTGCTTGTGGGGGTGTGTGTGTGTGTTTCTCTCTCTACTGTGTGTTGTAGAGAGAGAGATAGAGAGAATAAATTAGTGTGGAGGAGTGTGTGTTACTGTTGGTTTTGTCCCCTGCGCTGACCGAGCTCCGTGGGATTTGCCGCTGAACCAGGGCACACCGTCTCTATTCCTCCTCTTCATCTTCAAGTTATCAACAATTTATATCATCATTTCATTATTCATATTCTCTCTCTCTCTCTCTCTACACTTTATCTTTCACACAGTTTCACACACTGGTGTCAAGAATCAAGATTCTCTTTGAACAAGTATAAATTCATAACCTTTTCTGTGATCTTGATTCTTTTTGGTTTTCTTGAAGCAAAACCTAATGATATTTTTATTGAAAGATGCATTGTATAGATATTTGAAGTTGGTTTTCTTCCAGGTTTTAGGGTTTTGGGATGCAATTAGTGTGATTTGAAGTTGATTGATTTAAGTGGGGAGTTAACTGTTTATAAGGCGTTGAAGATGAAGTTCATGAAACTTGGATCCAAACCTGATGCATTCAAGACTGATGGAAACAATGTGTGGTAATGTTTTGATTTCTTTTTGCTTATTTCTTCATATCTTCAATTTACACCATGAGTTTATCAATTTGGAGATGATATAGATGTTCAGTTTTTGTTACTGTTTATGCCCCATGACTATGAAGGTGACCATGGTGCACACTGTTGTGACTTGAATCTATGACTTACAGTGCACCTTGGCCCCTGGTGCACCCTGTGGTGACTTGAACCGATGGCCTGCAGCGCACCTTGGTCCCTGGTGCACTCTGTGCAGACTGATCTCATGATCAATCTTTTCTTTATGTTTTATGCTGTATTGTTCTGTTTTTTCCTGGTGGTTATACCTTTGGAAATAAGGAAAGATTGGATCTATATTTCTTCCCAAATCATATTCTTGCTGCTATATAAATCGCTGAAAAGATGATAGTCTATTTGATTTTGGACCATAATCGGTGAGTAACAGTTAACAAATACATATGCTCTGCAGGTTTGTAACATCTGAGTTGGCAACTGATATCATCATCAATGTAGGAGATTCAAAGTTCTATCTACACAAGGTATGTTGATCTGCATAAAATAAACATTAAAGGATCTTGTAACAAAAAAGGTGTAGTTTTTTTTGGAGTTTTTGTAACAAATTTCTTTCTTTTTTCCAGTTTCCACTTCTATCTAAAAGTGGTCGGTTACAGAAGTTGGTTGGAAACACAGATGAAGAAATTGACATTCATGAAATCCCAGGCGGTTCAACAGCGTTTGAAATATGCGCCAAGTTCTGCTACGGTATGACAGTAACCTTAAATGCGCACAATGTTGTCTCTGTATATTGCGCTGCTGATTATCTTGAAATGTACGAGACAATCGATAAAGGAAACCTTGTTTACAAAATCAGCGTGTTCTTGAATTCAAGTATTTTCAGAAGCTGGAAAGATTCAATTATTGTTCTTCAAACAACCAGATATATGACATCATCATCTGAAGAACCAAAGCTAGTCAACCTTTGCATAAACGCTATAGCTTCAAAAGCCTCGGTTGATGTCTCAAGAGTTGACTGGTCATATACTTACAATCGTAAGAAGCTTCCAGATGATAAAGAACCCATAAATGAATTAAATGGCGGGCTTAGAAGCCGAATAGTTCCAAAAGATTGGTGGGTTGAGGATTTAGCTGAGCTTGAAATTGGTTTATACAAACAAGTTCTTGTGAGTATTATGAACAAAGGTTTGGTATGTAATGAAGTTATTGGTGAAGCTTTAAAAGCTTTTGCTTTAAGAAGATTACCAGGTTTTAACAGAAGCATTGTACACAGTAGTGATATTTTGAAAGCGCGATCTGTAGTAGACATTATTGCTAGGTTACTGCCATTGGAGAAAGGTTGTGTTTCTTGCGAGTTCTTGCTAAAGTTGTTAAAAATAGCAATTTTGGTGGACTCGGGAGAAACGGTGAAAAGGGATTTGGTCAAACGGATTGGTCAACAATTGGAAGAGGCTAGTGTGCAAGATCTTTTGTTCAAATCTAAAGAAGGTGATGGTGATACAGAGAGCTTGACTTATGATGTCAATATAGTTCATGAAATAGTGAAGGAGTTTATAGTTCAAGATCAGATTGGAGAATGTGAAGATGAAGAACATGAGATTCAAGAAACAGGAAGAATAACAAATGGAGGGATTTTGTCAGAAGCTTCAAAGCTAATGGTGGCTAAATTGGTTGATGGTTACTTAGCTGAGATATCAAAAGATCCAAATTTACCTTTAGAAATGTTCGTTGATCTTGCAGAGATGGTGTCGGGTTTTCCTAGACCTGCTCATGATGGGTTGTATCGCGCCATTGATATGTATCTCAAGGTAAAAACTTGAACCATATAACGTAGAGTGCATAATGAAAATGCTTTTGCTTATTTGTTTGTGACCTTGAATTCTTGATGCAGGCACATCCTGGGATTACCAAAAGTGAAAGAAAGAGAATATGCAGACTTATGGACTGCAAGAAACTGTCTGTGGATGCATGCACGCATGCGGTTCAGAATGAGCGCCTTCCTATGCGTGTTGTGGTGCAAGTTCTCTTCTTTGAGCAAGCAAGAGCTGCTACGTCTTCAGGCAGCAGCACTCCTGATCTTCCAAGGTCAATTAAAGCTCTAAACGCCCCTAACGGAAGACCTGCCGCAGCCCCAGAAGAAGACTGGGACGGTGTTGCAACAGTTGAGGAACTCAAGGCCTTAAGGGAAGAACTAGCAACTTTGAGAATGAGGAATCACGGTCCTAAGAGCACTGTATCAGATAAGGCTTCGGTTCCTAGAGTCAAAGGGCTACTTGCGACTAAGAAAATATTCTCAAAGATTTGGTCGAGTAAAGGTGGAATTAGAGAGAACAGTGGTTCGGATTCATCTGAGAGTCTCGGTTCTGCTAATCCTGATGAAAGCAAATCAACGCCATCACGGAAAGAGAGATATTCAGTGTCTTAAGCATTTCATTAACAGATGGTGTGTGTTATTATAGTTCTAAGCAGAGAGAAGAATAAGAAGTTTATTATCAGATTATGTAATCGATTAGGCGTATGATCCTTTAAATTGAATCCAACTGAAATCCCTTTTCTCTTAATCATGTGATCCTTAGTTCCTTGTGTATATAATACTTTTCCAGCAATTCAAGATTAAGGTAGTGGTGCTAGCTTCAAAAAAGGCACCAATGAATAGCAGCTAACATGCAACCCTAACAAGCACTCAAGGCTCATCATCTTCAATATCCAAACTTTACCAATTACAAGAGAATTAACACAAGTGATGAAGGTACAAGAAAATTACACATCCTATATATTTACATCCACTGTAAAAGCCTAGATTAGTTAGCCACAAACTACATTTTTCCTTGCAAATCTCCATGATGAAGGTACAAGAAAATTAACACAACAAACTCCCCCAAAAGAAAAAACCGAAACCCGAAAGCCACAAGCCAAAAAGCCAGCTACTTTATTACCTCCGGTCTCCGGATACTCCATTCTTCACTTGATGTAATGTTAGTGTTTCTTGAATTAGATCAGTTCTACACTTGTGGTTTTCTCACACACTTAGTTTGTAACATATGGGTTCTCAAGCTGCAATCTTTGACCTGTTCAATTTATTATAACAAAATCACTAATAAGAACCAGGTAGACAATACGACTAGAAAATGGTGATGATTGGGTTCATTTTCTTTACCTTGAGGGCTGCTGACATTGACAATAAACCTTTGCAAAACCGAAGCAAAGCTTGCTCTTTTGCACACAGATTTGCAAGCTCGGTTACCATTGAATTAACTTCCTCTACCTAAAAAGTTCACGGTTATATCAAATTTTAGCTAATTTGTAGACACCAGAAAGTAAAGCTTTAGTGAAACTAAAGTGATATGGATCAAATCACCTTCACACAAAGTGAGCATATTGATGAACACATGGCCTGCATCACATCAAGTGCTGAATTTATAACGTCTCTCATGCTTTGCAGGTCAGCCTGATAGGATCAACACCAATGTCAGGTTTTAAGCATTTGAGAAAACATTTGGAACTGAAAAGGGTCAAACGGTATAAACATACTATTGCTCCACCAACTGGAAGACGAAGAGTGCTAGCTTTTAAAGATTCTATTGCTCCGAGCAATGATATCGAATGATCTTTATCTAGAGAAGCCCATTCTTCCAGAAAAGCCATCTATATATGCAGATAATAAGAGATGATATACAGTTAAATTGCTAAATAACAAAAAAAAAAGATTGTCTGTTTTAAAAATACGGAAAAACTTACTTGTTCCTTGAGAATGGTGGCCAACTTGAGTTTTTGCCTCAACAACTGCAATCTGTGTCTTTTTTTGGTGACTGAGTCACGTAAATCAGAGATTGTAATCCATGCATTCCAGAGATGTTTCTGGAGACAAAGCAAAATTTTGGCTCATTAGGTCAGATTTGTGTAAATTAATGATACAGAATGCACCAAGATTGGTCCCGTAGTTATAAATGAGGGTAGATGCAAGCTAGTGGAATTCATAATAACTATTCAGAATAGATCTAGCCCTAAAGGGTAAAATCAATTAATGCTGGATCTATGATCTATTGCAGGTTGTGCAGCTTCTACAGTCTTTAGAATACAGTAATACATTAATGGAAAATTCAATCAGGAACATGACAATTACAACCCATTTAATCATATGCTGTTTTGTATGTGGATAAAACTATTAAATACTTGAACTATATGGTAAACAAATCAGATAGGTTGAAAGGCACCCGAAAGTGTATTTTCAAAGCAGAAAACCTCGTATAGTTTATCCTAAGAACTAAAAAGTTGATTATTATTGAAAACATGTAGCTAAATTCAGAACACTGGTTCAATATTTCGGAGAAAAAGTGTTTTAGTTCAGCCCGCCCGAGTCGGAAAGTACAAAAAGTTACTCGCTGCGACCCCAACCTGATTTGACCTACTGCCCAACCCACTCACCCAGCACATTAGCCATCTCTGAAGAGAAGCATAATGTCATGCAATTCCAAACTGAAGACCACTGTACACATGGGACTGAGCTAGGAGGCACTAGCAGCTAGCATAGTAGTGCATAAGTTTACTAAAATTAAAAATCAAAACCAAACTATTAATTAACCCATACATTATCAAAAGTCAAATCAAACCCAACACCCAAAAAAGCTTCATCTATATCTTAATTTCATAACCCAAAATTTAGAAAATCCTTTCATGTTTCAGGTTGCATCCAAATTATGGATACCTTCATCTTGAATGTCAAAAATATTGAGTACTTTTAAATGCCACAATATTTGTTGTACTAGATAATCTCTTGAAAAAACAACACCATACTTAGTAAAATCCACTCAGAGAGTAAGGGTCTAGGGAGGGCTGGAACGGATGCAAAACCTTACCCCTAGCCGATGGGATAGAGAGGCTGCTCCTAGCGAGACCCCCGGCTCAAAGAACCTTTAAAAGGGACAGAGACAATTTATAAGAAATGTGATTAGACATCACCCTAATATGACTTGTACATTTTATCATCATATAAGAATTTATCTTGATAGTATATACTCGTAGATTGAAAAGCTTAAGCAGCCATCTCTTGGAACTTTACCTGTTCTATTGATTTGGAGGCTTTTCAGTTGTAATAGTACTTTCCATTGCTTCTATTGAACTAATGAACTATTCTTTTGAGATCATAAGAATTTATCCTTTTCTTTACCTTCTAGATGGAAATTTTAACTTTTGGAAGAGAACTAAAAAACAATTAGCGGTTTTTAGTTTGGGATGGAATTAGGTTAAAGATTCAAGTAATTTAGGTGTTGGCTTTGATTTTACATAATAGTAAGGCTTGGTTTCAACAACGATCTAAGCTGGATTTATAATTTAAAAAATTCATGCATGTGTTCTAGAGCTTTGATGAAAAATATGAAAACTGAAGAAATAATTAGAGGTTGAAAATGATGAAAAAGAAAAAGGAGAACAAACAGGGTGAATGACCAAAATATCCATCACATACCAAGCACACAATGGGGGTTAAGAGCTGGTGGCCAACAGAATCCATATTCCATGCCACAGTAATAAAAGTGAAAGGAAAGGGCAATTAGTAAATTAAACAACTTAAGGGCCTAATCCATAATTTCCCATATAGCACAAGGCGATTAAATCCACCCTCAAATGATAAATATATAATCAGTTTCTGCATTATGGACCTCCTTATAGACTTTCTAGCTCTGCCACCAGTTACATCCAAACAGTCTGCTTTTGGGATAATATGATCATGTTCGGAAGTTGTTATCATATTATGATTATATGAACGTTATAGTTATTTAACACTAATCTAAATCATTTATTGATAAGGATTACAAGTGTGTATGCATTAAGAAAGATAGAAACAACCTAACACAAGCTATTACTAAGTTAACGAGTAAAAATTGTGACATGTTATCAAGATGATTCTAGAGAACGCTTACTATATACAAAGGTCTTCTCCAATGGAAAATAACATTCTTTAGAACAAGTGTAGTTAGTGGTTGCGGTCGCTGGTCAGGTTGAGAGGACATTTGGTAGCTAAATATCTAAAGTGTATTTCTCAAAGGTTAAAAATTTCATTTCAAGAACTACATTTAAGCTTATTATCTCATTAGTGGTTTCTATGCAAAGGGTTAACTTTGAAAAAAAGGAAACAAGATCATTAATGTCTTCCTTATCCTTATATATTACCAAATTAAACCATCCTGAATTACACTTCTCTCCGGTCCTAGCATTAACAAACCTCTAAACAACAGCAATTATGACAAAATATTGCAATTTAGCATACACAATTAGTGATCATATTCATACCTCTGAACTATGTCTCTGCTTCAGCAAAGTATCTTCAGTCCTAGCATTAACAAACCGCCACTGCAATTGCCTATTATAAAGAAGCCTCAATAAATGTGCATCAACAATTCGACTCTCACCAACTTTACCCCTTCGAACATCAACAGCAAAGCTAAGAACCGAAGGCGTTTCACTAAAACTAGTACTAATTGTTCCAGAAACCGAATTCCTTCTTGGACTGATCATCCCCCTAGATGGCGAAAACGCCCTTGAAGGCGTCATAAACTTACTTGGAGACGCAGGCCTCATCCTATTCGGGGAAGCCATGGTTCTTGGTGAAGCTAAAGGGCTCTCACCAGAAAACCTCTTGGCAAGAGCCATTTTCGAAGGGGTCACAAGCTTTGAACCAGGACTAGTCGAGAAAGGTGCACCAGGGTCCTGCAACCGCCTCATTCTACTATTCGTTTCTTGCCAAAACTTAGCTGATACAACCATCCCTTTGGGTCCACTATGCGAACGACTCAAACCAAAACTCTCTTGCACTCCAGACGTGCTACCCGACGACACACTATCAGTATCCGAAGTAAGATCAGTTTGCACCATTGACAACCCATTAACCGAATTCCCACTCGGAATCTGTTGAACCGGAGAACTACCCAAATCAAGACTCAATCTACCACCATCAATTGAAGACCTTCTACCCTCCAAATTCATAGACTGATGCAAAGCCCTAATCACATTCCCAGATCCAATTATGTTACTTTTCTCAACCCCACAATCAAGACTCAAACTTTTCGACAAAATCGTCTGATTCGATTGACGGGCTCGAGCCGGCCACCGGTGCTGATCCGAGGGTCTAGTGTTCTCTGCATGATCCCCAACACCAGTATCCACCTTAGTTCTCACAGGGGTGCCTGTTCTTTTTCTCTCAGGGGTACTTTTTCTCACACTATTCAAATTTGGGGATGATGGTGTTGCTTTAGTTTTGCTAATCGGTAGTGAAAAAGCTTCACCTTGAAAAGAAACCGAAAGACTTCTTGTAGATGTGACTAAAAGCTTTGTGGCCGCCGACGGCTCACCTCCGGCGACATTGTTGGATTTCAGGCTAAGATCCGGCCGAGTGGATCGCCGCCGGTCGGCGGAGACAGAGCGTTTCGCCACCGGAGTGGTCGAATTTCTTGAAACGAGGGGAGATGGGAACCTTCTGGAAGACGAATTTGAACTCGAGGTTGAAGTTGAATTGGAGGTTGAAGATGAAGGTGAAGGAGATAAGTATCTTGAAGACACTTGTCTTGATTTGGGTCTTGTAGGTTTGTTAGGGTTTGTAATTCCATTATCTTTCTCAGAAGGCAACAATGGAGGTCTTGATTGGTTTGTTGTTGTTGTTTCGGAAATGGCAGCCACCATCATCAAGAAACAAGATAATCAAATCAAAACCCGAATGAAGAACCCTTCAAGATTCACCTCACATTGTCGATTTCAACCGGACAAAAGATCAAGAAACGCCCATTTTTCATCGATAAATCGAACACCCTTCAACACAGAGATCTAGAAACACAATAAAGACTCGAAATCGGCAGATGGGTGGTTGAAAAAACCCACATTTGTAAAAGTTTAGGGTGATTTCTGCAAGGAATAAGAAGAAGAAGAAGAACAACAACAACAACAGTGTTGGTGATAGTACAGTGATGGGGTTGAAGATTCAGAAGCTTTTGGGAAGAGGGGTGAGATTTGGAAAAAGTGAGGGGTGGGGATAGAAATCACAGAGAGGTGTTTGGGTGAGTGGGGTGGGGGGAGGGGTGTTTTGGGGTAGTGTGAATCTTGGAGAAATCTTACGCTAAACAAAATTAAATCTTTTTAATTGGTGCAACAAAACAAAAACTATGACACTCTGTCCCTTTCTATACTAATTAATTATTATGTCTTAGTTAGTAGTAATAAACGTATAATCAATCTAACTTTATAACTTTCACTAGCAGCTCAAATGATATTACAGAAACCTTGGAACACAATCAATTTCGGTTGCGGCTACATGCTAGAAACAAAAGCCAACCAGATTCGCACAATCATATCGGTTGTGGCGGCACAACCAGATCCGCAAACCGAAAAAGGCGACGGCTACCGCCGTCGGTGGGAGCATCACCGCACATTCTCCTAACACCCTAAGGATTCCAGACGGAAATAGTAGCCCTACTATCACCATCGCGACAGTGAACATCAACCACACTAGGGGCCAAATCGATGCTAACCATCGTAAAAGGTCTCGGGATGAATGAAGACCGTCGAGCGACAACCGTTGCCTGCTCTATCTCCACCATAGATGGGAGGTGGAGCGGCAATAGAGATAACATTAGTCAGACCTACAGCCACCAATGGTAGCGGTGCCACAACACCTTGATGCCACCCTTTCACTCTCTCTTTCTTTCTACAACAATCGAACAACCAAAAGCACAAACGACACAAACGCCACCCACCATGACGGAGGCGGCTCAGACTGAACACAACGGAGGCGGCTCAGGCTTAACACAACGGAGGCGGCTTACGCTGAAACATCGACGCCTCCCCTACTTTCTCTTTCTATAAGCAAATCAGAGGGGTAAAGAAAACCTAAAATCACATCTCTTTACTTATACATATGGTAAGATGAAGGGGCAAAAATAAAAAATCTCAAAAGTCATGTGGCCAAAAAACTATACTCCACAAAACCACTATTCCTTCTAATTACTTTTTTTTAATTATGTGATTTAGTTATTAGTGTTTTTTTCTTGTGTTCGGTAGGTATTGGTATTTTTGCCAATGTATTAAGAATCAAACTAGGTTTTGATGCCTCATGTTGTCACGACTCTACAAGTTATAACGTAACCCTAAACCAAAACCAAAATCAAAATGAAGGTTCGAAACACAAAATCAGCACAATACACAAAGTAAAACATACTAAAACCACAAATCTATAACATACTTAATTATGCAGAACCCAAAAACTAAATCAAAGCCCAACACCATACACAAAACAGACGAAAATCAAAACCGCGAGAAGACGACACAATCCAAAATAGAAAACCGACGAAAATCAAAGCCCCGGAAAAAGCAAACAAAAGGAGAACCCAAACCTCAATAGCGAGAATCGTTAGGGTATCGATAGTGGAAGATAGAAACCAGGAACCCGGAGAAAAACAACGCAAACGAACCGTATAAACGAACATAATAGAAACACACGTTAAAGACACGTGTCCAGATACCCAAAACCCAAAAAAATCTCACCCCCAAACCTCGAACCAACACCCAAAACAAACCCTATAAAACACAACAACAACAAAAACCACTAGCCAAACATATTAATAGGAATAGATAATATTCGTAATACTTATTTTTAGATTTTCTCTGACTATGAGTATCCTTTTGAATGATGTGAAAGGAGGCAAATGAGGAGTAAGTGAGCAAGAAGAAAGGAGTAAATATCATTTTCTATTGTGGCGTCAAGTGAGTTATATGAGAAAGAAAGATGAGGAGAGGGAGATAGAGATGGAGCGCTCTTGAAGATTCTAATGTTGAGGAGATAAAAGTATGCTTGCATCTCTTGTGTTGGAGATTCTTTCACATAACATAATAAGTATTATGTATTTTATTTAGAGTTATTTACATGTATAGTTAATGGGTATACTTAAATTTCATATGTTATCCCTACTTTTAATAATAAAAAAACTTTGAACTCTACATGTTACACAAACTTATAGTCCATTTCGGGGGGAAGTTTAGTTAGTTGTTTGACATACCCCGAATTCAAGACACCCTAGTCATGTGCGCTAGATCAATATGTACTAGTATAAGGGTCGTAGTTCATTTATTTGAAAATTAATCACAGTATTACACAAAGAATGTCTTTTAAATGCTTTTCGATTTTACAAAGAATCAATATTTTCACTTGATTCAGTCACTAAAATTATCTAATGAGTTGAATTGAAAATTGAAATTAATCAAAACTATTGGTTGATTATGCAATAAAATTCACACTCAGAGGTATTTTAACACTATGGGTTGATTCAACATTTGTACATTAACAAGGATTAAGAAAATTCTTAATAATTTACATTGTAAAATATAAAACCCTGTTTAAATATATATAAGTTGGAGCTACAAAAGTTTGATTAAAAGTCTTCATGTCCACTGGATTGATCCAAGCCATAAGGTCTATCTTGATATACAAACTCTCCTTAATCATAATCAACTCATTTACCTGAAAATCTTTTTAAAATAAAAAGTCTACACAAAGCTAGTGAGTCATATTATCAAACTTTTTAAACAATGTGACTAGTATTAAAACCATCAAACAAGTTGTTTACAGTTGTTTTATTTGTTGACAAAACCCATATCGGGTATCTAGTGTACATCGAAAATTTTTGTTCATATGTTTGAAATGAGTTTATTCATATTGTGGTATAGCATAAAGTTACCCACCAATACATGTATGTTTGATCAAAATACATATACTATATAACCCTTAAACCTTTACTTGATCTATTTAATATAACCACATGTTGAAATTTTTAAACGTACACATTTGTAAATAAGCATTTTATAAACATGTTGGATAACAATTAATAAATGTTTGTGCACATAAGAGTACAACAAGCAAATAAAGTTTTGTAAACATGTTCATCTTGATGACGACCTAAGATCGCGTCTTAGAGAAGGCTAAAGTTCGAACACACCATCAGGGATCCTAAGCTTTACAAAGTATACCACTAATCTAGAAGGGTTTTATGGGGTATAATTCTTAAAAGTGTAAAGGGATTCAGAAAACATTTACAAAAATTCGTTTGACATGTGTAGGTTTTATAGTCTGGTCAACCTACCATCGTGGACCACTAAACAACGTGGTCACGGTTGTAACATCCCACATCAGTTAAGAAGAGGAACGAAAGTCTAATTCTATGAGCTTGGATACATTCTCTCTCACATGTGTTTTAAACCCGTGAGGGATGGGCGCTTGAGGGCGTGCCACTTCTAAAGTGACAATATTTGGTACGGTACATGGGTTGTTACAACAGTCCATGACCAACCCTTGGCGTCCAAGAAGCTCGACTACCAATCAAATTTTTCCATGTGTCGACACTAGATGCGTAGTCATCGAAAATGTGTCACTCCAAGATAATATATGTCATACTTTCGGTCTTTATCAGCATGATACGTATCACTCCACGAGTGATTTGATTGGTGACCACGTAATAGACCATTAAAGGTTTACTAAGAATAGCATTGCACTCCGCTATGCCATCATGATTCCTATTCCTCTAACTCGGTCCATCGCAAACCATTAAGGCCACTGGTCGCAATCTGCGACTAATGTCAAAACCCTAATTTCTTGAGATTTTCATTTTAACTATGGTTTTGTTGTTTTTCATTCAATGTGAAATTATTCTAAATCTTATACCATTACCTTTTAAATAAAATCAACTAAAATATAATAGGACCAAGCTATTATTAATTTTAAAAAAAACAAAAAAACTAAACCAACTCTTTTATTTTTCTCTCACTTAAAACACATTATCTCTAATAGTAACAATACCATCACCTGAGGGGTTCACTATTTTTAGCAACCTAAGTAACCAATCATTGACCACCACCTTAACTCTATTGATCATCACTGTTAGCATCGTGATCACCACCTTTGAGACCCTCGTTTGCCATCATGCTCCTGTCCTCTTGTATTTTTCTATCAAACAACTTATTTGTATGGCTTTGCTACGCATCATAGCCATAAAATCTTCATATCAAACTAAAGAAATCAAATAAGATATAAATCATAAGCAAAAACTTCAAAACCGCCCCAAATAACAATAACCTAATTTCACACAGATAGAATCGATCCATGAATAGAAAACAAAGTGCTGGAAGAAAATTGTAAACAGAGAGGGAAGGGTGACCATGACGGCTCCTTCATCGTTACTTCCACCACTAGCCATAACACCAAAACCTAAACGAACCCCTTAGCTTTTATGGTCGCGACAAGCTTGTTAAGTAGTGACAACGCTCAACGGTTGTTGCATGTTGTATATCGAGAAAGAAGGAGGTGATTGGAGTGCAAAACCACCACTGTCATTGCTGATCTTTTAGGCTTTCGCCAGTAATGGTGGCAAGTACTGATGGTGTGTTGTAGCATTGGTGATGGTGTGACGGCGGCGATGGGACGGTCACGATATGATAGTTGTGGTCCTTCCCTCTCTCATTTTTATTTCTTTCTTTGCATAATGTCTCCAACTATGATGAAAGGGAAAAAGTGTTTAAATAGATAGTAAACTAAAATTATTAAAATTACCTTTGCAACAAACCCAAAATGACAAAATTACCCTTAATAATGTCATCAACTTTGGTTTTTAACATATAGGTAAATTATACAGATTGTCCATTTGGTTTGTACATGATATATTATAGTCCTTATTTTTCAAAAATTACATATATAGTCCCTATATTCACAAACATGTAACATCAATGATCTCTAAAATGAATATGCGTTAAATTTTTTGTTAAATTGGTATATAATAATCAAAATACTCTTGTCGTATTAAAAAATTAAGAAAACTATAT
This sequence comes from Flaveria trinervia, assembly GCA_025506515.1. Classification (NCBI taxonomy): domain Eukaryota; kingdom Viridiplantae; phylum Streptophyta; class Magnoliopsida; order Asterales; family Asteraceae; genus Flaveria; species Flaveria trinervia. The sequence goes on from CM046448.1 coordinate 14,918,772, forward strand.
ATTTAAAGAAATACTAAAACAGTGGGACCCACTAAATATTAGAAATATTAAAATAAATATGAAACCAACCCTTTAACAAATATACATAAGCAACTCATCACACTTCCTCTTCGCCACACTTGTCGAAAAACTATTCCCCATTCCCCTTGCACTCGTTGCCACACACCATTTTCTTGAAGCCACAATGTGTCATCCCCACTTGAAAACCCGTCTAGAAAGTCATGAAGTTGCAACCACCTCATTTTCGCCTCTCCACCGACGCGACCTTCTTCCATCTGCCATTTTCCGTTGTCAACCATCACCTAAAATCCCTTTAATCTGCCACTTGTAATTACCCTCTATGTTAAGATGTAATATATAGATAATCCAGTTTTAATTTCCTTCAAAAGGAAAAGAAACTCCATAATCATTTGAGGTGTAATACATAAATATTCCATTTTTAAGATCTTTAAAGAACAAGAAACTCCACAACACCAAACATGGTGAACCTAAAGCTACGACATAACACCAACCATACTCCTATCTTTTGGTAAGTTGACAATTAACGCCACTCACATGATTGACATTATAAATAATCGCGAACAACAATTGCTCTTATGATTCTAAATATATTTAGATCATCATAATGGATAAGATACCATGAATGCAATGTGATAAATGTTTAAAAGAGTTATTAGTTAATGATACTCATTTTCTAAAACACTTCTTAAATAATAAACTCGACTAAATTGTTGGCAGCTCCGTCTCAGACACACGAAAGGCGAGTAAAAAGTTGATTTGTGTATGGTGGTTAATAACATATAACATGATTTTTATTCATAAATTATTAGAATAAAGTTTGTACACAACTGAAAGTAGTTACACAACTACATGACCATAGACTCATGCATCCCATGACTACATATGTAATAACTCTATGAAAAGACTATATAAATAAAACACATAAAAAATACTACTTTCACGATTTTCTCAAATTTTAAATACTTTACATTTGTTAAAAAAATCAGTACACGACCATCGACTATCATAAGTCCTTTAAATTTTTAAGGATCATAACTCATAAACGTTTATTTTGTGTATAAAAGGTTGTAGTACTAAAATATCTAACTAATGTTTGCTAAACAGTAACATACTTTGAGCTTTCTTATATCATGATTATTATCTTCATTAATGACATTATAAAACAGGATTATCACCTAAAGAGCAAAGGTAGCATTTGGTATCCGGCAGAATGTAATGAAGCATCAAGGATGAATGAAAAAAACATGTTTGGTTGATAAATGTAATGAAATGAATCGTTACATAATTGATTTCATTACCTTAAATTCCTTCCATCCATCCCCTTTTTCTTTTTCACTCCATCCATTCTTTTATTATTAGTGACCACACCACTCACTCACCCACCACAACAACCACCACCGCTGCCAGTCACCACCGCCCCGGGAACACCACCGCCGAGCCCACCGCTGCTGGAAACCACAAAAGGCCACCGCCATCACCGGGAAACACCACCGGCCACTTCCATCGTCGGAAACCATGGCCACCGGAAACTACCGCCGGCCACCATCACTGCCGGAAACCACCCTTGGGCCATCGTCGCTGGACTCCACCACCGGCCACCTCCTCCTTTGAAAACCGCCGCCGCCTCCAGAAACCACCGCTGACCATCACCGCCGCCGAAAACAACCACCTGTCACCACCATCGCTCGCTATTAGCATCATAATCACTTTTACATTTCATTGATTCGTTTTCTAATACTTAACAAACACACAAAGTATTGATTAATTTATTACTAAAAAGTAACTAAATAGAGCAATGAAATGTAATAATTCATTTTATTCTCTTATTCATTTCATTCTCTCATTCATTCTATTGTTTATTCCATTTCATAACCCTATAACAAATATACTTAAAGTGACTTCTAACCAAAATTCGTGTAGAAACTTATGTAAAGTGCTTTAATTTTTTCCCTCATATTATGCGTTGTTTGGGCCTAGAAAAGAGCGCACGCACACGCACCATATTGTGTAGTGTTTTGAATTTTACGGAATACTTGATTTTGACTTTTTAACGCCACTTTTGACCATATTTGCGTAGTTAATCAAACTTTTGACTTTTCTCTAGGTAATTGAGTTTTTCGAAACATAAGGGTATGCAATTTTTTTAAGAGCCATTGATTACTATTTGTGTTTATTATAACATTGAGTAAAACTAGTATTAAACACTTGTATTGCGGTGAGGGCGTAAAACCGTGTCAAATAACATCAATGCCATATCACGATCAACGATCATCAATACCAGAAAAGCCCATATTAAACAAAGAACAAAAAACGAAAAAGTATAAAACCGAACGAAAAGTAAATGTAAAAACGTTGAATCACGCACATGAAACCTAAAACATTAAATACTAAGTTAATCTAAAACCCGCGCATTGTGCCGAAACCGTTAAAGAGGAAAAAAATAAGCCACGGGGAATTTCTTGTCATTACAAAAAATCAGAGAAATCATAATACTGGTCTAAAAAAGCTTGGGATGAATTGAGATTCAGCGTCACCGACCTAACCCTTAGATTCATCGACCTAAGTGACCACCGTGACCATTAGCATCATCATCATCGTCCAACACATATCATAGACCAAACATGAATTAAAAAGATGAAAATCAGGTTTCAAGTGAGGAAAACCCCAACATCAATGACTAAAGATGAATCGTAGGTTAAAAAACTGTTAGGATCTCAGCCCTTGGTTTAATCGATTGAACAGATATAGCAGCGGAATAGCTCAGAATTAGACAAATTCAACAAGAACAATTGATATAAAACGATAAAAGAATTTTGTTATAGAGAGAGAAATATCCGACAAAAGGAATATTGCATTAGATTGTCGGCCTCAAAGGCACGATTACAGGTGAGTCATCTTTCCTTATAAAGGAAAGAATGACGTAGGCTGATGTCACTTGAAAGTGACATGTAACCGTTTTATAACTACTGATGTTTAACAACTACTGAAGATGTCAACAACTGACATCTTCTTACAAATGTTCCTAAGTGTTAAACATCTCATTTACAACTACTGAAAAACATAAAACTACTGAAACTACAACAACTGAAGAACAACCTCTTCAGTTGTTTACAAGTACTGAAAAGAAAAATAAACAAACTACTGAAAGGAAAAGAAAACTACTGAAGAAGAAAAATCATCACAACAACTGAAGAAGCCCTCTTCAGCTGTTGTCATCAGCTGTTAACATCAGCTGATGTCTTCAGTACTTGAACATCAGACTTTGTCTTTCAGCTGTTGATCTTCAGTCTTTGTCTTCAGTACTTGTTGAAGTCTTCAGACTTTAGATCTTCAGCTGTTGTCTCAGTCTTTGTCTTCAGTACTTCAGACGTACTTCAGCAGTTGTATTCTTCAGACTTTGTAGAACAGCTGATCAGGTCTTCTTCAGCTGTTGTGATGTCTGTGGGACTTAGAGGTTTCTCTGATCAGGCTCATTGGTTCTTTTGGTCCAACAAACTCCCCCTGAACCAATGCAGCCAAAACCTCTAAGTTATTGACGAGTCCCACTTATTTTGGCAGATAGATTGGTCTCTTAATCCTCTTGATCAGATGAGAAGTGACCCTTTTTCAGCACCGGCCTGGGAAGAAGTCTCTGATGATCTGTTTGGCATGATATGGTTGGGAGCTCTGTATTGGGGACTTGGACACGAGCTGTTGCCCCAACCATGAGATCTACTTCCCGTGTATCAGCCTATATGATTCCCTGGTGTAAGCCCTTAAAAACATGATTTGCTCATCCATTGTCAGCACCTCGGGCACACCATCAAATAATCCTTCTCGGCCATACACTTCAGATATGTACTTGGCCTGTTTTCCATTTTTGAGCTCAACCGTTGTTATTTGTCTATAAGCAAACTCATCTGGATGAGTTCCTTCTAAGAGCAGGTTGAGCTCTTCTTGTTTGAAGTTTTCAAGTCGTTTGTAAACCAATCCCTTCTTTATAATTTTGTTCTCTAACATCTTTTGAGGTGGTTGTTTGGCTTCATAGGCTTTCTTGAACTCTTCAACAATTTCCCAGGGGGACACTACAAGCACCACAGTGATGTCTTCGTCGACAACTCTCTTCACTTGGCCCTTGTATCTTGAAGGAATTTCTTTCTTGACAATCCGGTGTGCCACCCTAGGATCAGGCCATATCCTTACTCTTTCCCTTTGGTATTGAAAGGTATTAGCAAGGGTGTACAATCTTAATACTTCTTTCTTCATGCTGATCATTGAAGAGGATGTAGCATATGCTTTGTCAATGCTTTTCAGCATTTCCTCATCATGTTTTTGCATCTGTTCCTCTTCAATCTTTATCATTACATCATGCATTTGAGAAGCAGGAGTGATGGACATTGGTTTAGCCTTAGGCAAAGTAATGACTGCAGAGAGTGGCAGTCTGTCTTCATCCTCCTCTTCATCTTCATCAGGCCTCAGTACCTTTCTTTTCTTTTGGCTAGGTACATCACTGGCAATGGGTTTTTGAGGTAAAGGATTTGGTTTTGTGGGTTGGATGGTTGGTTTAGAGGGTAAAGGAGTTGTTTTAGTGGGTTGTGGAGATAGTGATTTTGAGGATTGAGGTTCAGACTGTTTTAGCATTTTGGCTGTAAGGGAGGCTTTGGTAAATTTTGTCAGTTCTTTTCGATTCCCAACCCCAGCTTCATTCAATACCTCAATCACTAGACCTTTGGAGTATTCTTCAGACGAACAAATCTTGGTGGTTATTGCCAAGATGTTGTCCCTGGTCCAGGCCCTTATTTCCATTAGAGATCTTCCCAGGTATTTAGCTATAAATCTGATCATTATTTCCAGCCTTTCTCTTTCTAAGGCATCATAGCTAGCCCATCTGGAATTGATCTCCTCTGTTTCCATCCTTCTGATCTCGGAGTCTAGTTGTTTGATGTCAAAACCCTGCCTATACAACTGCTCAATGATTTTATCCATTGAACGGTTATGGTTGGCGTCAGCTTCTTTCACCATATCCTTCAGCTCCTTCTCCTTCTCAGACTCTCCTTTTCTTTTGATATGTGACATGAAAGTCTTTTTGACTTTCATTCACTTCAGCTCCCTTCACATTCTCCTTCTCCTTCTCATTTACAACCTCAGATTCTTTCGCCTTCTCCCCATCTATCCTCTTCCTTTTTCCTTTAACTAACTGACTCTCCCCCTTTTTGGTTGCATTGGATGCAAGGGTTTGAGCAGTAGAAAGAGATTTAGTCACCAACTCCTCCACCAAGGGTTGTATTATTGTAGGAAGCCTCTCATCAATGGCTTTGATCACTATATCTGTGATCATGGGAGTGATGAGAGGTAGGGAATTTTGAAGGGTAGCAACTGATTGATCAGGGTGGTTCTGTTCCTGAGAATCAGTGCCGAAAGCAGAGGCTGGTGGCTTGGAAGTATATACTGGCTCAGTGTGTAGGGGACCTTCAGAAGAAGGTGCCATCTGTGGGTGTATTGTGGTGGCAGATGGACTTGCATCCTGAGACATCTTGGCCAGCAGCTCTTTGAGTCTGCTAACCTCATCCTCTAGAATGGTGTTTTGAGCAACTACATCAAAGAAGAAGCTCAGGTCATCATCAGTTGTGACTGAATCACCTGACCTCCTGACAAAGTCAGAATGAACATGCCTTGAGTGTAGATCAATTGTAGCATGTGCCCCTTGTTCTCGGTTCTGGGGACTTCCAGCCTCAGGACTATGTCCTTCATCAGCTGTTGCCACTGGTGAGGACTTAGAGATGTTACCAACTGCATCCTGGTCATTTGCTGAGTCAGGAGCAGTGGCAGCCTCACCAGAAGTTCGCACCTCCTTATCTACACTAGAAGATGGAACATGATAACCCCTGTGCTGTGGGTTGACAGAAGCATTGTGATCCTCCCCCTCAGGTGTTGAGGTTATCCCAGTAGTAATTGGTGTCTGGGTGGGGGGTGAGGAATGCAACTGCGTCAGCACTTTTGCAACAATGATAGTAGGGCTTTGAGGGGCGGTTGCATCAGGAGAGGGTGTGGAAGCAGTGTGCACCCGGGACAGGTGGTGCTCTTCAATGGTAATCCCCTCAAGTGAGGAGGATCCCAGCATTGTGGCTTCCTTTGAGTGGTTGCTTCAGGTTCCTTTTGAGAGGAAACCTGAGCGGCTTCAGTTGGTGGAGTCACAGTCTCTACTGGGGGGTTATTTCCAGCAGAGATAACCTGCGTTGGTGCAGCAGGAGCATCCACAGGGGACTCAATTCCCTGAGTAGCTTTCTTAGGCTTCTTCTTTGTGGGTTTGGAGGGGACTTTGGATGTGGAGGTGGAGGCTGTGGGTTCCAGCTGCGTGGGTTTGCGCAGCTTGGCAGCCTGTTTGAGAGTTTGGTCAGTGTTGTGTCGGGAGTATACCTCCGGCAATACAGCCAAAGCAGGGACTCCCAGACCAACTAGTCCCTCAGCAGAAAGCTGATTCTCTATTATGGCCATTATAAACCGAGGATATAGTATCCAACGGTTAGAAAGTGGTTTTGTGGCCATATCCTTGAGTTCAAGAAAAATTATTTCAGAAAAGTTTAGTGGTTCTTGTTCAAGGATAGAGAACAATACCTGTTGCCATCTGGAAGACAGTTGATCCCAAGAGGAAGTCTTCGGAGCCAGGCAAACATTTACCATATGAAATAATAATCGTTCAGCATCTGGAAAATGTTTCTTCAGGATTGTTGAAGCACTAAGATCACCCTGATATCCATGTTGTCCAAAGGAAAGATCAAGTTGGCGCTTAGGATATCCAACAGGGTAGGCAGCATCATCTAACAGTAATATTTGGCGGATGGTAGCAGTAGAGATGACCACCTTATGCGAGTTGATAGATGAAAGGATAGATTCTCCATTAACGGTCGCATTCATCCAGAACTGACGTAGCGAATCGGCATAAATGATTGGATTTAAAAGGAAAGCCGTTTTTAGTGGGGATTGGACCATAAGATCTATAGCATTTTCAAATTTGGTCCAGAAGGGCGATTTTGTAAGGTACGCGACACAGTTGTGTCGAGGTTTGAGTTGCATGGTCGCCATTAATGAAGGTGAAAGGTTTTCAGAGCTTTTGAAAAGTTAGGTCGTGAAAGAATGAAAAACTCTGAAAGAGGGATCAGGTATATATAGGGTACGGGTTATGAAACGACTGAAGGTTTTGGTGTTAGTCATCAGTATTTGAAGCTACTGATGACGTGGTATTAACTTTCAGACGTTTGAAACGACTGATGGTATTGGTGTGGTCAGCAGTTATAAAACAACTGAAGACATGGTGTTTACTATCAGACGTTGAAACAACTGAAGTCTCTGATTTAGGCATCAGTAGTTTTAAAAAACTACTGAAGACAAGTTGGACTTCAGATGTTGAAACAACTGAGGACTTGGTATTAGTCATCAGTAGTTGTGAAACTACTGAAGACCGTGGTTTTGCCATCAGTTGTTGTAAACAACTGAAGACTTGGTGTTAGTCATCAGTAGTTGTGAAACTACTGAAGACATGGTATTGCTTCAGTGTTTATAAAGAAACAGCAGTTTGTGAACTACTGAAGAGAGAGTACTCATCAGTAGTTGTCGTCAATTCATAGCCTTTCAGCTGTTTCATACTGTCCTCAACACTTACTCATCAGCTTTTAGCTGTTTTCAGTAGTTTCATAGGACATCAGTACTTATCTGTTTCTACTGATTTCAGTAGTTGTAACTACATCAGTAGTGTAGAACAGATAAAGTACAGTACTTAAAGCATTTAGCCTTCAGTAGTTATAAAAACTACTGAGGGTAAAATAACTCATCAGTACTTATATGTGACATGGTTACCAATGATCATCAGTAATTACTGAGATCATCAGTAGTTGTCACTTATTCTAGCTGCAGCATACCAAGCCTTAACACCAGGTTGTGGAAAGTTGAACTATCCAAAGGCTTAGTAAAAATGTCTGCAAGCTCATCAGCACTAGGCACAAACATAGGATTAATTAGACCCTTTTCAAAACAATCTCTTATAAAATGATGTCTAATTTCTATATGTTTGGTCCTAGAGTGCTGGACAGGATTTTTGACAATGCAAAGAGCTGAAGCACTATCCATTAATAATGGAGTCTTAGTCTCTGTAATGCCATAATCCAAAAGTTGATTCTGAAGCCAGAGTATTTGGGATGTACAACTTGCAGCAGCAATGTACTCGGCTTCAGCAGTGGATGTAGCAACAGAGGTTTGTTTCTTACTCTGCCAAGAAATCAAACAGTTGCCTAGGAATTGGCATCCACCAGAAGTTGATTTCCTGGTCAACTTACATCCTGCATAGTCACTATCAGAGAAAGCAACTAATTTGCAAGAATGTCCAGTGGAATACCATAAGCCTAGAGATTGTGTGCCTTGCAGATATCTAAAGATCCTCTTGACTGCAATCAGATGAGACTCCTTAGGTGCAGCCTGAAATCTAGCACAAACACATGTAGCAAACATAATATCTGGTCTAGAAGCTGTTAAATACATCAAGGAACCAATCATACATCTGTAAAGGGTTTCATCAACACCTTTACCTTTCTGATCAACATCCAATTGTGTGGTGTTGCACATGGGAGTAGAACAAGATTTACAGTTTTGTAAATCAAACTTATTCAAAAGATCTTTTGTGTATTTAGACTGATGAATGAAAATTCCATCAGCTTTTTGTTTGATTTGCAAACCTAGAAAGAACTGTAATTCTCCCATTGCACTCATTTCAAACTTCTGTTGCATTAAGGTTTGGAAATCCTCACACAATTGGGGATCAGAGGATGCAAATATAATATCATCAACATAAATTTGAACAAGTAGCTTATGCTGATCCACCTTCTTAATAAATAAAGTTTTATCTATGGAGCCTCTAGTGAAATTATTCTGTAGAAGAAAGTTTGATAAGGTCTCATACCAAGCTCTAGGTGCTTGTTTCAACCCATAAAGAGCTTTATCAAGCTTATATACCCATTCTGGGTGCTTATTATCCTCAAAGCCTGGTGGTTGACACACATAAACTTCTTCTTTTATTGTACCATATAGAAAAGCACTTTTGACATCCATTTGGAAAACTTTAAGATTGTGGAGTGCAGCATAGGCTAAAAACAATCTAATTGCCTCCAGTCTGGCTACAGGGGCAAAGGTTTCATCATAATCAATACCTTCTTCTTGTGCAAACCCCTGCACAACCAGTCTGGCCTTGTTCTTAACAATTAGCCCATTTTCATCAGTTTTATTCCTAAACACCCATTTAGTGCCTATTGCACACTTACCTGGGGGTAGAGGAACAAGCTCCCACACTTGCTGTTTCTTGAACTGAAGAAGCTCAAGCTGCATGGCTTCAACCCATCCATTGTCCTCAAAGCAACATGATAGTTCTTTGGCTCTAGCTGACTGATGAAGAGAGCATAGAAGCAGAAATTGGACAACTGGCTTCTGGTTGAGACACCAGCATTGATATCACCAAGGATTTGAGATATTGGGTGATTTTTCAGCTCTTGGTAAACAATCAAATCTGTGCAAGTGTTTGTAGGGTCTTCAGCAGCAGCAGATGTTGATGCAGATTCTTGAAACCATGAAGATGGTGGCAACTCAAATGAAGTTGAGGATGCAGAAATCTCATCAGCATTTGTTGTGGATGGTGCGGCTGGAGCTACAGGAGCATCAGGTTTAGAGGACTCAGGCAGTTGATCACTAAACCTGAAGAGGTGATTACTACTATCATCATCATCTTCAGTAGTAACACCAGGTGGTGAACTGTTGACAGGAGCAACAGCAGGAGATTGATAAGGAACATATTGCAGTATGTCCAAATCAAAGAGCTCCACAGGGCTTTGTGGAATCTTGTCCTTTGGAGATTCATTGAACTTGACATGTAAAGTCTCTTCAACCATCTTTGTTCTGCAGTTGAAGACTCTGTATGCCTTGCAAGTTGATGAATAACCAACAAAGTACCCTGCATCCACCTTAGGATCAAATTTCTGGAGCTGATCCTTTGTGTTGAGAATGAAACAGGGACACCCAAATGCTCTAAAAAATGAAATGAGAGGGGCCAAATGATGTAGAACTTCATATGGAGTCTTCATCAACCTCTGATTTATTAGCACTCTATTCTGCACATAGCATGCTGTGTTGACAGCTTCAGCCCAAAAGGTCAATGGCAGTCCAGAATCAGCCAACATAGACCTTGCAGCTTCAATGAGGGTCCTGTTCTTTCTCTCCACAACTCCATTCTGTTCAGGAGTTCTTGGAATACTAAACTGTCTCTTTATTCCCTTGGAAAGGTAGAACTCATCAAGTGTATTGTTCCTGAATTCTGTTCCATTATCACTTCTAATACACTTGACTGAGAGGGAATACTGCTTCTCAGCATACAACACAAAGTTTATGATCTTCTGTGCAGCTTCATCCTTTGAATGTAGAAAGAAAGTCCATACAAATCTGGAGTAATCATCCACAATTACCAGACAGTATTTTTTCTGTGCCATGCTCATCACTCTCACAGGACCAAAGAGATCCATGTGAAGAAGTTGTAAGCAGGCAGTGGACTTTGGTTCTTCAATAGGTGGAAATGAAACTTTGTGCTGTTTTCCTTTCAAACAAGCAGTGCAGTTGTTTTCACACTTGAACTCCTTCATAGGCATTCCCCTTACTAAACTATGGTGTATCAGCTGATTCATGTTCTTGAAATTAACATGTCCCAGCCTTCTATGCCATAGATTAGATTCTTGAGGAGAGGCCTTGGAAAATAGGCAAGGATGGCCTTTGAGATCAATTTTCTTGGAAAGATCTAAGGCATACACTCTTCCTGTCCTGTTGGCCTTCAGGAGAGTGTGAGCATCCAATACCTTGTCAATCAAACTCAGAACTTTGGATGACAGAATCCTGCAGTTCTGGCTTGTGAAAAGGGCAACATGGCCTTTGTCACACAATTGACTGACACTCAAAAGATTATACTTGAGATTTTCCACATGGTTGACATCATCAAACTTTATTTCCCCATTGGAAACAAAGCCCTTCCCGATGATGTAACCTCTTGCATCATTGCCAAAAGAAACAAATCCCTTCCTTCCTGGAGAGTAGTCATTAAGAAGTGAGTTGTTCCCAGTCATATGCATAGATCCTCCACTGTCTACATACCAGATGCTACTTTGGCATGTTGAAGAAACCTGCATAAATAAACAATCAGTTAGTTTTGGAGACCCAAACCTTTTTGGTTTTGGGCCTGGTCTCATCAACAGATGGTAAACTAACAGGTTTATTGGACACAATAGCTTGAGGTGAAGGAGATGGTGTAGAAGAGGAATCCTTCGGCTTGGATCTCCTTTTCTGGGGTTTCAACACAGGGCCATCAAGTTGGTTAACTCTTCCCAACAGATGTTGAACCATCATTACCAGCTGTGTCTGATTCTGGGAGAGAGCTTTCAGCTCTTCAGACACATTGGTATTGGTGTTTGATGATGAGTTCTTGTGTTGCACCATCTTCTTTTGAGCAACCTCAGCTATTGCCTGTTGCACTCCTTCCTTTTTAGATTTCTTTTGGTCATAGGAGTAACAGGATTTGATGCTGCTGGTACAAACTTGGACTCAAACTCAGTTTTCATTTTAGCCAAATTTTCTTTAATTTTCTCTTTTTGTTTGAGTTTGGATCCCTTTTTGTACCAACAATCATCTGTGAGATGATTGAATAGACCACATATTTCACATGGTTTCTTCTTCATCTTCTGTTGATCATCAACTAAAGAAGATGAAACTACTGAAGACTTGCTCTTCAGCAGTTTAGAAGCACTTTTTGCCTTCTTGTCAACTTCCTTAGTAGGCTTCAAATCCTTCCTACTGACAGTTTTCTTCTCTTCAGTGCTGTCAGTCATTAGGATTTGAACTCCAGATGTTATCCCCTGCTCTCCAGTACCCTCAGTACTTCTAGGGATAACACTTGGGTTGATCAACTCATTGATCATGTGAGTGTCAGCAGTTGAACCATCAATATCAGCTGATAGGTTCACAGAGGGATTACTACTGACTTCAACTACTGATGGTGCTTTATCAAGTAGTGAATCACATGATGAGGTGGATTGGTCATTACTTTCTCCATCAGAATCCGCTCCTGCTCTTGAAGCAAAAACTGTAGGAGGAGCAGTGTGATTATAACCAATTCCAAACTTCACATTGGAAGCTGTTTGCTTACTAAGAAGCATTTCAAAGCCCTTGCAAGATTGTACCCATCGATCACACTCTACCTGGGTGACAGCAAGAGTATCTTGAGGTCTTTGTACTTCTCTAAGAGTACATCCTCCCTAGCCTTATCATCAGAAATTTGGCATTTTAATTTGTAAATCTCATCAGTTTTCTCTTTTAGCACAGACTCAAACTCAGCTTTATTTTTGGAAATTGTTTGTTCTAGCTCTACATTTTTATTGATTAAAGCCACATTTGCTTCTCTAATAGAGGCAAATGCTGCTATGCAAGTTTCAGAACATAATTTGGCCTTAGCCTCAGAGGATACCTGTGATACCTGTGTTGAAGAGGTATTTGAGGATGATCCATCAGAGGATTCCAAAGCCATGAGAGCTAGATTTCCAAAAGGATGCTCACCACCATGTTGACCAGCACCTGAGAACAGTTGTTCATTACCAGACACATCATCTGGTAAACTGCTCCAGTCAACAACTCCTGGTGTGAAGAAGCTGTGTTGTTGAAGTTGATTAGGTTGATGAGATTGGGATGGTTGAGGCTCAGGGAGTGCATGTGGTTGCTGAGCAGTGGGTGCTTGAACCTGGCCTGGTTGTGGCATGTAATAGCAGGGGTATGGATATGGCATTGGCCCCTGTGGAACAAAATATGCAGGAGATTGTGGTTGATGATGATAACCAGAATTGACAGGTTGTTGCCCTCTGTTTTGTTGACTATTGCCAGGGAAAGTCACAAAGGGTGCAGGAGAGTTAGATCCAGATGATCTACATTCTCTTGCAAAGTGCCCAAGCCTGTGGCATTTATGGCACTTCAACTTACTCTTGTCAAAACCAACTTTGGTTTTGCCAGAGAGTCCTGGGAATTTCCTTCCAGTTCTTTTGTAGAACTTCTGAGATCTGATATTTATCAAGGCCATTTGGCTCAAAATATCCATCTCTTCTAAGTCATCATCAGCAATCCCCTTGAGATCATCCATGATGAAACATAGATTGTCACTATTACTACCAGCAGAATAACTATCAACACTCACAAAGGCAGGCTCAGAAGTGTTTGTAGAGAAATCAATATGCTCATCATACTGGCTTTCAGATGACGCATATTCTGACTCTTGATGTCCAATCAGGGCAGTGTTCCCTTGGACAAAATCCTCAGTGAGCTTGCCAGATGAAACCAATTTCCTTTTCTGCTCTATCTCTCTCTCAAATGTAAGCAGTTTCCCATGAAGTTGGGTGAGAGATAGGCGATCAACATCAGCATTTGAGCGTAGAACAATGGTATATGTGTTCCATCTCTCAGGCAGTGATCTTAAAATCTATGGTTCATCTGACTCCTGGTATATTCATGTTTAACCATTTTCAATTCAGAGATTAAACATGAAAACCGCTCAAATTGTTGAGTCAGAGTCTCACCCTTCTATGAGAGAAAGTCTCATATTGTTGGGCGAGGATTTCCCTGTTGTTTGCTAAAACCTCATCAGTACCACCAAATTGTTCTTTGATGGCATTCCAGAGGTCATGAGCAGACTCACAATGCAGAAGCCCAGAGTAAATCTCATTAGGAATAGCCATAGCCAAAATTCCATGGGCTTTTGCATCGATTTCAAACAACTTCTTGTCCTCATCGGAGTATTGCTCCTTCTTCTTTGGAACCAACTGGTTGTTTCCGGATCATTCACCATTGGCTTATGTGGTCCATGTACCACAGATGTCCAACAACCTGAGCTATTGACAGACAGGTGATGGAGCAATCTTCTCTGCCAAATGTTATACTCATTCCTCACCAAGATCGGAGGCTTGGTAGAGGATCCAGTATTGAAAGGATCATTAGAAGAAGTAGTCATTGTGGAAAATCAGACAGATTCAAGTAAAAACACAATAAATTTAGCTCAAAACCACACAGAACCTCAAATAAAACGGCCAGAAGCGATACACTCTCAATCTCTATAACAGATCCTTGCGAATTTGCTAATTCGATTAAACTTAGAGCGATTGAACAGTTTCAATGATCAATTGTTAGATCGATCAATGATTAACCTGCTCTGATACCATTTGTTAGGATCTCAGCCCTTGGTTTAATCGATTGAACAGATATAGCAGCGGAATAGCTCAGAATTAGACAAATTCAACAAGAACAATTGATATAAAACGATAAAAGAATTTTGTTATAGAGAGAGAAATATCCGACAAAAGGAATATTGCATTAAGATTGTCGGCCTCAAAGGCACGATTACAGGTGAGTCATCTTTCCTTATAAAGAAAAGAATGACGTAGGCTGATGTCACTTGAAAGTGACATGTAACCGTTTTATAACTACTGATGTTTAACAACTACTGAAGATGTCAACAACTGACATCTTCTTACAAATGTTCCTAAGTGTTAAACATCTCATTTACAACTACTGAAAAACATAAAACTACTGAAACTACAACAACTGAAGAACAACCTCTTCAGTTGTTTACAAGTACTGAAAAGAAAAATAAACAAACTACTGAAAGGAAAAGAAAACTACTGAAGAAGAAAAATCATCACAACAACTGAAGAAGCCCTCTTCAGCTGTTGTCATCAGCTGTTAACATCAGCTGATGTCTTCAGTACTTGAACATCAGACTTTGTCTTTCAGCTGTTGATCTTCAGTCTTTGTCTTCAGTACTTGTTGAAGTCTTCAGACTTTAGATCTTCAGCTGTTGTCTCAGTCTTTGTCTTCAGTACTTCAGACGTACTTCAGCAGTTGTATTCTTCAGACTTTGTAGAACAGCTGATCAGGTCTTCTTCAGCTGTTGTGATGTCTTGTGGGACTTAGAGGTTTCTCTGATCACGCTCATTGGTTCTTTTGGTCCAACAAAAACTCAGTTGACATCTTGAACAACTAAAACCTAGAAACATCAATTTAATGTCTCAATGAACCCTAGGTCATCGTTATCGACAAATCACAACAGCCACCGACGACATCAAGAACCACCATCAACGCATGCATGACACAGCGGCGGCGAGCGGCGGTGGGCAGCGAGATTTGAAAACCCTAATAGGGTAATCGAGAGATTGTGAGGCAAAGAAATGCCAGAGGTGGTGGTACCCAGCCGTCACCACCACGGCTGTCAGCCTGACCTCAACTACTCCACCCCTGTAATCAACATAACAAATGCCACCAGCATGATCACTGTTACCATCTCCTACCACTAATAGCAACAAGGGACACGAAAAGTTACCATGGCGGCCGTCGAAAAAACGAAAAAACCACCACCGGTGATACGGGTGACGTTACAGGGCGGAAAACCGCCACAACAAAGAGGTGGACTCCGTCGATGTCACAATGAAGGCACAACCACACACCCGATGAGAGAGGTGGAGCGGCCAATCGTCTACCGGCAACAACAGTCCATGAATCGAGATATCGAGGTGTTCTTGAGCGGAAATAAACAACCACCTCTCACCGCCCCAAGACCTCCGACCTCCACATACCCTCTCTAAGGCCATCAGCACCGTCACAACGCTTGAAATGCCGACGACGCCACACGACCATCGTGAGAGTTGCCGCTCACTGCCACACGATTGAGATTAAGGTACCTGCACGTCTCTTGAAGAAGATGAAGATCAAATTATGCTTAGGATAAAGAGAGATAGTGAAGACAACAACACAACTACCGAAAAACAGTGCAAATGACCGAAATACCCTCGAATCGCTGTTCATCAGCTTGGTTTTTTCATATATAGGGTAATGATATTTTTTTTATATTTATCATTATCTTTTCTCTATACTCTACTCAAAACTACTCCAAAAAATATTAAAATTTTTATTGGGCTTGTACCATGTGTTTTTTCAAATATGAGAAAACACGGTAAAACCCCAATAAAATTTCAATCTCCTTCACTTACAAACTATCTCCCATAATATATGTATATATATATATGTATATATATAACACTCACATCAAAATAGAGATTTTATGGTGTATTTTTTATAAAAAATAATATCATACAAAAAGGTTATGAACGTTTAAAACGATAAGAGAACTTAGAAAAGTTAACAAAGTTGGTAATTCCTAAAACACATATCTAACAAACTTTTCTCTACAATTTGATATTAACAGTTGATTAAAAAGATTGGTGGTTGAGATAAATTTTTATATTATTTAGTTTTAGTTGGCTAGCTATTGGGTGCAATATTTTAGGCCAGTAATTAATAATCTATTATAGTAAAAGGAGATTTAGGGTGAATACTTGGTATAATTTAAGACATTTTAACGATAAATGTACCATCCTATTTTGAATAATAGATGTTATCTTAATCAGGTCCATCATTTATCTATCCGTGTTCCAGCTGGGACCGCACCCCAAACCTCTCCAGGTGAAACTTATTGTTGGAAAAACCTCCTGATTTAACTCTAAACATATTGTTCAAAGTGACACGTCAACTCATTACCTCATTTATATTTACATGTTATATATAACTCGTTTTAACCGGTTGACCTTCTAATTCTCATTTTTATGTTTCTCTCACTTGTGAAAAAAATTAATTAGTAATGATATTATTTAATTTTTTATCAAAAATAATTTTTTCATAATTTAAGAAACATTTTTTATAAATATAATTTCTATAAAAATAATTTTATAAAACAATTTTTTTCTAAAACATCAAACATTTTTAAAAATACGAAATATTTTAAAAATCAATTTTTTGAAAAGTAAAACTTTTATAAACCAATCACTAACATACAAATTTATAAAGAGCACTTTTTTAAATACTTCAAATCAGTTTGTTCTGAATAAGATATTTACATATATACATACATACATACATAAATACATACATACATAAATACATACAAACATACATACACACATACATACATACACACATACACACATACACACATACACACATACACACAAACACACATACACACATACACACATACACACATACACACATACACACATACACACATACACACATACACACATACACAATACACACATACACACATACACACATACACACATACACACATACACACATACACACATACACACATACACACATACACACATACACACATACACACATACACACATGCACACATGCACACATGCACACATGCACACATGCACACATGCACACATGCACACATGCACACATGCACACATGCACACATGCACACATGCACATGCACACATGCACACATGCACACATGCACACATGCACACATGCACACATGCACACATGCACACATGCACACATGCACACATGCACACATGCACACATGCACACATGCACACATGCACACATGCACACATGCACACATGCACACATGCACACATGCACACATGCACACATGCACACATACGCACATACCCACGCACGCACGCACGCACACACGCACACACGCATACATACATACCCACGCACGCACGCACTCACTATTATACCACTAAAATAACATAACAAGAATAATACCTGCAAACAATAATTAATATTGATAATAATACTAACAAAAGTTAAACAACCTTTAATGAAATAAAATAAATTAAATAAATAAATAAAATAAAATAAAAACTTAAGGGAAGAGTAAACGTGGAGTTAAATATTGTTGACTAAATAAATCAAAATGAATGGTTAATTTTTTTATTCCTTTAACTTGCTGCAACCGACTTCACGAAGGAAACGTGTTTTTATTTCTATCCGCTACAACAAACTTTCGCGAGGAGAACGGATGTTAATCGCTATCCCTTACGCTTGATCAACGGATATATATACCCTTGAAGACCTTCGATTCACGCACAACTCTTTACTTTCAATTCTGTTGCAACTTTGCAATTTCCGCTTTCATTGGTTGAGACCACCTTGAACCACCATTGCACAAGACCATCAACGGTTGCCACTGTTAAGCCTTAATACACTATTCAAATCACCTTGTCATTGGTTTAAGTCCACTGTTACGTCATCTTCGCAACATGGAGTCACGGTGCAGTTCGCGTTGAATTCTTAGAGCTCGTTTTGATATCGCAAATAGGTACAAAATTAATCGTTCTTGTTCACGTTTGGAACTTGAGTGTTGTGTAATGTTGATCAGAATATATATTTATACCGACTCTATTTATGATATCAAACGCAGCCTGCGGGGAACATATTGTGTCCCTTTTGATGCGATCATCGACCGAGTGGTTCAAGCATTCGTATCCGTCGATTCGTTAACCACAATTCAGGTAATAAGTTATGCATTCATGTCATATTCTCATGCATATAACTATACAATACGCATGTATGGCTGATCGACCACTCCAGCGACTAAACATAGCTTCAACCATTCCTTTATGTGTTTACCCATTAAAGTTGTCTTTCTGGTCGTTCGAATACATAGTTGTGTTAACACTCCAACTGCTTACCAAACTTGGTGGTGAATACAAATTGATACAATGATAACCACTTTCTAGTTTTATATGTATAGTAAACAGGATGGGGTCTGCAAAATGCCATTTAAACGAATCATGATATTAATCTGATTCATAATTTTTGTGCAACCCAATGTGGTTGATATGCATGGCTGGGAAATAAATGGAAATTTAAATATCAAATAAGTGGAAGACTACTAATCTAACACCTTGAAAGTAATGTGAACAAATGTGCATATAAGAAGTTAATTATAAATCAAAGATTTAAAGGAATGTCACCGGAACATTATTAACCAATTAATAAGTCGAAGCAACGGTCGTTTCATAAACCTCATTCAAGATGATTATAATGCAGATATTCAAACTAATTAGCGACAACGTGACTTTAAAGGATTCCTAGTATTTGTATCTTAGTATAATTAATATGTTCCGTTACTTTGTAGTATAGATTTTTGATACCTTGTTTCCTTTAACACGACTCGTTTAGCCTTTACTAGTCATCTAGCATTATTTATTTAGTTCCGATCTAACTCGTTTGACTTGTTGAGACTTGCAGCATGCAATATATATTTCATAACTTTATGCTCATTATTGCATGTTCCTATAAATAAATTATTGATACGTTGGTAGTTATACTACCCTTTGTTTAGCACTTTGTTACCGAGCTTATCCGACATGTCATTATGGCGTCAATGACATGACACTTTTCGTGACGGTGTTTATAAATAGTTCACGGCGTCTTCGTTAACACGTTAGTACTTAAATAGTACTTTGGCCACATTATTTGGGAGGCGGATGGATCGATCTTAGTTCAGTTCAGATCAGTTCAGTTTCGGGGGATGGAATCATATGTGTACGCCCTACACACCATCTCATTGGTGCATAGTCTAGCTAGCTATGTGCTTATCAGTTCTGTTTCGGCTTTGGGTACTTCTTATGTTACATGATTTATTTTATTCATATATACTCGTCGTGGAGATCAGTTCAGTTTCAGTATTACATGTACAGTTCAGTCTCAGTATTATATGTTTAGAATCATATTTCAGTTTCCGTATCATATAATTAGTTCAGTATCAGATATCAGTATTATATACTTAAAGTCATTACTATTGTTTTTTCCGTCACTGAGCAACTTTTGGCTCAGTCGTATTTTCTTTTGTGGTGTTTTCTTATTTATTTGTTGGTAATCAGGGTAATTCGGGAAATCAGTGAAGAGTGAATTGGAGATCAAGATTATCATTTGCTTTAATTGATGTAATAAACACCTTAATTAGGTTCTTTCGGATTATTTGGTTTGTTTGAATTTATTAATTCTGACTGCTTGTTTAATGTAATGGATTTGTTTTTTGATTTGATATCTGTAATAGTGACACGTCAGCCTCTCCGGGTTGGGGTGTTACACGCACGCACGTGCACATACGTACGTACATACATACATACATACATATAGAGAGAGATAGAGAGTAGGGTTATCTTGAGAACCATATTTTTTATGAGAATTTTAGAAATCAATCTGAGCCACTCATTTATATCACATATAAATCACATGTCATTTCCCCTATTTTTTTAAAACGTTCATAACTTTTCGTGAATCCAGTATTACACATGTGTAAAACAAATTTCGTAAAAAAACGAGAATTTTGTTTTTGAAAGAGGGAAACTAGGGAAACATTTTTGTGTTTTTATTTTTTATTTTTATGTTATTTTTTTTATTTATAAATTTTTAAATATGTTTTTATTAATTAAAATTTAGCCATTGAAAACTAGTGGTTGAGATTGGTTCGTAGAGTTCTCACAAAAAATGAGTTCTCATTTGATTCTTCCCCTATATATATATTATGTGTGTGTGTATATATATATATATAATATATATATATATATATAATATATATATTATATGTATGTATATATTATTAAAATTTTTTAAAATAATGAGATTATTGTTTGTTACTTGTAGTTCTTACTTAAAAGTAATTACAATCATATCTTATCTTAAAATATTATTTTATAATTATTAAATTTTCGTGACTAAATTTAATATTTTATTTATTCAATTCATGTAATACACGAGATACTAACCTAACTATAATATATATTTGACACGAACAATGAGACATTTAACACTAAAGAATAGTATGCTTAAAGTTGGAACGGATAAAGTTTTTAATATGTTTAAGACTTTTTAGCTATGAAAGTAATTGTAAATGCAACGAAACGTAACGTAACATCATGATTTGGGGTTTGCAACCAGCCTAGATTTTATAAATATTGCAGTTAGTTAAAAAAATATGTATCTAGAAACAATACAAATTACGTCGTTCATAAATGATTACTACGGTTAATCAGTCCTCTGTCACACATTTTCTTAGTGTGATGTGTATCACCTAAAAATATAATGATACAATTACAATGTACTCGATGGTATAACCATATATCAACAAAAGACAATATCCCTTGTTGCATAAGAAACTAAATTCTTTTTAATCTTCATCTAATAATAATAATTTCTTTGTATAATAAATTATAAAACAATAGGCTAAGTGATCACATGTATGCCTAACCATTTGCTAGTATATTGTATTGTAGGCAACTTATCAACCTACGTGAATTGGCTTATAACTAGATAAGAAATAATACAGACTAACAAATAATAAGTTTTACAACAAAGACAAAATCAACATGTTCAATAACAATAATAGAGGTATGATATTGTAATTCACTTTTTTGTTTAACGACTTTGTCTTGTGTTTTTTTCCCTCTTTGTGAGTCTTCTTAGGACTAGACACCGTTTGTCTAACTCTTGTTGTGGTGATGTGCCCTTGAAAAGTTGAAAGGTAAGAGAGTAACATTTAATGGTCATGTGTAATTGAATCTTTCATTTGGAACATGAGATGTAGGCCCCTCTTTACATGCATGATATACAAGAAGTTAAGTTTTCACATTCTTTTGCTCACAAGTGTGTATCTCGTCAGTCGTCATCAATATATCTACTGAAATATACTTTTAATTTTAATTTATTGTAAGAACATATTAGCATTCACAAAGTTATAAATATTTTTAATAAACGAGAAGTTAAGCCTGTATGATGCGGTATATTGGCAAACATCATTACGTGCGTTGCGACGGTGACACTAACATGGTTAAGTACATAATTGCGCAATCATAGTCATGTAAAGCTCGCAACCGTCGGGGTTAGCTATTTCCTTCCTGCTTAGGGCATCAGCAACTACGTTCGCCTTTCCCGGATGATACTTAATTGCGCAATCATAGTCATTTAGTAGTTCCACCCAACGGCGTTGCCTCATATTCAACTCTTTTTGCTCGAAGATATGTTGAAGACTCTTGTGATCGGTGTAGATAGTGCATTTGGTACCGTACAAGTAATGTCTCCAGATCTTTAAAAAAAAACCACTACACCCAATTCTAAGTCATGGGCGGTATAGTTCTTCTCATGAACCTTTAGTTGTCTCAAGGCGTAGGCTATCACCTTATCTCATTGCATCAAGACACAACCCAATTCTTGAATGGATGCATCGCAATACACCACAAAATCATATGTTCCCTCTGGTAATGCTAATATCGGGGCAGTACAGAGTTTTTGTTTTAACAATTGAAAAGTTGATTCTTGACTCTCACTCTATTTGTATGTCGTTCCTTGTGGGTCAAGGCAGTGAGAGGTTGTGCGATCTTAGAAAATCCTTCTATGAATCGTCGGTAATATCCTGCTAATCCCAGAAATTGTCTTATCACACTTGGCGTTTTGGGTGTAGTCCAATTCTTTATCGCCTCAATTTTGGCAGGATCAACATGTATCCCTTTCTTATTAACAATATGACCTAGGAATTGCACTTCTCGTATCCAAAAGTCACACTTTGAGAATTTGGCATACAGCTGCTTATTTTTCAATAGTTCCAAGATCATTCGTAAGTGCTCTTCATGCTCCTCCTTGGTCCTAGAATATATCAGTATATCATCGATGAACACAATGACAACTGATCAAGATAGGGTTTGCACACGCGGTTCATGAGGTCCATGAACACAGCAGGTGCATTAGTCAACCCAAAAGGCATGACCAAGAACTCATAATGACCATAACGAGTACGAAACGCAGTCTTGGGAATGTCTTCTTCTCAAACTCTAAGTTGATGATAACCAGATCTCAAGTCAATCTTCGAATAATAGCTTGATCCTTGAAGCTGATCGAACAAGTCGTTGATACGAGGTAAAGGGTATCGGTTCTTGACTGTTACTTTGTTTAACTCTCTATAATCGATGCACATCCGGAATGTGCCATCCTTCTTCTTAACAAAAAGAACAGGAGCTCCCCAAGGTGATGTGCTAGGTCGAATAAAGCCCTTATCTAAAAGCTCTTGAAGTTGTGATGACAATTCTTGTAGCTCGTTTGGTGCTAATCGATAAGGTGCCCTAGCAATCGTAGCTGCGTCGGGAGTCAACTCAATCTGGAATTCCACTTGGCGGTGAGGTGGTAATCCAGGAAGATCCTCTGGAAACACCTCTGGAAAATCGCGCACTATGGGAATATCCTCCATTCTCCTTTCTTCTTCCTGCTTATCGGTTACAAGTGCTAGAATAGCCACACGACCCTTTCGTAATAACTTTTGAGCTTTCATGTATGAGATGATGCCTATCACATCACCACTCCTATCACCTCTGACAGTAAGGATTTTGTCATCAACAGGGATTCGTATGATCTTCTCATGACATATGACTTCCGCTTGCTTGCTAGAGAGCCAATCCATGCCTATCACAACATCAAAACTCCCCAATGTAACAGGCATAAGATCTATAGCGAAAGTATGACCAACAAGTTCTATCTTACAGTCTTTAAGGATATGCGTTACATGGATCTGTTTACCGTCGGCTAATTCCACAGTGTATTTAGATTCTAAAGCAGAGGGTATATCACTTAAAAGTCTACAGAACTTTAAGGACACGAAACTCCTATCGGCTCCAGTATCAAATAGTACCGTAGCAAAACAACCATTAACAGAGAACCTACCAGTAACAGTTGTGGGATCATTTAAAGCCTCACCTGAGCCAATGACGAAGGCTCTCCCCTTGGCTCCATCTTTATTGCCGCCATTACCAGTACCATTTCCACCCTTGTTGTTATTACCGTTGTTGTTGTTGTTACCGTGGTTGTTGGTGTTATTATTGTTGTTGTTATTGCCATTACCGTTTCTCCTTAGTTGTGGGCAGTTCCGCCTGTAATACCCTTCTTTCTGACATTCAAAACAACCCTTGGAGTTTCCTGAGGTTGTTGTGGCCTCCTTACCAGTTCACCACGACAATCCTTAGCAGCGTGTCCAATTTTTCCATAACGTTGACACTTGAAGTTATCACACCTTCCCACATGATGGTAATTACACTGAATGCACTTCGGATGTCTACCACCATAACCATTGGGTCCTTGATTATTTGCAGGCGTTTGGTTGAAGTTGCGGTTATTGTCGAACCTCCGTTGTTGCTGAACTGGCTGTTGTTGCTCTTGAGTTTGAGGTTGACCGCTAGAAGATGATGATGCTTTGGTGTTGTTGGCATTATCCCACTTTCTTTTGTTGTCGGGCACGCTCGCCACAGCGCCCCGTTTGGGTAGACGTCCTTGCTCCACGGCTTGGTCAGTTAGCTTATGAGCTAACTGGATGGCTTGCTGAATTGTGGTTAGATTGGAAGCAGTTACCATGCTTTGAATTTCGGGTACTAATCCCCGTATGTAATGCTCAACCCTCTTGTGTACTTCATTCACCATTCCCGGGCACAAGGTTGCTAGTTCATGGGTTCTGGTGGTGTAGGCCTCGATTTCCGAGCCCTGCATCTTCAGTTTCCAGAACTCCATCTCTAGCTTCTGCACTTCATTGCGAGGACAGTACTCCTCAGTCATCATTGTTTTGAACTCATCCCATGGAAGCCCATTCGCCATCGCTTGTCCTAGCATCTGGACTTGCACGTTCCACCAAGACATAGCAGCACCCTCTAAAGTCCAGGTGGCATACTTCACTATCATCTTCCATCTCCATTGGTTCCTCCTCCTCGGGTTCCTCCTCGGGATCCTCATCCTCAGAGTCTGCTACAGGAGCAGGAGCTATAGCAATCTGAAGCGCTGCCAATTGGGCTTCTAAGATAGCAATTCTATATCGGCTATTGTGTCCCGCTATTCACGAGCAGTCACACGCCCTCAGAGTGCTATGAGACCATCTTCCATGTGGTGACACCCGTTTAGGGTCTTCCCGTGTTGCTCCTCGAGTTCATCCATTTGATGTCTCAGTTTGTACACCTCATGCTGCAGTGTACAGACATCACCCGTGAGTTGCCTGACTCGATGCTGGTCAGTGTCCAGTGCAGCCACTAGTGCAATAATTAGTTGCTCGTTGGACTGCACCATCCGTGGGAGTGAAGGCATTGGTTGGTCGGCATTGTTCCTAGTCCTGGGCCTCGGGACAGGTACGCGCTCCCTAAACATAATATGATCAACGAATCTAGGATAGAAACTCCAATCTCGTGGAGGGTCACGCTTCATCAATGCAAAAGGTTGATCCCAGTCAATCTCCTCTCGAGGATAAGCTAGTCGGGGCCAATCGAATCCATTTTCAGGTACAGGTGCGGGAGGTGGGGATTCAGATCGTGAAGGTGATTCAGGTCGCTTACCCGGAGCTCTCAATGACGATGCCATGCTGCAGAGAGTGTGACGTGTATGCCAATGAGTATACAGTAGATGAGAATAAGGCACAGGTAACTAATTAACTGTGTGCGGTTATAGTCTAGTGTGTATGCAACCTAGTTCCCTATAACAAAAGCTCTGATACCAATCTGTCACACCCTCAAAATCCACTTGCAGAGTTTTACCGCGAGGCGTGTGAACAAATTAGGATCACAGTCAATAGTTACTCCACGACTCTATATGCCATAATTTAAATAAAATCAACCAAAGTACAAACTTTAAACTGTGCGGAAGCGTTTTGTAAAACAACCCAAAGAAATAAAAATGTATACTATGGCAAAACATGTGCCAACCCAAAAGAGTAAACATTAATCATTAAAATACTAAAAATGTCTTGAAGACCGAGTCTTAGAATGCAAGTGAACCATGTAGTGTTCCTATGGCAAGCAAGCTAATGACCTGAGAATAGCATACTAAAATGTCACACAATGGTTGGTGAGTTCAAGAGTGATATTCAAACATAAACATTTTAATAACATAGATATAAAAGTAGTGCATTGTAACAGATAGCTAGTCCATTAACAATAAATATTAATTCATAGTGATTTCGTAATTGAAGCTGATTGTGTTACGTTGTTGCCTCCTGTCACGACTTAACAGGTCGTGACAATGCTCAATAGGACAAATTGCACCCAGTTGACATCGAGTCACACAGGTAGGGCTCGTCAGACCCAGTAGTACTACCCAAATTTCCCCGCTATTCAATATTAACAATTCAAAAGTGTGAGGACTTTTCCATGATATCAACACTATATTAATATTATACACAACTTGAATATATAAAGCGTTTGTGATATACCAGTATGATATCTCCCCCAAAAGAGATTAAACAAAGAGTGGGGCATGAACTCACCTGATACGCGTAATAGACACTTAGAGTTTTACTTGACAAACAGAATGGACAGACAACCTTCAGAGGTTACCTAGATCATATAAGTACATGAGTACGTGTATACAAAGAACATGTGAAACCCTAAGTACACTATAACCAAGGACTCAAGATTTCAGAGAACAGACCCGTTTGACCCAGTTGACCCGTTTGACCCGTTGGTGACTTTATGTGTTGTAAACCATTCAAGTAATCATCCACATATATCATGCATGGTTAACATTCAAATATATCATATGTATGCTATATTAACCAGGTGTATCACTTAGATCATCATACAACCAAGTATCATACAAGTCATGCGAATCTAGAACATTAACATGTCCACTAGTTATAACACAACTAACATGTCACACAAAGATCAAATCACGCACCACATGCCATGTGAAGCCACTCACGACTTCACATCCTAAACCCTGCCAATCCTACTAAGTAGGGGCCTCAGATTCGCACGCGTGTATGATGATCATAATCATATTCATTAACCATGATCATTGCATTCAACAAACATCACAACAATCAATTTCCAGTCCCAAACATGATGTCCTAACTACTAACCAACATCAACATCATACATGATGATCAAAGTCCAAACGTCACCCATGATTATCCAAGCATCCCATACAACTAATTTAACATGTTCTATCACATTAGGATTCATCCATGAACTTACTAACATGCTCCTAACACCCCAAACATGTTCAGACTATCATCCATCAAACTTTGTGCAAATAAAGTTTCCCTTTTGGGAAAGCACATCCCAAAATCTATCAAACATCCAATGCATTCATGATTCATTAATATATACCAATTCAAGTTCATATCAACATCCAAGTATGATCAACAACATCCAAACATCATAACTCATCAATTCATATCCTAAAAAGTTTCTATCTTTAGTAATGTATGAACTATAACATGTGTTCTTGAATTCTCAATGATCACAACAACAATCTAACATCTAATCATCACCATGAACACATCCATAACATCAATTCATCAATAATTCAACATTACATGCAAAATAAAGTTACTATTATTAGTAAGCTATGAACACCAACTTCAATTCATCAATTTCTTGCAAGATCAACGTATCCTAACATTCATACAACCTACAAATCATCATACATTCATCAAACAATCATCAACTTCACATAATCATGCTAATTTCGAATTAAGTTTGCATAAAACCAAAGTTCATGATCAATCCACTAGAAACATACAATTCATACATAATCACGTTAAACAACATGTATTCAATCCAACTAACATACTAACATCATCAATTAACATCAATTTCGACTCCATGAACACCCATTCACGAATTTAGGTTCGGCCATCATGAACAACTCACAAAAACTTGAAAAATCTAACCTTTAAACTTGTGTTAACTTGCAATTGATGATTCCTACGTGTTGTATGCCTTGTAATCGAACCAAATCGATGCTTTGATGCTTGTTCTAGGTCGAAATCGCAAGGGAGAGGGGTTGAGGGTGAAATCGCAGCCGATTTGGGGTGGGGGCTAGGGTTTGGGTGTTTTGTTTAATTTTAATTTCCATATTTACTCTTTAAGCCCTTGTAATTTGTATTTTATAAAAACTAGACTTTAAACTCTTTGTAAAGTGTTTTTAACTTAATAATATAAAGATATAAACTAATAAAAATCATTATATATTTTATTTTTATAAAAACACAAGACATACGAATAAATAGGCACGTTTCCGCGTTACGCGGTTAATTTTCTAATTAACATTTAAAACATGCAAACACATAAACATAACACAATAATCACATAATCAATTATATTATCATTAATTTAACATTATTAATTATTATTAGATCACCAACGTTAAACGACAACTAGTGTGTGTTTACGACACGTGTATGCAAGACTTAACGGAACTAACGGAGTTTGGTAACGGAAATTTACCGGATGTCACATGAAACATAGATAGAATATAGTTATATAACGATATCAACATTCTTCGGTTGACATTGTTTCATTCTTCACGATATCAACACGGTAGTTGTCTAACTCATTTATTCATATTTTGCATATCAATCTTTAATCATTATTTGCTATAATTCTTAATGCATGTATATTTTTTCACATCACATTAATATATTAAACCACTCACTAAGAAAACTGGCTCAAGGCAAAACAAATGCAAAGCAAAATTAATCCCAATTCTTGCACAGCCAACTTTAATTTAAACCAATATCCTTTCCATAACTTTATCCTATAACCAGTTCCAATTCTCGTGATTTTCTTATTTTTCACATGCGTATAATGAATTTCGTTTCCCATAACGATCCATTGTATTAACGATAACCCAAACATAACCTATTGTCAATGCTACAAAATCCAACAATTCGATGCGTCAGCCGACAAAACCCGACCCGTGTCACTACCCAATGATGATTCCAACGAATCACAAATATACACACTTCTAACGACTAACAAGAAGGCAAAACCATAGACTGACAAAGAAGAAGAGGCGTTGGCCTAGGATTGGATCGACGTTTCACAAGAATTAAAACCATAAATCAATAACGATCTCTATCGTTTTGAAAGAGCAAATGACCAAAATGCTCATAAAACTAATCGATCTATTTAGAGTTGTTAAACCAATAAAACATCATTGAAATCAAACAGTTCTTAAAATAACAAAACTTGTAAAATTTATGATCCAGGATTTTAACTCGTGGACAAAAACGTAATGCACCCTTTTAGAAATATTACCCCAAGTAAAATTATTTATTAAGCTCGTTTATAGCTATGTAATTGTTTCCTTAAATACATGTATGAGTTTTTATATGCTTATTTCATAAATAAATCTGAGGGAAAATGCCAAGAGTAAAGACAAAAGGGTAAAATCCAACTGGCTTCATGATCTTCTATTTCTCTGCTTCAAACTGCAGCACATCTGTCATTTGCTCTTATTGACATGCTCCATAAAGCAAATTTTATTTTCAAGCCCTTATAATATTGATGATGTTTTATTTCAGCCCCTCGGTTAAAACTTGTCGCTCTAAAAAATGTAGGTCTACATCTAATCTAAATGATTATATATGATTGTTTCATATTTATACTCCGGAAACTTAGAAAATATTTTATAATATACCTTCTACTCACAATCAATTTTCTATCTTTACTATATAATTACAATAAAAATTATTATATATTTTATCTTGTTTTCAATTAAATAAATATTTTTTATACTTTTATTATTACTTTTATACTCTCATCCACTCACAACCAATAAGGTTTTGAACAGTGTTTTCTTAAAAATACAGATTGAACAGTAAATTTATCATATTATTCACTTACAACCACTTATAACCATATATGATATAAGAAATACATTCCTATAAATTTGATGAATACTATGAATGCTCTAAGAATAGCATGTATATCTTAGAAAAACAAAGGAAACATTAAATTTACTCATTTCGTTAAAAATAATGTAAGAAATAAACATTTTACAACTATTTTTTTAAAACGTAACTAGTAGTTTTCATCAATCGCGCGCTGCGCGAGTATAACAACAGGTTTGCGTATTGTTTACGTTCAGCGTTAAAGGGTTTGCACAAGCATTTACGATGGTTTTATGCATTGGTTCCATTTGTCATTAAAGGTGGTTGTACAACTTTGAGTCCATCTGCAATACAAGATCCAAGTATCAAGAGGTGCCTATGTATTGGCTAAGCTACATGATTTGAGTATTAAAATGTGTCTGAGTACTTATTAAATTTTAAATCAAGTCTATGAACTGAACTTATACAATGGCATTTGATTTGCGTAATATATAGAGCATTTGTGTATCTTGTTTTCAGCATTGCTTCTAACACCGGCACGTGTTATAATCACAAACTTAAACTTGATAACATGACAACTAGGATATTTTCCCAACGATTCACGACTGGGGCAACCCGATGAAAAACTTTAAATACGAAAGTGTAGACATTTGGGATTAGTAAATACTAAATTTCTCAGGCTCATTGTTTAGGTTAGCTGATATCACAAATTGAAGCTTAAATTCAAGTGCGAATAAAGAACTCTAAAACTGAACATATATCAGCAAAATAATCAAACATCAAGACCTTAGTTTAACCCCGAATCAAAAACATGACAACAATTAACAGACATTGTATACGCTTTTCAAAATCCTTTGCCTTTTAGTAAAAAGAGTGATGGTTGAAAAAATAATCGTTCAGACAAGAAATCACTCCATCATGCTAACTTTAACGGGTCAAAAGCAATCACAGACATCAGAATCCTCACTCGCCACCTAACGCGTCTGGAGACGACCATCGACGATTCGACGACGTGCAAACAACCCTACCGGGTCAAAGTGAAACCTCATCGTGCCTGGTTAAATTCGATAACGAAAACCGTTACGGGTCCGAGTTTCAGATCTGAAAATCGAAGACAGATGCAGATAGAGACGAAGCTACAACACGCGCGCCACATAAGGCAGCTAGAGATGGCGACCGACGACGCACAGATGTGCGTGTCTATCACCAGAAGCCGGAGGCCGACCAGCTACACTTTGAGTTTCTTCTATCCCACACCTCATATACATGGCTAGCAAATAAACCCGCTTCCAACCTCTTCCATAATTATGCATATTCCGATTTATTTTAGCTAAACTCCCGTGAAATTTTTACAAGTGTTTATGTAATCATATATTGTTTTGAATTATACATACTTTTATAGCAAAATAAGATTTAATTTTGGAAAAAGTATGTATTTTAAAAGAAAGAAAACATTTAGTGATATATTTATATATTTTACCCAAAATATATAAATATATCACTAAATGTTTTCTTTCTTTTAAACTTTTTTTTAAAATTGAATCTTATTTGGCTATAAAAATATGTATAATTTAAAACAATATATGATTACATAATTTACTGGTTTTAATTTTACACAGGTAAATTGTATGTTATATTATCAAAAAAAAGTATTCGAATATTTATAACCTAAAAATGTAACTTTTCGTTTTTCATTGTTAATGTAATACACAACTTTATCATACAAAATATTTAAACATTTATAAATTATATATTTTTCATATTTTTAACCTAGCCTAGTATACTATATATAGCCCAAACGCCTATTTTTGAGTGTCGAAATAAGAATATTTCTTTGGTGGTGTTTTTTTTGTGTTTGTGGTATGTGGATGCTAGTGACCGAGCTCTTCATATTTCCAACTTTGCTGATATTTACAAACAAACATGCATGGGGCCTAGACCAAAAATACTACACTAAATATACTACATTTTCTCTCTTCTTTTCAACTTTGCATACTACATTTTCTCTCTTCTTTTCAACTTTGCTGATATAAACAACCAGAAAAGAGAAAGTAGAAAGTCTTAAGATCATATTTTTCATATTTATGTTGAATAGTAGTAGCTTGAACTTCAGGGGGGCTTTGAAAAAATGTACAAGATATTTCGACCATCTCACCTTATTAAACAACTTCAATTTCTCATTCACGCCTCTTTGCAGCCCTCATACAGCATGAGGTGTTTCTGGTTCCAAATGAAACCGGTCATAGGCTTACTTTACCCGTTGGTTTTTAGTTATCGATCAGTTTAGGATTTTTTTTATTATCTTATAGTTTATTAAGGCATTTGATTATGATAACCTAAAATGTTGCATATATTAAATATAGTCCTTGCAACATTGAAAGCAGCAAATCTCACTTTTCTTTTATATTTGTTGTTAAAGTTGTTGAAAGCTTAGAATGTAAATGTTACTGTGTTCAGCATGTCTAGGCTTCTTAGGGGCTCGGAGTTATCTTTGGTAAGCAGTGTAATTTTCCAAATTCTCCAAATTTAAGTTTACACGGTTTGACAACATTTAGCTGAGCCATCAAGAAGTTTAACTAAAAACATGATAGTCTCTAAAACATTCAACATGTTTTTCAAAACTCAAGAAGGGCTGATGGTTTAGACTCTTTGTTTCGCGAGTAGATGGCTTAATGGTTCAGACATTTGACTCTAAATGGTTAAACAACTAATGTTAAATGATTAAAAGATCTATTTTGAATGGTTAAAAACCTCATATCTTAATTAATCAAACATTTACTCTTCAATAATTAAACAATATACTAGCTCTTAGTTATTCAGACCTCTTGATAATTCAACACTTAATGATTTATATATCTTATTAGTTCAGCACTTAATCATTTAAAAATTACCAAACAACCCCTTATCCTTTTACAATTAAGAAAATGTCTTTTAAGTAAACCAAACACATACTTTACATCTTATAAATTCTAAGTATAACCTCTTAATTAAATCACTAAAAAACTAAAAAAAAACCTATTACGATTAAATGGATGATATTATTAAGATGATAAAGCCTACAAGGCAAGTATCATTTTGGTATTTATGCATCTAATTACAGGTAGTTTTGCAAAAATCGGCGTTAGGCGCCAATTAATCAACGACTAATCGCAAATCAGGAGTCCACCTTGGCGATTTCACATAATCGGAAGAACTAATCGGTCAAAATCGGACCTAGGCAAGCTTAATTTTGGAAATTCCAGCCAAATATGGAAAAATCCAACAAAAACTTAAAAAATCTGGCCAAATATGTATATTTATATATAAAACTAAACTTTTTTATTAAAATTACATACTAAAATGTGTATATTAATATACATAAAACTAAAAATTATATATGAAAATTCTAATCCAATTAAATCCTAGTTCCTATCTCGCCGCCCAACTAGTGGCTAACAATTTTTACAACATTGATTACTGGGGAGATTAGTGAGTTGTTTTTAATTTATGTACAATAAAATATTTGGTAGGATTTGATTCCCGTTTTAAGCTTGACCTTTTATCAATTGATCTTATTGACAAAATTCTTGTTGGGTAAGACCTTGATCCCTGAATTACAAAGTATTTTTGGCCATTTGTTTATGCAGATTTGTTGAAGTCAAAACAGAAAATAGAAATTTCTAGCAAGGAGTGCCTAACTGCGTTTCAACAACCATCTGGATGATGTTACAGGGGAAAATCCTAAAACAATTTCATCTAGATTTGAACAGTTTATTGTAGTATCTGACTTTTCTGATTTGTATTGAAGACAATTCACTTCACTTTGGCATTTCATCAAGCAGTAGGTTTAAAAACACATAGAAGGAAGAAATCTACATTACAGTCATTTATGTCAAAGAAAATTCCCACAAATAAACATATGAAAAATAAAAACCTTTGAAAAGCCTAATTGCCAAAATGAACATGCACTCTTGATGTGATAAAGCTAGCAATGCAGCATCCATGATGCGAAAACACACCCCAAATAAATATGCTAGAGAAATGACAAGTGTCCCCTTCAATTGAAAATGCACTCCACACAGAGTGTAGTGTTTGAGCTTTTAATATGAAAAAATTTACCAACCATGTGTCAACTCTCTAGTGTATCCCTGTGAGAGTGTTTTCGCACCAAGGACACCACATGGCCGGCTTTCCCACGCTATGAGCAGCTATTCCACCAAGAGAATGTTTTCTTTTGTTTTGTGAGCATTTAGTTTTTGAATGTTTGTTTTAAGGATTTTCCCTTTATACTATGCTTTAATTGCCTGGTAATATATATCAACTTCATTCATATTGAAGTCTTTAATTTCAAAAACTGGTCTAAATTTCCATCAGAAACAATTCAGTACCAAAACAAAGATAACATTAAACAAGTCATAGACATACTAAAAAGCAAAAACACATACTAGAATGCATTTCAATTCATCATCATCTTATATCATCATCATCATCTCCGTCACAACTCCTTAACGATACTGCAAATATCAACAGATATCCATTGTCAGATTTCATGAACATAAAACAAATAAAATTTGTTCTTTTATGTCATATTACCCACATACCTTAATGAAACCAATTTCCTTAGCATTGCTGTGGAAACACTGTCTGCAGCACATAAGACCGTACTTCCTAATCAACCCATGAGAGTTCCCACACACCCGGCTACAAAACAAATAATCTCCGGTTAAAAAAGCACAAAAAATCGAATCTTTTTACAAAAGAATCAACATATGCATCATACAACATCACAGCCATTGTTAATCACTATAAGAAAAAAATACAACAGCAAATCTAATACAAATAAGCAAATAAAACAAACCCTTATCTAAACCCAAAATCAATTGAAACAAAAGAAGCGTTTTTTGCAACTATAGTTGAGGTATTTCAAGAAAACAAAGAATCGCCGATCTCTGAAGCAAAAATTGCATATTTTCTTAACAAATCAACGGTAAATTCTTGTGTTCCCTCTACGTGTTCTTGATGCGTGTAGATCATAAAAGCCATAGATCAACTTATTATCGTAGTATTGAACAGATTATTGAATCAATTGAACAATAAAGAACACAAAATCAAAAGGATTGAACAGATATTAGTAATTACCAGGCGCGTGAACCAGGCCCATAAGTCTTTGGGTGAGAATTCCAGACGTTAGAGTGACCCATCAATGGCAGATTGATATGAAACAGAAAGCCGCAGTAGATCGAATTCAGCGCCGTTGAGGGTTTACAAACGAAACCAAGATTGTGTATTTATATGGGGATATTGGGGGCTAATCAAAACCCTAATTTCTTAGTCAAGGGGTATGATTGACTTTACGTGAGCTCGAATAGTGTCGGGCCTATTGGATCAAGTTTAATACAAAGTTTGGGTTTAAAATTTTTGTAATTAGTTCACTCATAAAAAATTTTATTTCAATCAAATCATTTATAAAGTTTTTTGTTTTAATCAGATCATTTATAAAAAAATTATCTCAATCAAATCATTAAAATTTCAGTACTATTCTAGTTAGGTTATTCATGAGTTGAAAAAAAATTAACTTTTTTAAAAAATATTAACAATATTTATAGACAAACCAAATTATTTCAAAAAAATTTGTGACTTCTTTAAAACAATTAAAAAATATGAGCGACCTGATTATAACACTTTTAAATTTTTAATGACGTAATGGAACAAATAAAAGTATGAGTGACCCAATTGAAACACTTTTAAAATTTTAGTTATCTTATTAGAACAAATAAAAATATAAATAACCTAAATGGAACGTTGTTAAATTTTATTTACTATTATGTGAAGTTTTCCCTTTAATATATTAAAAGTTAGCGGTGGGGTGGGGTGTTAATTGAATTACATTATTTTAAGTTGAAAATTTTATAAGTTTATTTGTAATCAAATCCAGTTTGAACAAGAATAACTCTGTCTACTCCATATCTATCAGAGTTCGGTTTGGATCGAATTGGAATAAAGCTAAATAATCTAAATTAATACGAACTAGCCGAATAGCATATTTCGAATTGTTCTATATCTTTTTTTTTAATCTTACTAGCTTGAATCGCAATAAAATATATAAAATCAGAAAATACAAATTAGTCTTGAACACAAATTCGAATTTCAAACATAATAAAAAAATTGTTTAAGACTAGAAGATCGGAATTCCTAATTTAGGACAACAACTAATATTGGTGTAATTGTTTAGGACTAGAGGATTAGAAGGTGTCAAGCCTCTTTGGGCATTGGGTTGAAAACATAATAGATAGTTAGGTAATCGAATATCTGGATAATCCAAATAACCAAAATTAAAAAAATGATATCTAAAATCCTAATAATATGTTCTGATCTGAATATTCGAATAAGAATCCAGATCGGTTTTTTGGTTTCGGATACAGACCAGATTTATGTCTTTTTGAACACCCATAGTTAGCGGAATCATCTCAATGCTTAGGGCCTGTTTGTTTGGGTCTTAATGACCCTGGTCAAACTTATAAGTCTAACTCGATCAGACCTGGGTGTTTGGTTGATTTCTCACTTATTGGAAACTACTTATTATTATCCTCTTATTAGGCTAGAGAAAGTATCAAATTTGACCCAATTGGACACCCTGCAGCTCTCATCGATCTCGGCCTCCCTACAGCTCTCATCGATCTCGGCCTCCCTGCAGCTCCCAACCAAACTCGCTGGCGTCTCTCGACGGCCTCCCTCCGGCTCGAACTCGTCGGTCTCCCTCCAGGTCGAACTCGTCGGCATCTCAGGTTGAAATCGTCGGCCTCCCTCCAACTCGGGTTGAAATCGTCGGCCTCTATTTCACAGGTACGTCTTCTTCACACCTTCGCACCTTCACAACAAGTTCGGGCCTTCGGGGAGCGATTTCGATTGTTCGGTGTTTTGGGGACCTTTAGGGACCTTCGATTGTTGAATTGTTTGGTGTTTTGTATGTATATGCATTTGATGAGTGATAATTAGTGAGCATATTTCATTTTAATGGGTATGTTGTCTCTTCTATGAGCAAATCTGTATGTTGTCTAGATTCCGTGAACAAATTTCATCATAAATGGAAATATGTTGCATCATGGAAATCTACAGTTAATGTGGATATTTAGTTTTTACTAAAGTGGATATTTGCTTATTCGATTTGGTTTGAAATATATGGGGATTCTAGATGTTTGTGAAGATGTATGAGTATTTGTGGATTTGAAATATTTGTGGATTCTAAGTGTATGATGTTGGAGTTTGAAATATTTTTGGATTCTAGGTGTTTTGTGAAGATGTATGAATTTCTAGATATTTGATTTTTGATCTAGTTATGGTTGAATCTTATATTGATATTGTGTGTTTGTATTTCTATGATATGGTTAATGGTTTTAATTTTTGTAATACATGTTATAATTGATAGCTTCTTCTAAAGAAATGACTGAAAAAAGATTAGGATTAATTGGAAGCAAGAAGGAGTTAATAAAACCTTTCTAGAATCATGTATTCATGAATTTGCGCTTCATGAACGTGATGGTAGTAGCCTAAAAGTAATTTCATAGAGGAACGTTACTGAAAAACTGAAAACAAAACATGAGTTTATAGTGGATCGAAAACAAATGAAGAACCGTTATGATTACTTGAAATCAAAATTTACAGCTTGGTCAAAGCTTAAGAACAAAACTAGAAATGTTTATAACCCTCTAACAAATACCTTTACTTAACAGAAAAGAAATGACAACTTGAGATCAATGTATTCTTTATATATACATATATATTTCAATAACCTTATAGTAATTTATACTTTTTTTCCACATAGTCCAACACAATCATAGAAAAGTTTAGAAGAGCGCCACTTGATTATCCTTACTTCGGTATTCAATTGTTTGAGGGATCTACTTTAAATGGTTTTGATAGTTGGATGCCATCTTCTACATTCCCTCATCCTTCTGTGGAAGTGATTGATGAAAATGCTTATTTTGACATCGATGGAACTCAAATGGAACTTGGGGCTAGTGAAAAGTATTCTAATCGGTCTAAACAAAATACAAAATCATCAACTCAAGGTGTTAGTAATAAGTCTTCAGGTCGGTGTAAAAAAAGAAACAAACATTCAATTCACATCTCATGGAAGTTGGGGAGGATATCAAGAATGTGGCAAAGATGTTGCTTGAAAAACACAATCAGTCTAATGATATAGATGCATTCATGGAGAAGCTGTAAACGTTAGGATGGTTAGAATTGGAGGCGAAACATCAAACGACACTTTTGCTTTTCGGTGAAAGTCCTGATTTGAGGAAAGTGTGGTTACGACTTAAGCAACACACTTGTGAAATGTGGGTTAAGAACGCGAGAGCAAAGTACGGATTGTTTTGATGTTGTGTTCTAATTGTTTTTTGATAGCTAAACTTTGAGTTATATTTGTATGTGTCTTCTTGGATAGGTAAACATAAGCTATGTTTGTATGTCCTATTGGATGCTAAACTTTGTATGCTAGTTTTGGAATGTTATTTGAATTCTATGATATGTTTTGGAATGTTATTTGAATTATACTAGACTTTAAGCTATGTATGTATGTGTGTTTTGCAATGTTATTTCGGATTCTATTGTTTTGATGACATGTAACCATGGACTCAGATGAGGAGATTGTGCTTTTCTTATTACTTTGTTGGCATTGGCTACAATTAGCCTCGGCATTGATTGGTCACGAAAGGATAAGAGATCTGAATTCGGCATTGACCGGTTATGAGTACACACAAGAATTGTTGCATGGCACTTCTACATAATGTCATGAGATGATGCGCATGTCAAATGATGCATATGTGCTATTGTGCAATCATTTTAAGCAAAGAAATTGGTTACAAAGTAGTAGGTCAATAACCTTTGAAGAAAATATGGCTATGTTTTTAATTGTCATTGGACAAAATGAACGATTTTGAATGGTTAATAGGAGGTTTCAACACTCAACAGAAACAAGTCATAGATGTTTTCATGAGGTCTTAATTACAATGTTGAATGTCGTAAGAGAAGGTATAGTTCTGACATCTTCAAATCCAATCGCAAATGCTTCAGATAAACATAGAAGGCTAAACTAAATATTTCCTGGAGCAATAGGTGCGTTATGTCACACCCCAACCTTGACGGCGAAATCTTCAAGATATGAGGGTTAAGATTGTTCTTTACAAGTCTCAAACGTTTATAAGTGTATGATGTATAAGTATCATGTTTCACCCCAAACTAGTGTGAAAAACATAAAAAGGGGCAAGGAAACTCACATGGCAAATAAGTATATGATAAAGATTAATAAGATTAGTAATAAACGTCGTTCCAAGATGTATCGTCACAAGGCATCTAATATTTATACACAAGGTTAAAGTTTAATATTAAATTTAACGAATTATTGTGGACTAGGATTCAGTTTGATATTTGGAGTTTTGTCAATTATATTTAGCAATGAGCATCAATTATATTTTCTTGAAAACATTATATTTATATTTATATAAAAAAATATGGAATAATAATATATTTAAAAAAATTTGTATTACTCATAAAGTTTAAATAAGGTTTTATGATTTAATCAATAATTTAAAAGCTATGTTTGAAGTAATAATTTGTGTCAATCAAACTAGTGTTTACAATCTAAATTTTATAAAAATACACACTAACTATATCATTAGTTAAATAATATTAAATAATATGTAAGGGTATTTTTATAAATAACTTATAGAAAAAGTTAAATAGAAAAGTCTTATTACAATTTATAAAGTTATAAAATGAAATTTTAATAAACTTATAAATCTTTATTAGTAATCATGAATTTAAATTATTAAGTGAAAATAAATAATTAAATTATAAAGTTTAAAAGCTTTACAAAAGTTATGAAGATTAAAAAATAATTAATTTGAT
This sequence comes from Flaveria trinervia, assembly GCA_025506515.1. Taxonomy (NCBI): domain Eukaryota; kingdom Viridiplantae; phylum Streptophyta; class Magnoliopsida; order Asterales; family Asteraceae; genus Flaveria; species Flaveria trinervia. The sequence continues at coordinate 14,958,223 of CM046448.1, forward strand.
ATATTATCCAAATTAGTTTATAAGTCTAAGGGTTAAATTGTAATTTATGAAACTTAATAAAAAAGTTTTGTGCATAAAATGGCAACAATCTGAAACATGAGGGACCAAAGTGTAAACTAGTTAAAAGATCCCAAACCACCGTCGTCCCCCCCCCCCCCTTCGGCTTCCTTTCTCCGGTCACTTCCGGCCATCGCTCCGGCGATGGTCAAAAGCACCCAAAACGTTCGTTTAAACATCAATTAAACCACCCTTTCATTTTCTTACATTAGTTTCGAACCATGTATCGGGTTTAGTTGGATTCATTTGACAATTAAATGCAAGAACTCGAAATCGAAATCTACAGTCAAAGAATGAACTCATTCGACTTGAAACCAATCAATAAATGCTTAAACAACTGAGGGTAAATCACCAAATCAGTGTTCCTAAACTAATAGAACTCCTAATTACATCATCAACACAAAATCACATCACCATCGAGCACTACCTTCGTCGCGACCTGCAACTTGGTCGACAACCATCTTCGAACCATTTTAACTTAAAATTTAGTAAGGGCTTTGGATCATAAGCACTCTCTAAAGCTTCATACAAAAGGAATTTGATTATGATCAACTCAATCACCACAAACCAACCTCCACCCGTCGCGACGCGTTCTTAAACCCGTGATTATCAATTCGAACTCGATATTGTAAGTTACACATATCATTACACTCGATTTAGTGTGGGGAACAAAAGCCCTCTTTTTATTACTGTTATCATTATCGAATTCGAGATTAATTTGAAGCAACCACAATCTAGGATTCTTGAAGGAATTTGGGGATTTCATTGAAATCTATTTTAAAATGTAAAACCAAGTTTTGACAAAATGCAGGGCCTTGGCCTAATAGTAGGCATTGCATATATGCGGGAGACCCAGGTTCGACCCTGGGCACCCACATATATTTTTAAATCATTTTTTTATTTTATTAGTTGTAAGAAATAATTATTATATCATAATATTAATATAACTATTGCTTTGTTAATAATAATTATTTTAGTAATTATTTTAGTAATCTTTTAAAACTTTAAATAGTTATAATCTTGTTTTCTTAATAGTTTAAGTGCTATAACAAAACTTATTTATAAGTTTCATAATTTATTAAAATCACCTTAAGGAAAATCTGAGTTATTTCAAATCGTTCTAAAACAATATTTAAAGCATCTAAATAATTAATTATTTAATTATTTAGATCAAGTCAATGTTTAATTAATTAGTAAATTGATTTTAAAGGTTTTTTTAAAAAAATGTATGATTTTAAATTAGTTATCTTTAAAGAATAACAAAGATTATAAAAAATATTATTAAATTATGTAAATCTATTAGGGCTCAAATTTAGAGTGTTTCACAACATTATAAATCTTCATAAATAATTATTTTTCAAATAGTTATTTAAACTCTTGAAACTAATTAAACAATTACATTTTATTCTTATTTTTTTAAAACTTGATATTATAAGATTTTTATAATCATATGAAAGCTCAAAACCTAATAAAATAATTTTAGATAATTTTAAGATCATTTTAATATATATTCAATTAAGCACCTTATCAATTTTCAATAATTAATTATTAAATAAATCATTTCTTTTCGCATATCATATTTAATCTTTATTAATTCAACAAATTAAATTATTAAACTTTTCACTATCATTCTTACTTTGTTTTAATTGTTTCATACCATCTTTATTGAACCAAATGTTATTGATTGTGTTATTATATTTTACTTAAATATCAAAACCTCAAATTCCAATTGAAATCCTAATTCATGTTTACTCGTGAATCTTATCTTTATTCTAATTCTAAGATATCAACCGTTAGATTGAATCGTGAAGAAATCGTTGGAGTCTCGTTTAATTTCTTATCATCACCTTATAAATATCAAGTGAGTATTTCTATACTCCTTTTTCCTATTTTCACACTTTGGGGTGAAACATGTTACATTATAATCATATACACTTATAAACATTTGATTCTTGTAAACTTATGGCAATTTACTTGTGTGATATGGTTAGTTGAACTCTGTAGCTACAATGTAATGCTGAATATATGTACAATCATTAACTATTGCTAGTCCGGCGACGTCATAGAACTATGGGCCTAACAAGCCTGCTTGGTTAATTCAAATACACTTAACTAATCGTATATACTTGTAAACGTTTGAGACTTGTAAAACTTTGTTAAGTTTGATTGTGCATTATGTCTTACATCCCTAGTTACTTTGTTCTCTAACTTACAATATGAATTGCCATCTTTTATGTACTTATATATTGAAAACTATGAAAATCTCACCAACTTTATAGTTGACCATTTATTTTTAACATATTTTAGCTTTCCTACTGAAGATCTTCTTGTACTCATATAGGACTTGAACCTAGACTAATTGAAATACTTATGTTATTGGTTGTATCTTGATTGTTATGTTATTATTTTATTTGTCTTGTAATGTTTAATGAATAATGACATTTAATACTATTTCAACTTAATTAGTTCCATATGTTATGAGCAATCGTCTTCCTATACACATATAATTTAATTATTTATTTTCACTTAATAATTTAAATTTATGATTACTAATAAAGATTTATAAGTTTATTAAAATTTCATTTTATAACTTTATAAATTGTAATAAGACTTTTCCATTTAATTATTATTGTAAATTGATTAATAAACTTTATAATCCTATGAAAAAGAATTATTTATAATCCATAAATTATTATAAGTTATTTGAACTATTAATAAATAATTAGCTTACAATAATAAATTGTACATTTAATATATAGTTGATCTATTAAGATTATTAAATAATTTAATAATGGAAGCAAAAAAATAAATAAAAAAATAAATATGTTTGGGTTTGGGTTTATAATATGAAAATGCTGGATGTTACACATTAGATGGAACTCTTATACATGCAGTCGTACCTACTGATCAGCAGTCGCGTTACAGGGGAAGATGAAAGGGTGAATGTTTCAAAATGTCTTGGGAATTTATAATTTTGATATGATATTCACGTTTGTATGGCCCGGATGAGAAGGTATTGCACATGATTCACACGTTTTGAAAGAAGTTGCATTTAATCTGACTTCCGACTTTTATTTCTCCCCACTAGGTTTTTATCTGTTCCTTAACATTGATGTAATTGTTTATCTAGTTTTTTATTTAATAGTTTTGACTGATGTTTACAGACAAATATTATCTCTGTGATGCTGCATACACCAACATTCATGGGTTTATGACTCCCTACCATAATACGAGATATTGGTTAACCGATTTTCGATGACAACGTGCATTGACTAAGGAAGAAAAATTAAACCATGCTCACACACAACTCAGAAATGTAATTGAGCACGCATATGGTGTTTTGAAGGCAATATTTCCAATCTTAAAACACTTTTCATTTCCAATACAAAGAGACAGAGTGATTGCATGTTTCGCTATCCATAACTTTATAAAAAAATGGAATATTCAAGATAAGTTATTTATGGCATATAACAAGAACACTTTTTTTGGAGAAATGCAAGAGGAGGGAAGTGATGGTCAGTCTGTTCATGACATGGAATAGGGGTCGCAAGGCATTGATCATGCAGAATCGATGTTTGTCACTAAACACTTTTGTTTTCTCTCAAACTCACCTAGAACAACACTCGGGTTAAGATAGAATCAGTAAGAGTTGATCACAATATAGGAAGTATAAAGAACACAGGAAGTAATTTTCAAGGTACTTTTATATATTGCTTCTCAATTCAATATTACAAGATTCTTACAAGCTGTATGGAATGAGTTACAAAGAGAACCTATATATAATACTACCTACAACCGGATATACTTTGATACCAGCTGGGATCCTATAGCTAAAGTCTATACTATAAGATTAAAGTTTAAGGTATCTCGGATAAAGTCTTATCTGAGATTTGGTAGTCAGGACATGTCCCTGACTTACCTTTTGTCACCAACTAAAGTTGTTAATTTGTACTATCATGAAAAGGTGAACAGTGGAATAAAGTATGGTCAACTGCATGGCTCTTTAGGAAGAAGCCATACAGTATCAGAGGTCTGCAACGGAGTGTCAGAGACCATACTTGTGTCCACTGGTTCATAGCAGTGTCTTCTGAAGGTTAAATGGCTTCGGAAGAGTAAGTACTTCCGAAGCCACTTATACTTCAGAAGAGACTGCTTCTTCCAAGGCTTGGAGACTTCTTCTTTTCAACATACTTTGGAAGTTGTCTTCAGCTTATTCTTCTAAGACTTGAACTTCGAAAGTATACACTTGACTTTGGAAGTAGAGTTCTGTCTTCGGAAGTTAATCTTTCACATTGTCTTCGGAAGAACTCTACAACCTTCGGAAGTTCCATGTTAAGCTTCGGAAGCCTTTGCCTGCAGCACCAAAATTATCTAAGTGACTTAGTTTTGGTTGCATTAGCCTTCTTCTTGATCCAACAAACTCCCCCTAGGCTGATGCTACCAAAACTTCACTTGTGTTTGTTTCTCAAAACTTTCAGCACCAAGGAGAGTAAATATTTGTCTGTCTCCTTGTTCTTCACTGATGTGGTGCTGAGAAGTTTGTACAAATCCTTGATAGACAAGAAATCCAGTCTGTCACCTTGGATAACATGTACCCTCTGTTGTTGCCCTCTGAAAAGAGTTAGTTGATGGGAACTGTAATCATATTCCCATCTGACTATAGGTTCCAATTCTAGACCCTCCACCATCTGTAGAAAGGCAGTGCCTTTGGTGGGAGGTCTTTCCTTGTCTTCCTGTCTTCTCAATCTCAACTCTTCTTCAATCTTGGCCTTTGTAGTTAGCTTGGCTAGGTGAAGGCTGCTGAGATGATTTCTGATGAGTGCAGCAGCTTCAGAGTTGGAGGGGTTGGAGAATGGCGTCTCTACTAACTCAGCAATATCAAATCTGCTGGAGTATAGCAGAGAGGTTGCATTAAGTCTATTGACTTCGCCATTTTCCCTTTCCACAACAAAGTTGTGAGAAGTTTCATCGAACCTCCACTGGACTATTTTCTTTCTAGGCACAAGAGACTGACTGGGAATCTTGACCTCTTTCTTGGTGTCCAGCAGAGTCATCAGTTTCCTTCTAAGTTCTTCTCTTCATCATTTAATGAATCTGAGTTAAGGCCTAGAAGTCTAGCTGCCTGGTCCAGTGTTCCTTTAGGTAAATCAAGAAATTGATCTCTGTGAGGGAACAAGAGGATCCATCAACATAGGTAATGTTGACAGAATCTTCATCGCATGAGACTTCGCTCAGAGTTGTGTAGTTGATGAGCTTGGTCTTGATTACCTTGAACTCCTCAAGAGAGAGATGTTGAGAAGGTTGAGGGGATGGTGTGGATGATTGTTGGGTAGGTTGATGCTCAGAGGTTCTGGCGAGTGTTTTGGGTTGAAGGATTGGAAGTTTGGGTGGTTCTGGTGAGAGAATGGATGTGGGTAAGGATGTTGGTTCAGGGGTGAAGGGTTCGGTTTTAATAGAGAAGGGTAGGGGTGAGGGTTCAAGTTGTGGGGGAGTGGTTGCAGTGAAGGTCATCCCCTTTACCCTTTTGTACATCTCTTTCTTCTTTCCCAGCCGGATGTCAACCTTGATTTCACTGACAATCCGTTGGAGTGTCTTCTCAGACATGGGACCCACCTGCCTTCTAGAAAAGCCATGGGCCCGAAGATAGTATTTCATCCAGGCCTTTTCACTAAGCTTCCTGGTTGCAGTGTCCTTAGCTTTTTCCTCCTCCTTCTTCCTCTCCTTTGCCTTTTCTCTTGCAACCTTCTTTCTTTCTTTCTCCATTTGATCATGCTCTTTGTTGTAGAGCCAGAGGATCGTCTCATCATTGTGTGGAGAAAGTTTTTAAAGATTAAAGCCTCTAGAACGCAAGAAATTTATCTTGTCTCTCCTCAGCTGCAAATTCAGCCTCTTTCTGTTTTTCTTCTTCTTCTTCTTTTTCCAAGGCCAACCTGGGTTCTTCTTCAAGTTTTAGTCGGGTTGCCTTCTCCAGATTCACCAACTCCTCTAGTGGTAGCAGGAGTGTCTCTTCATTGGCAGCTCCTATTTGGATAAGCTGGTCAATGATCTCTTCCCTTTTCTTATTGTTGACAACCTCCTGATTGGCTGCAGCTGCTTTTGTACTAGCAGCTAGCAACTTCTCAGTTGGAAGTCTTCCTTTCTTCTTAAGTTTCTCAATCTTTTCCTCTTCCTGAAGCTCTTCCACATTCATCTTTCTTTTCCCTTTATCCTTTGAAGAGCCTGATTGTGGTGGTTCTTAGAGAGTGGATTCTGATTGTGAGAGAGGTAGAGATGGTGTCTGGGATGGAGGTAGATTCAGAAAGTCCTCGCTGTTCACCTCAGATGCCATTTCAAGGATTGCATCTGTGATGATTAGTTCCTCGGACATCTTAAACAGTCCTTCCGCAGCTTCCATTTCAGCTTCGGAAGATTCAGCTTGTTCTTCCGAGGCTTTAACTTCAGCTTCGGAAGTTGGAGGAGATGCAGATTCTGTCCCAACTGTTTCAGTTGCTGGGTTATCAGTCCTTATTTCTCCTTCAAAATGAATCTTAGGTTCTATGTGGACCTTAGGTTGACCAACTTCTTCCACAGTGGTAGAAGGTGCAGTCAGCCTCTAAAGCTCTTCTGCTCCAAAGTAGAGCATTGCAACATCTGGTTAAGTATTTTCAACAAACTTTGCTAAATTGTCTTTTGTGTTAAGTATGGTACACCTGCTGCCAAAGGACCTTAGAAAGCCAATGAACGATGGCCTCTTGTTCCATAGCTCATAAGGGGTTTTTCCACGGGGCTTAACTATAATAACTATGTTCTGCACATAGCATGCAGTGCTGACTGCCTCTGCTCAAAATGTTAGAGGTAGTTTTGAATCAGCTAACATAGTTCGAGCAGCCTCAATAAGTGTCTTGTTCCTCCTCTCAGCAACACCATTTTGTTAAGGAGTTCTGGGAGCACTATATTGTCTGGTAACCCCTTTTGAGTTACAGAATAAGTCAAGAACGAAGTTCTTAAACTCAGTCCCTTGATCACTTCTAATGATTTTAACCTTGTGATCAATTTGATTTTCTATTTTAAGAATAAAAGATTTCAGTGTTTCAGCAGTTTCATCTTTAGTTCTTAAAAAGAATACCCATGTGAATCTTGTAAAATCATCAACTATCACAAGGCAATATGATTTCCTTCCAATGCTCATTATACTTCTGGGACCAAAAAGATCCATGTTGTAACATCTTGTAATTTTGGGGTTAAATTAAAGTTAACATTGTTAAGTTCTTGTATGGGCTAATTTTGTCATTTATGAAACTTGTGAATTTGTTATGCTTATACTTTGTTGCCTTTAAATTTTTTTTCTAATCAACTAATAATCATGATAAATAAAATAAGTAATAATAAGGACAATAATAACAATAATAATAAATAATTATAAGAGCAATATAATTATGTTACTAACACACTAATACTAGTAATAATAATAATAATAATAACATTAACAACTTATAAAAATTATAAAAATTAAAAAGATTGAAACTTAAAAGTTATGAGGTTAGTTTTGTCAATTGATAAACTTAAAAAGAAAGTTTAATGCATAAAATAATAAGCCTTCAAAAGTTGAGGGACTAATTGTGTAAGTAACTAAAAGTTACTATTTTTCCCTCTCCTCGTGTTTCCGGCGACCGACGCCGACAGAGCTCCGGGGAGCTCCGGTCGCGTTTAAACTTGAAGGAACCAACGAATTATGAACCTAAAACGTTGGCGAACACGTTTCGAACATGAATACAACATTTAAGTGTGATAAAACGTCGGTTACAAGCCGAATCGATTTCAAAACCGAAACACTTAAACTCGATTGTCGTTCAATCATAAACTTTAATAATAATCGAATTAACTCGGCATAAACGGTCATTTATCAATCCATAATCGAATACAACACTCAATTGCACCTGAAACAAACAAAATCATCAAATCCCGTCGACCCCTTGCATCGCGACCCGCAACTATTCGAGCACTATCATCAGGGTTTCAAAACTCGAATTAAACAGAGGGCTTTTCATCTTAGTGATCATTTGAAGCTACCTGTGCAACGAATTAGATTATCGTAAACGTTTGATCATCGTTTGGGCACAAGAAGTTCGCGACCTGTTCATCGTGTTGAATACCTTTGATTCGTCATCAAACAGGTAATTTAATCCACTTAACACTCGTATTAACTTGGGAAACAAAAGCCCATTGATCTAGATCGTCAACAACATCGATTTGATCTTCAATTTTGGCTCGAATCAACCTAGGGTTCATAAGATTTGGGGGTGATTTGTATAAGATGCTTTTAAGGTTTGGAAACGAAGATTAACCGCGGCTAAGGCCTTGGTTCACTGGTTCCCCACTCGCCTACTAACCTAGAGGTCCCGGGTTCGAACCCGGGCACCCTCAGCATAATTTTTTTAGTTTTTTCAGCCTTAAAAAAATATATATAATTTTCAGAAAATTATAAAAATGTTTTGTAAACCTTGGTTATTTTTAAAGCCATCTTATTATTTTTTATAATTTATTTCCATAATCACCTTAACAATTTTCTTATAAAATAATATTAACAAATTTTGTGCTTAGATTATTATTATAGAAATAGACTTTTTATAACATTTTAATCATCTAATTATTATTTGGACACTAAAGATGTTATAATTATGAAATAATCATGGTTGTTATAGAATTTATACATTTTATAATCCAATTTCACAAATTGCTATAAAAGATTTAATTCCTTTTAAGTTCATATATATGATTTTTTTAGACTGAAATATATATAAAGATCTCACTATCTAGCGTTAACTAAATCTTAAAACCCCAAATTCCCATCGAAACCCTAAATCATGTTAAACCATAATCTGAATCTTGTAAATACATTCACTTAGGTACCTTGTGAAGAACTTCGTTGGAATTATTGCTTATTATTCATATTAATCGACACTTATATACATTTGATCATGTGAGTATTTCCATACCCCTTTTGTTTATTTTCACACTTTGGGGTAAAACATGTTATCTATTATCATTGCACTTGTAAACATCTTTGAGACTTGTAAACTTTATGGCAATTCATCATGCAAAGTTGTGGTTAGTTGAACTTTTTGTGTACCATGTTATGTATGGCGTTATATGTACAATCATTAACTATTGCTAGCCCAGCAAAGTCATAGATCTATGGGCAAGACAAGCCTGCTTTGGTTGATCCAAGTACACTTAGCTGATCGTATAATCTTGTAAACGTTTGAGACTTGTAAAACTTTGTCGAGGTTTGATTGTTGCATTGTTCATAACATCCCTAATCACTTTATTCACTAACTTATGACTTGGATTGCCATCTTTTATATAATCTATGTATTAAAAACTATAGAATGCTCACCAACATTATTTTTGACCTTTTATTTTTAACATGTTTCAGGAAACGCCCAAGTTTGATTTCTACACATTGAAGCTTACACATCTAGGAATGGACCTAGATAAATACGTGAATTAAAATGACTTGTTATCTTTTATGTTATGGTTTTATTTCTTTGGGACTTAAGCTTGTAATGATACAATGAATTTTATGATTAATTTATATTTGGGTTAATAATAGCGTTATGTGGCTGTGAACGATCTTAACTCTCACTCCTCGACGTTTCCGCCGTCAAGGTTGGGGTGTGACAGATTGGTATCAGAGCCCATAACTATAGGGATCTAGGTTATTAGAAATGGTGACCTAGGCTATAGTATGCATGAACCTTATAGAGTTATATTTCTATCTTGTAAATTTTATACTTCATGCTACATAATGCTATGTCTTTTATGTGCAATTTGATGCCTTAGCATAGGATGGCCTAAACATTGTTACTTGTCTCCCTAAACTTAACTTTGACTCTTTTGACTCTCCCCGAACATGAACTCTCTTAATCTTATTCTCGTCGACACGTGGAATCTTATGCTTATGTTATGATTTGAATCTTTAGATGTTATGTCTAATCTATATAATCTCATCAAGGTTTTGATTTCATGAACCTAAGAAATTTGTGTGACACATAGACACCTGTATTCTGGATTTCCTGGCAAAAGACCCTCGGGCTAAGGCAAGCATATCGCATAAATCCTACGGAACTAGTTATGCTTACCTGGGGATTTCGGGATGAGTGATAAACTATGGTCAATATACACAAGTTTCTAAGGTAATGGGTCAACTTACCTTGACGTGTCAACGTTTCCAAATGGTAATGCGTTACCAAATGGAACCATTTCATGTGCCTTACAACTTTTGCCTTATCCTTGTTAAACTATAATCCTTGAATTTCTATTTCTCGTGTCTAACTCATTTTGCATTTCCACCAGCATGTCTCGTCACCATGGAAAGCGTGGAAGTTCCGACCGTAAGCTAGCTGCCATGATTGCCCGACAATGGCGACCGTTCTCCCGACTATGGTTGCTGAACCTAATAGAACACTAATGGCTAATAGCAACAACAACACCAATGGGAACAATAGTGGTGCTAATGGAGACAATAGCAACAATCAAAACGGGAATAATCAACAAGGGAACAATCGTACTTGCACTTTCAACACTTCAACTCGTGCAAACCCACTAGTTTTAGTGGAAAAGAAGGAGCCACTGGACTCTCGAGTGGTTTGAAAGTATGGAGAACACATTTATATTAGCGAGTGCCCCGACGAGTTCAAGGTTCGCTATGCCACAAGTGTTCTTCAACAATGAGCACTAACTTGGTGGAATAGTGAAAAGAGAAACCGTGGGACTGAGGTCGCAATGGAGTTGCCTTAGGAAGAATTTAAGGATATTATGATCCAAAAGTTTTGCCCGAGAGCGAATTACAAAAACTGGAGGAGGAGTTCTGGAACCTTAAACAAGATGGTGGGAATCACTTGGCTTATTCCACCCGACATCATGAGTTGAGTATGCTTCTACCTCACACGGTGGACACCGTGCCCCGTAACATTGAAAAAATTATCAAGGGGATGCCACCTCAAATTCAAGATGTTGTGGTGGGTAGTAGGCCCACAACCTTGGAGGAGGCGATTACTATTACTGCACAGCTCACCGAGAATCATATAAGAGCTGGCACGATGTCGGCAAAGGGTTCCAAGGCTATGGCGAAGGTGACACCCGAGGCAACAAAGGAGGTAAAGGCCGAGTCATCTTCTCAAAACAAGAAGCGTAAGTTCACCCCGACACACAACTACGCTGTGATCGCACCAAATGCTCCTAAAAAACAAATGGTGGTTGCAAATCAAGCTCCCATGGCTAAAGCTTATGCTGGTCCACACCCTATGTGCAACACGTGCAAGTACCATCATTCAAGCAACATTTCATGCCGAATCTGCTCATTGTGTGGGAAGTATGGCCATTTGGTAACTACTTGCCTTCGTGCGCCAAACAACACTGCCATGCTTACTAATTGAACCTGCTATAACTGCGGTGAGCCTGGTCATATTTGTCCGCAATGTCCTCGCAATGCGGGAACTGTGCCACCGGCTCGTGGAAGGGCTTTCAACATCAACGCCAACCAAGCACAAGCCAACAACGACGTGGTAAATGGTACGTCGTTGATTCCCTATTAGCCCTTTCTTGTCTTGTAAAAATTCCTATCTATGTTCATCATACCAATAATAGATTGTTACCAAACAGGTATGTATCTTGTAAATAATCGTTATGCATCTGTATTGTTTGATTCGGGTGCCGATAGAAGTTTCGTGTCCCTGGAATTCGAGCCTTTACTTTCTAAACCGCGTGCTAACCTGGAAAGATCCTTCACGGTCGAGGTCTCCGATGGGAAATCTATCGTCGTTGACATTGTGATACGCGATTGCACTTTAAGCCTTAACGAACACGAGTTCTTCGTCGACCTTATTCCTATGCAATTGGGAAGCTTTGACGTTATCGTTGGCATGGATTGGTTAGCCAAGCACGTGCGGAAATTCTATGTTTCGAGAAGTGTATCCGAATTCCGTTACCGACTGGTGATACTTTGAAGGTCTTTGGAGAGAAATCATCCCAAAGACTCAAACTCATGTCTTGCAACAAGGCCCGTAAATGCTTGAGTAAAAACTACATGGCTTTCATGGTATATGTAGTTAATACGAAAGCCAAGGGTAAGGAGCTGAAAGGCATTCCTGTTGTGCGAGACTTTCCCGAAGTTTTCCCGAGGATCTTAAAGGGTTACCTCCCGTGCGAGAAGTTGAGTTCAAGATTGATTTAATCCCTGGTGCAAACCCTGTGGCTAAATCGCCTTATCGCCTTGCACCTTCTGAAATGCAAGAACTCGCTAGTCAACTGCAAGAGTTGACCGATAAGGGTTTTATTCGCCCTAGTTCATCGACGTGGGGTGCACCTGTACTATTTGTGAAGAAGAAGGATGGTTCATTTCGTATGTGCATCGATTACCGCGAACTCAACAAGCTTACTATCAAAAACCGATACCCTCTTCCTCGAATCGATGATCTCTTCGACCAACTTCAAGGAGCAACTCAATTCTCAAAGATCGATCTACGTTCTGGGTATCATCAATTACGTGTTCATGATGATGACATTCCAAAGACCGCTTTCCGTACTCGATATGGACACTACGAGTTCATGGTCATGCCTTTTGGCCTGACCAATGCTCCTGCTGTGTTCATGGATCTCATGATTGAGTATGTAAACCATATTTGGATAAGTTCGTGATCGTGTTTATTGATGACATTCTTATTTATTCCAAGACAAAAATCGATCACGAGACGCACTTGCGACAAGTACTTGGGCTTTTGAAGAAGGAGCAATTATACGCCAAGCTTTCCAAGTGTGAATTTTGGTTGGAGGAAGTTCAATTCTTAGGGCATGTGGTGAATAGCCAAGGAATTCACGTGGATCCTGCTAAAATTGAAGCTGTGAAGAATTGGTGTGTTCCCACAACCCCAACCGAGGTTCGTTCTTTTCTGGGTTTTGCGGGATATTACCGTAGGTTCATAGCAAATTTCTCGAAGATTGCTAAACCATTAACAGCACTAACCCAAAAGAATCGACTCTTTGAATGGGGACCCGAGCAAGAAGAGGCTTTCGAGACATTGAAACGCAAGTTGTGTAACGCTCCTATTCTCACACTTCCCGATGGAAACGACGACTTTACCGTATATTGCGATGCTTCTAATCAAGGTCTTGGTTGTGTTCTCATGCAACGAGGCAAAGTTATAGCATACGCGTCGAGGCAATTGAAGGTTCATGAAGTGAACTACACAACTCATGATCTTGAACTTGGTGCTGTGGTTTTCGCATTGAAGATTTGGCGACACTATTTATACGGGACGCAATGCATAGTCTACACCGATCATAAGAGTCTCCAACACGTGTTCAATCAAAAGGATCTCAACATGAGACAAAGACGTTGGATTGAGTTGATTAGCGACTACGACTGCGACATCCGCTATCACCCTGGAAAGGCGAATGTTGTAGCTGACACGCTAAGTCGCAAAATCCACAACAAGACTGTCTCGATTCAAGAAATTCGAGATCGAAGGCAATGGTTTGACACGCTAGGAGAGTTTGATACCGAGATTTGTGTGGATGTCAACGAGGCTACTATCATGCTTCAAAACATAAGGATCGATAGTGACCTCGAGTTATGCATTCGCGAGGCTCAACAAGCGGCACTAACGACGAAGAGAAAGATGAAGACTTGATGTCTAACGTTCGGTCACAACTGGAGACAAAATCAAACGGCATGTGGTACTTCTTGAATCGACTTTGGATCCCGAATCGTGACAACCTTCGGCACTTCATTATGAACGAAGCTCATCAAACCCGATATTCCGTTCATCCTGGCTCCGATAAGATGTACATGGACCCGCGTGGTCAATATTGATGGCCTGGAATGAAGAAAGATATCGCGACTTATGTTTCCAAGTGTCTCACGTGTGCAAGGGTCAAAGTCGAACATCAACGACCAAGTGGTTTACTTGAGCAACCTGAAATCCCTATATGGAAATGGGAACATATATCCATGGATTTCGTAACCAAGTTACCTCGTACACCTCGTGGACATGATAGCATATGGGTCATTGTTGACCGTTTGACCAAGACAACACATTTCATACCCATACGAGATACGTACAAGGTTTCAAGGTTGGCTCGAATCTATGTTGATGAAATTGTGATTCGTCATGGCGTGCTGTTGCACATTATTTCCGATCGAGATGCTCGTTTCACTTCGCACTTTTGGTCTTCGATGCAAGAACTCTTGGGTACTCAATTGGATTTAAGTACGGCTTACCATCCGCAAACCGATGGTCAAACCGAACGAACAATCCAAACCCTCGAGGATTTACTGCGTCTTTGTGTCCTTGATTTTGGTGGCGATTGGGATACACATTTACCGCTCGCGGAATTTTCGTATAACAATAGTTATCACTCAAGTATCAAAATGGCACCATTCGAGGCTTTGTATGGTCGTAAATGCTGTTTCCCAATCTGTTGGACTGACATTGGGGAAAATATTATCACTGGTCCGGAACTTATTCAAGAAACGACCGACAAAATTTCCAAAATTCGAAATAATCTCGAGGTGGCTAGAAGTTGCCAAAAGAGTTATGCCGATAAAAGACGCAAACCGTTGGAGTTTCAAGTCGACGACATGGTTCTTCTTAAGGTCTCCCCATGGAAAGGTGTTGTACATTTTGGGAAGAAGGGTAAGTTAGCCCCACGTTTTGTAGGACCCTTCAAGATTCTGAAAAAAATTAGGAAAGTGGCTTACAAACTGGAGCTACCTTCTGAACTTAGCGGAGTTCATCCGGTCTTCCATGTCTCAAACCTGAGGAAGTGCTTGCCTGATGAAAATTTGCAAGTTTCACTAGAGGAAATTCAAATTGATGAGCCATTGCATTTCGTTGAGAAGCCTGTTGAGATTATGGATCGCACCCTGAAGAAGACCCGAACAACTACCACACCGATCGTTAAAGTCCGTTGGGAAAACAAACGTGGAGCCGAGTTCACTTAGGAGCGTGAGGATCATATGAAGGAGAGATGCCCGCATTTGTTCTCTTAGCTTTATATCTTAATTCGGGACGAAATTCTTTTAAGTTGAGGAGACTGTAACATCTTGTAATTTTGGGGTTAAATTAAAGTTAACATTGTTAAGTTCTTGTATGGGCTAATTTTGTCATTTATGAAACTTGTGAATTTGTTATGCTTATACTTTGTTGCCTTTAATTTTTTTTCTAATCAACTAATAATCATGATAATAATAAATAAGTAATAATAAGGACAATAATAACAATAATAATAAATAATTATAAGAGCAATAATAATTATGTTACTAACAACACTAATACTAGTAATAATAATAATAATAATAATATAATAACATTAACAACTTATAAAAATTATAAAAATTAAAAAGATTTGAAACTTAAAAGTTATGAGGTTAGTTTTGTCAATTGATAAACTTAAAAAGAAAGTTTAATGCATAAAATAATAAGCCTTCAAAAGTTGAGGGACTAATTGTGTAAGTAACTAAAAGTTACTATTTTTCCCTCTCCCTCGTGTTTCCGGCGACCGACGCCGACAGAGCTCCGGGGAGCTCCGGTCGCGTTTAAACTTGAAGGAACCAACGAATTATGAACCTAAAACGTTGGCGAACACGTTTCGAACATGAATACAACATTTAAGTGTGATAAAACGTCGGTTACAAGCCGAATCGATTTCAAAACCGAAACACTTAAACTCGATTGTCGTTCAATCATTAAACTTTAATAATAATCGAATTAACTCGGCATAAACGGTCATTTATCAATCCATAATCGAATACAACACTCAATTGCACCTGAAACAAACAAAATCATCAAATCCCGTCGACCCCTTGCATCGCGACCCGCAACTATTCGAGCACTATCATCAGGGTTTCAAAACTCGAATTAAACAGAGGGCTTTTCATCTTAGTGATCATTTGAAGCTACCTGTGCAACGAATTAGATTATCGTAAACGTTTGATCATCGTTTGGGCACAAGAAGTTCGCGACCTGTTCATCGTGTTGAATACCTTTGATTCGTCATCAAACAGGTAATTTAATCCACTTAAACACTCGTATTAACTTGGGAAACAAAAGCCCATTGATCTAGATCGTCAACAACATCGATTTGATCTTCAATTTTGGCTCGAATCAACCTAGGGTTCATAAGATTTGGGGGTGATTTGTATAAGATGCTTTTAAGGTTTGGAAACGAAGATTAACCGCGGCTAAGGCCTTGGTTCACTGGTTCCCCACTCGCCTACTAACCTAGAGGTCCCGGGTTCGAACCGGGCACCCTCAACATAATTTTTTTAGCTTTTTCAGCCTTAAAAAAATATATATAATTTTGTGAAAATTATAAAAAAATGTTTTGTAAACCTTGGTTATTTTTAAAGCCATCTTATTATTTTTTATAAATTTATTTCCATAATCACCTTAACAATTTTCTTATAAAATAATATTAACAATTTTGTGCTTAGATTATTATTATAGAAATAGACTTTTTATAACATTTTAAATCATCTAATTATTATTTGGACACTAAAGATGTTATAATTATGAAATAATCATGGTTGTTATAGAATTTATACATTTTATAATCCAATTTCACAAATTGCTATAAAAGATTTATTCCTTTTAAGTTCATATATGATTTTTTTAGACTGAAATATATATAAAGATCTCACTATCTAGCGTTAACTAAATCTTAAAACCCCAAATTCCCATCGAAACCCTAAATCATGTTAAACCATTAATCTGAATCTTGTAAATACATTCACTTAGGTACCTTGTGAAGAACTTCGTTGGAATTATTGCTTATTATTCATATTAATCGACACTTATATACATTTGATCATGTGAGTATTTCCATACCCCTTTTTGTTTATTTTCACACTTTGGGGTAAAACATATTATCTTATTATCATTGCACTTGTAAACATCTTTGAGACTTGTAAACTTTATGGCAATTCATCATGCAAAGTTGTGGTTAGTTGAACTTTTTGTGGTTACCATGTTATGGCGTTATATGTACAATCATTAACTATTGCTAGCCCAGCGAAGTCATAGATCTATGGGCAAGACAAGCCTGCTTTGGTTGATCCAAGTACACTTAGCTGATCGTATAATCTTGTAAACGTTTGAGACTTGTAAAACTTTGTCGAGGTTTGATTGTTGCATTGTTCATAACATCCCTAATCACTTTATTCACTAACTTATGACTTGGATTGCCATCTTTTATATAATCTATGTATTAAAAACTATGGAATGCTCACCAACATTATTGTTGACCTTTTATTTTTAACATGTTTCAGGAAACGCCCAAGTTTGATTTCTACACATTGAAGCTTACACATTTAGGAATGGACCTAGATAAATAAGTGAATTAAAATGACTTGTTATCTTTTATGTTATGGTTTTATTTCTTTGGGACTTAAGCTTGTAATGATACAATTGAATTTTATGATTAATGTATATTTGGGTTAATAATAATGTTATGTGGCTGTGAACGATCTTAACTCTCACTCCTCGACGTTTCCGCCGTCAAGGTTGGGGTGTGACACATGTGCAATAAGTGTAATGGAGTAGTGATAGAGTTAACACATTTGGATCTATGAGATGCCCTGTTTTGTTTCCCTTTCAGGCATGTAATACAATTATCTTTGCGGAAAAACTCCTTTTTAGGCAAACCATGTACCAAGTTATTTTAGCCAATTTATTCATTGTCTTAAAATTTACATGACACATACGTTTATGCCATACTGTTGACTCATCACTATCAGCTTTGGAAAGAAAGCATGATATTTCACCCATTAGGGAAGCATTGTTCATATCAAGCTTGTACATATCCCCTTTTCTGGGAGATCTAAGAAGCACCAATTCCGGAGGAATTGTCATCCCAGGTTTGAGAATAATGCACTCATGTTCTGTGAAAAGCATTTGGTGCTTTTGATCACAGAATTGAGAAACACTTAACAGATTGTGTTCAAGCTGTTTGACAAAGTGAACTTTGTCAACCTTTAATTTACCATTGGATATACTCCCTCTGCCAGAAATATATCCTCCAGCCTCACCTCCAAATTGGACAGGACCTCCATCATAGTTCTGAAACTGTTGAAGGAGAGATCTGTTCCCTGTCATGTGCCTGGAGCATCCACTGTCTATAATCCAGACATTGTTGTCTTGTCATATGGATGTTCCTGCACATAAGATGAGTTTGTTAGTTTTGTTTGGAAGCCCAAGCCTTGCTAGTCTTGGGTTCTTCCAAAGATAATGACATAATTGAATCAAATGTTATGCATGAGGGTTCAATAGAGGTCTTTGAATAAGAGGTTTGGGCTACATCATCTTCCTTGATCTTCCAGTCCATCCTTTGGTTGATCTTGGAGGATGAGCTTGTTGAAGCTTTAGCAGCATGGCTATCTTCCGAAGCTTCTTTCTTTTCGGAAGAAGTCTTCACCACCTTTTCTTCCGAAGCAGTCTTCTTCTGGGGAGGTTTCAAGGGAACTTTCTTGTTCTTCAGAACCTTAGTAGCTTTTGCTTCTGAAGCCATTTTCCCTTCGAAAGAAAGAATACTTCCGAAATCAACCTGGCTTCCGAAACTAGCTTTCCCTTTTTCATTACTTGAATCGTTTGAAAAGGTCCAAATGTGAAACCTTCCTTGACTCCTTCTTTTCTAACATTATTTGCATAATGTGTGCTTGCAAGATTGTAGTAACAATATTTTGCCCTGTGGTTTTGCAGACCACACATTATGCATGCAATGTTAGTTCTTTGGGAATGTGAGGGTTGCTGTTTCTTGGGCTTCTTTTCTTCATCAACAACTTTTTCCTTCAACTTCTGATCCTTTGGCAGGACAGAAGTGCTGGTATTACACTCCTTTCCTGAATCAGAAGTACCTAACACTTGGAATCCAACTGAGATAAAGACACCCTTCTGCTTAGGGTCAATCTTTAGCTTAGACTCAGCCACCTTCTTAGCAGTTCTTCTAGCAGGTTTAGCTCTGCTTCTTCTGGCCTTAGTGGTTAGGATTTGTTCTTTACAGGAATATGGGTACGTCTACCTGTTCCTTCCTTATAGTGACCATTATTGTTGCTTCATCCTTCAACTCTGGTGAGTAAGGGTCAACAGTTGGAACCTCTTGCTCCTCAGTACCACATCTAGGCTATCTAATAGACTCATAGGAGTGTGGTGGAGCAATTTCATTTGTTCCTAACCCTCGCTTGTTCTGATAACAGAGTTTGAAATGGGAGGATGATGCAAGAATAGCTTGGAAGTTTTGCTCAGAGATAGCATGCTTTCTGGCCTGAGCCTCAGTAGTGACAAGCTGGGCTTGAGCCTCAGACAATTTGGATATCAGATCTTTGATTTGAGTCTTGTAGTTGGTGTGTTCATGTTTTAAAAGAGACACAGTTTTCTCTAACTCCTCAATTTTCTTTTGATAGTCAGATTCGGCTTTTTTAAAACCAGATTTTAAAATGTTTAAAGACTCAATATCAGATCTGATTTCCATATTGTAATCCTAATAGAGTTTAACTTTAGCTATATAGGTTGGAGTGCAGAGATGTTCATATACCTGGGCATCGTCTGTTCTAGCCATGAGAGCTTGAGCAGGAGTCACATCCTGTACCATGAAGCTCCAGTCAACTTCTTGAGCTATTGCAGCTAGTTCAGTTGACTTCTCATCGGGCTTTGAGGTTGAGGGATGCGTGGAGGCCAGTGGGGTTCCCAGATTGGTCTTGGGAGCCTTGCATTCCCTTGCAAAGTGACCCAGTTGGTTACAGTTGTAACACTTTGCCTTGGTCTTGTCAAATCCGAACTTGATGGCAGTTGGGTTTTGAGGGAAATGCCTTCCGGTTCTCTTAAAGAACTTCTTCGCTCTGTAAGTTAAAAGAGCCATCTATTGGACAATGTCCACGTACTCTACATCATCTGGACTGAAACACTCAAGATCATCAAAGCAGTATTGAAAATCACCAAAGTGTCCACTTTCTAAGACAAAGGCACAACTTTCCTGAAAGGAGTTGTGTTGAGCCTGTTGAGACCTTGGAGTCTCAGGAAAAGTGATGTAAGGTCCAGAAGAGCAGGATGGCTGCTGGTAAGTCAGGTAATGCTGAGGTTGTGGGGGTAATGAGCCTTCAGCAACCATTAAAGCGTTGCTAGCAGGAAGACTCATGGGTCTGCTTGTTTGGTGGCCCTTCTTACTCTCCATCTCTAGGCGATATCCATCAAGGATGTCATAGAGTTCAATCATGGTGAGAGTGTTCAAGTTCTCTGTCCTCTTGATAGAGACACAGTAGAATGTCCACTCGTTTGGAAGAGCACTCATAAACTTTCTAGTAAGATCTCTGAGTTTGGGAGTTATCTTCATAGACTGAAGAGAAGAGATAAGATCCATGTACCTGAAGTACTGCTGGCTGAGAGTCTCTCCAGCAATATGAGTGAAGTTCTCAAACTGCTGCTTCAGTGAGTCCTTCTTTGAGTCATTGGAGCTTGAGTACATCTGAGCAAGCGCATCAAACAATTCTTTGGCAGTCGTGCAGTGCTCGAATCCCACCATAATGGAGTTCGGTATTGCAGTCATGAGAATGGTCATGGCATTGCTGTAGATGTCCATCTTCTTTCTGTCTTCATCAGAGTAATCTGTCACACCCCAACCTTGACGGCGGAAACGTCGAGATGTGAGGGTTAAGATTGTTCACAGCCACATAACGCTATATTAAATGTAAATATTATTATCATAAGTCATGAAATGGAAAAATTACAATCGTAAGTCTTATACAAAATAAGTTCAACATAACATAATATAATGTAACTTTTTATTTCATTATCTAGGTCCAAGTCCTAGATTATAGCATGCTTCAAAAGGTTCACTTTAAACTTGAGGTTGACCTGAAACATGATAAAAATAAGAGTCAACTAAAATAGTTGGTGAGTTTCCAAGGTTTTCATACATAATAAGAAAAAGGTTACAAGTAGCAATTCATGTCATAGGTTATAAGCTAGTAAGGTTATAGAACACATAACGTTACAATCAAACCTCGACTTGATTACAAGTATAAAAGATGGCTAAGTGTATTTGGTTCCCTAGTGCACAAGCATACGGCTCCTAGGAGTCGGCAATACATCGACTTTAGCACCAAATAGGCTTGTCAGGCCCAAAGATCTAAGACGTCGCCAGGCTAGCAATAGTTAATGATTGTAAACAAAACTATGTATCCATATAAACACTTACAATACACAAATAACCATGACATAATAATAGATGAATTGCATGTGCTTACAAGTCTCAAACGTTAATAAGTGTACAATGTATAGATAATCATGTTTCACCCCAAAGTAGTGTGAAATAAAATAAAATAGGGCAAGGAAAACTCACTTGACAATAAATATATAATGGCGATTAATAAGAATAATAACAAGCGTCGCTCCAAGGTGTATCGTCACAAGACACCTAAATATATATTTACAAGATTAAAGCTTACTAACGAGCTTAACGATTCAACGGGAACTAGGGTTTGAATTGATATTTTGGGGTTTCAACAATTAAATACCTTAAAATGATATAGTTGATTTTTTTTTATTCCATGAAAATAAAATATAATAGCCGCCGTTTTATTATGAAGCAACGAAAATACTTACGGGAAATAGGGTTCAAATATCAATTTAAACAATCTTTTATAATAATGATAATATATGTTTTTTTTATACTAATGTTTTAGACAATAGCATACAAACAATATTTGAGAAAAGAATAATGTAAAGTTTTAAAAAAAAAAAACTAAATATTACTATTGTTTTATAAAATGTTTAAATTATTCAGGAAATAAATTTATAAAACTAATAAAGTGATTTTAGAAAAATACACAAAGTTTATAATTTATTTTTTTAATCATTTACAGAAGTTTATATATTTTTTTTAAAAGAATTAGAAAGAAAACAAAAGGGGTGGATTGAGGGTCCCCGGTTCGAACCCGGGACCTCAAGTCCACACTCCACGCCAACAACCAGTAAACCAAAGGCCTTAGCCGCGTTTATCTCCGTTTTAATATCTTTTAAACCTAACCCAGCAAACCCCCAAATTGGATGACCTCTAGTTTAGATTCGAGCCAATTGATCATCTAAATGATGATGATAGCCAAATTAACCATGGGGCTTTTGTTTCCCATGCTTAATCGAGCATATCAACGTATGTAACTCACCCGAACCAGTTCGAATTGCAGGCGATCCTAATCGAAGAACACGCGTGGTTTATGCCGAATCAATGGACCAGAATTTGCTAATGATAATCAAATTCGTTGCACAGGTAGCTTCTAAGGACTCCAACGAACAAAAGCCCTCGGTTAATGAGGGTGAGGTTATGAAAAAGATTGAGTTCGACTAGCTATAGTTCGCGACGAGCTCGAGAGTTGAATTCTGGTGTTCGATTTCTTTTCAGGCGAAATTGGAAGTTTAGATAGTTTAGGAATAGTTAAACAAATGTTTGTGTTCGATTAATTAGATTATTATGAGGCTTTAACTGTTGAACGGTTAATTATTGATTCGAGTTTCGGTTTCAAGTTTGTTCATCTTAATAACCGAGTTAAACCCATTTAAAACTTACGTTTAGGTTCGAATCATGTCTGGAAACATTTGGAATCATTTGGGGTTCGAAATTCCGAGGTTTTGAGCGATTTCGGGGCTCGCCGGACCTCAGCCGGAGGTGGCCGCGGCGGCCGCCGGATTCACGGGGAGAGAGAAGGGGGGGGGGGTTTGGATTTTTTTATATTTACACCTTTGGTCCCTTAACTTTGATTTTCTATAATTTTGCATAAAGTTCTAATTCAAGTTCTTAAATGACAAATTAACCTCAAACTTAATTTAAGTTTATAATTTAAATATGGTTAAGTTTATTAATCTTTATTAGTAATCTTATTATTACTAATACTATTATTCAATATTATTACTTTATTATAATTACTTTTATTAATATTAACCTTATTATTTTTATTTATAATATTTATTTTAACCTAATGACAATAATGAAAAAGCACAAACAACACATGAGTTTCAAAATTAACAATAATAACCCTTGTAAGAGTAACGAAGTTAACTTTTAGTTAATGAAAATACGAAATGTTACAGTCTCCCCAACTTAAAAGAATTTTGTCCCGAAATTAAAAGAAATGAAACTATACAAATAAGAACGGGTATCTCCTCTTCATGTGCTCCTCGCGTTCCCAAGTAAATTCAGCGCCACGTTTACTTTCCCAACGAACCTTGACGATTGGGTTGTTGTGGTTCTAGTCTTCTTCATAATGCGATCCATGATCTCAACAGGCTTCTCGACAAAATGCAATGACTCGTCAATCTGGATGTCTTCCAACGGAACATGCAGACTTTCGTCAGCCAAGCATTTTCTCAAATTTGAGACGTGAAATACGGGATGAATTCCACTAAGATCGGAAGGTAACTCTAGTTTATAAGCCACTTTCCCAATCCTTTTCAGGATTTTGAAAGGTCCTACAAACCTGGAGCCAGTTTGCCCTTCTTTCCAAAACGAACACCCCCTTTCCATGGTGAAACCTTGAGAAGAACCATCTCCCCAACTTGGAATTCTAATGGCTTACGTCGCTTATCAGCATAACTCTTTTATCGACTTCTCGCCACTTCAAGGTTCTTGCGAATATAGAAACTTTATCGGTCGTCTCTTGTATAAGTTCAGGACCAGTGATGAAGTTTTCACCAATGTCGGTCCAACAGATCGGTGAACGACATTTTCGACCATAAAGTGCTTCAAACGGTGCCATCTTGATACTCGAGTGGTAACTATTGTTATACGAAAATTCCGCAAACGGTAGGTGCGTATCCCAATCGCCACCAAAGTCAAGAACACAGAGACGTAACAAGTCCTCCAAAGTTTGGATCGTTCGCTCGGTTTGACCATCAGTTTGAGGATGGTAAGCCGTGCTTAGATCTAATTGTGTACCCAAGAGTTCTTGCATAGATGACCAAAAATGTGAAGTGAAACGAGCATCTCGGTCAGATATAATGTGCAGAGGTACCCCATGGCGACTTACAATCTCATCAACGTATATACGAGCTAACTTTGATGTCTTGTAGGTGTCGCGTATGGGTATGAAATGTGCCGACTAGGTCAATCGGTCAACAATCACCCATATGCTATCATGTCCTTGATAGGTTCGGGGTAGCTTTGTTATGAAGTCCATTGATGTGTTCCCATTTCCACATAGGGATCTCGGTTGCTCAAGTAATCCACTTGGACGTTGATGTTCGACTTTAACTTTCGTACATGTGAGGCACTTAGCTACATAAGTCGCTATGTCTTTCTTCATTCCATTCCAGCCACCATATTGACCACGTAGGTCCATGTACATCTTATCGGAACCCGGATGAATAGAATAACGAGTTTGATGAGCTTCGTTCATAATAAAGGTACGAATGTTATCGCGATTTGGAACCCAAATACGATTGGCGAAGTACATCAACCCATTGGGTTTCGTTTCCAATTGGGTTAGAAGATTATGCTCAAACTCATCCTTCATTCTTCCTTCTCGTTGAACCATTTGTTGAGTCTCCAGGATGCTAGACTCGATGTCACTATCTATTCTCAGGTTTTGTAGTAGTACGGTGGTCTCATTGACATCTAGTCGAATTTCAGTATCGAATTCACCCAAGGTGTCAAACCATTGACGTCGATCTCGAATTTCTTGAAATGAGATCATCTTGTTGTGAATCTTTCGGCTCAGTGCATCGGCCACAACGTTTGCCTTACCAGGATGGTAACGAATGTCACAATCATAGTCATTAATCAACTCCACCCAACGACGTTGTCTCATGTTGAGATCTTTTTGATTGAAAACGTGTTGAAGGCTTTTGTGATCGGTGTAGACTATACATTGCGTACCATACAGGTAGTGCCTCCAAATCTTCAAAGCAAATACAACAGCACCAAGCTCGAGATCATGAGTTGTGTAATTCACCTCATGAACCTTTAATTGCCTCGATGCGTAAGCTATGACCTTCCCTCGTTGCATAAGAACACAACCAAGGCCTTGCTTAGATGCATCACAATACACGGTGAAATCGTCGTTTCCATCGGGTAGGGTCAATATAGGAGCATTGCACAACTTATGCTTTAACGCTTCAAAAGCTTCTTCTTGCTCGGAACCCCACTCGAAGGGTTTATTCTTTTGTGTCAAAGTGGTGAGCGGTTTCGCGATCCTCGAGAAATTGGCAATGAATCGCCGATAATACCAGCAAGACCAAGAAAAGACGAACTTCGGTAGGAGTTGTAGGAACACACCAATTCTTCACAGCTTCCACCTTTGCAGGATCAACGTGAATTCCTTGGCTATTCACCACGTGTCCTAGAAATTGAACTTCCTCGAGCCAGAAATCACACTTCGAGAACTTTGCGTACAATTGCTCTTTCTTTAACAACTCAAGAACTAATCTCAAATGCAGCTCATGATCGGTGTTGGACTTGGAATAGATAAGTATGTCATCAATAAAGACAATCACAAACTTGTCTAGATAAGGCTTGCATACTCGGTTCATGAGATCCATGAAGACAGCAGGAGCATTGGTTAAGCCAAAAGGCATCACCATAAACTCATAGTGTCCATAACGAGTACGAAAAGCGGTCTTTGGGATGTCATCCTCATGAACTCGTAATTGATGATATCCAGAACGTAGATCAATTTTCGAGAATATGGCAGCTCCTTGAAGTTGATCAAACAAGTCATCGATGCGAGGAAGAGGATAACGATTCTTGATGGTAAGTTTGTTAAGCTCGCGATAATCGATGCACATACGAACGATCCATCTTTCTTCTTCACGAAAAGAACAGGTGCACCCCAAGGCGAAGAACTAGGACGGATGAAGCCCTTCTCGGACAGGTCTTGCAGTTGACAAAGAGTTCTTGCATTTCCGATGGTGCAAGCCGATACGGTGACTTGGCCACGGGGTTTGCTCCCGGTATCAAGTCAATTTTAAACTCGACTTCACGCACGGGAGGTAAACCACTAAGGTCATCGGGAATACTTCAGGAAATCTCGTACGATAGGGACATCCTTAAGTTCTTTCCCTTTGACTTTCGTGTTGACCACATAAGCCAAGAAGGCCATATACTTCTTGTTTAAGCACTTTGGGCTTGAGTGCAAGACATGAGTTTAAGCCCTTTGGAAGATTTTTCACCGAACACCTTCACGTATCTCCAGAGGGTAACGGTATACGAATGCACTTCTCGAAACATGATCTCAGCATGGTGTTTTAGCTAACCAATCCATACCAATGATGACGTCAAAACTTCCAAGTTTCATAGGGATAAGATCGATAAGAAATCATGCGTGTCAAGACTTAAGATGCAATCACGAACGATAACGTCAACGGTAATTGGTTCTCCATCGGCAACTTCAACAGTAAGAGGTCTTTCTAGTTTCGTATGTGCTTAGCAAGTATGGGTTCAAACTCTAATGAAACAAAACTTTTATCGGCTCCAGAATCAAATAGGACATAGGCATAAGGTTTGTTATAAGGAACATACCATTCACCACATCGTTGTTTGCTTGTGCTTGGTTAGCGTTGATGTTGAAAGCACGTCCTCGGGCTTGTGGAACATTACCCACAAGACGAGGGCATTGTGGGCGAAAATGGCCAGGTTCCCCACAGTTGTAGCAAACACGGTTTGTGACCACAGCGGCATTGTTAGGTGCACGGTGGCAAGTCGCCACCAAATGACCATATTTACCGCACAAGGTGCAATGCGGCATGGTTGATTCCCTGGATGATGATACCTACACGTGCTGCACATCGGTTGCGGACCAGCATAAGCCCTAGCCCCAGGCACTTGTGCCACAGATGTAGCCGCAGGTACAGGTTGTCTTTGGGGTTGTTTGGGTGCAGCCACGACATAGTTACGCGCCGGTGTGAACTTGCGCTTCTTGTTGTTGTTATGGCTGTTAGACGGTTCAGCTTTGGTCTCCTTAACCGCCTCGGTAGTCGTCTTCTCCACCTTCTTTGCACCCTTCACAGACATGGTGCCCGCTCTTATATGGTTCTCGGTGAGTTGAGCGGTGATTGTAATGGCTTCTTCCAAGGTTGTGGGTCGGCTACCCACCACAGCATCTTGAATTTGGGTGGTACACCCTTAATGAACTTCTCGATGTTGCAGGGAACAGTGTCGACCATATGGGGCAGCAGTATACTCATCATGATGCCTAGTTGAGTAGGCCAAATGATCACCATCATTTTGTTTCAAATTCCAAAACTCTTCTTCCAACTTTTGCAATTCACTTCTTGGGCAGAACTTCGCGATGGCGATGTTCTTGAACTCTTCCCAGGTAAGTGCTAGAATAGCATCGGGTCCACGATTCCTCTTCTCGCTATTCCACCAGGTAAGAGCCCTTTGTTGGAACATACTAGTGGCATAACGAACCTTGAGTGCATCGGGACACTCACAATTGATAAAGGTATTCTCCATGCTTTCAAACCACTCAAGAAGACCAGTGGCTCCTTCCTTGCCACTAAAGCTAGTGGGCTTGCAAGAGCTGAAGTGTTTGAAGGTGCAATTTGATTATTCCCATGTTGATTGTTTCCGTTTTGATTGTTGCTGTTCTCTCCATGACCATTTCCATTATTGCTAGCGTTGGTCATTAAGGTGCTATTAAGTTCAGCAACCATGGTCGGAATGACAGCAGCCATTTGTCGGGCAATCATGGCGGCTAACTTACGATCGGAACTTCCACGCTTTCCATGATGACGAGACATGCTGGAATATACAAACGAGTTAGATATGAGAATGGAATAACAAGGATTAATGTTCAACAAGGATAAGGCAAAAAGTTGTAAGGCACATGGAATGGTTCCATTTGGTAACGCATTACCATTTGGAAACGTTGACACGTCAAGGTAAGTTGACCCACTCGCCTTAGAAATTTGTGTATGTTGACCATGGTTTATCACTCATCCCAGAAATCCCCAGGTAAGCATAACTAGTCCCGTAGGATTTATGCGATATGCTTGCCTTAGCCCGAGGGCCTTTTGCCAGGAAATCCAGAATACAAGTGTCCATGTGTCACACAAATTTCTTAGGTTTATGAATCAAAACCATGATGAGATTTACATAGATTATACATAAGTCTAAAGATTTAATTCTTAAGCATAAGTATACGATTCCACGTGTTGACGAGAATAAGGTTAAGAAGTTTCATTTGTCGGGGAGAGTCAATGAGTCAAAGTTAAGTTTAGGGAGACAAGTAACAAAGTTTAGAAAATTACAAGGCAACCTATGCTAAGGCATCAAGTTGCACATAAGTAAAGTATAGCATTATGTAGCATGTAACAATATATATATTTCTAAGAATATAAATATTATCCTATGAGGTTCATGCATAAGCTATAGTCTAGGTCACCATTACTAATAACCTAAATCCCTATAGTTATGGGCTCTGATACCATCTGTCACACCCCACCTTGACGGTGGAAACGTCGAGATGTGAGGGTTAAGATTGTTCACACCACATAACGCTATATTAAATTGTAAATATTATTATCATAAGTCATGAAATGGAAAAATTACAATCGTAAGTCTTATACAAGAAATAAGTTCAACATAACATAATATAATGTAACTTTTTATTTCATTATCTAGTCCAAGTCCTAGATTATAGCATGCTTCAAAAGGTTCACTTTAAACTTGAGGTTGACCTGAAACATGATAAAAAAAGAGTCAACTAAAATAGTTGGTGAGTTTTCAAGGTTTTCATATATAATAAGAAAAAGGTTACAAGTAGCAATTCATGTCATAGGTTATAAGCTAGTAAGGTTATAGAACACATAACGTTACAATCAAACCTCGACTTGATTACAAGTATAAAAGATTGGCTAAGTGTATTTGGTTCCCTAGTGCACAAGCATACGGCTCCTAGGAGTCAGCAATACATCGAATTTAACACCAATAGGCTTGTCAGGCCCAAAGATCTAAGACGTCGCCAGGCTAGCAATAGTTAATGATTGTAAACAAAACTATGTATCTCATATAAACACTTACAATACACAAATAACCATGACATAATAATAAGATGAATTGCATGTGCTTACAAGTCTCAAACGTTAATAAGTGTACAATGTATAGATAATCATGTTTCACCCCAAAGTAGTGTGAAATAAATAAATAGGGCAAGGAAAACTCACTTGACAATAATATATAATGGCGATTAATAAGATAAAATAACAAGCGTCGCTCCAAGGTGTATCGTCACCAAGACACCTAATATATATATTTACAAGATTAAAGCTTACTAACGAGCTTAACGATTCAACGGGAACTAGGGTTTGAATTGATATTTTGGGGTTTCAACAATTAAATACCTTAAAATGATATAGTTGATTTTATTTTTTTTCCATGAAAATAAAATATAATAGCCGGCGTTTTATTATGAAGCAACGAAAATACTTACGGGAAATAGGGTTCAAATATCAATTTATACAATCTTTTATAATAATGATAATATTGTTTTTTTTATACTAATGTTTTAGACAATAGCATACAAACATATTTGAGAAAAGAATAATGTAAAGTTTTTTAAAAATAAAAAAACTAAATATTACTATTGTTTTATAAAATGTTTAAATTATTCAGGAAATAAATTTATAAAATTAATAAAGTGATTTTAGAAAAATACACAAAGTTTATAAATTTATTTTTTTTAATCATTTACAGAAGTTTATATATATATATTTTTTAAAAGAATTAGAAAGAAAACAAAGGGGTGGATTGAGGGTCCCCGGGTTCGAACCCGGGACCTCAAGTCCACACTCCACGCCAACAACCAGTAACCAAAGGCCTTAGCCGCGGTTTATCTCCGTTTTAATATCTTTTAAACCTAACCCAAGCAAAACCCCCAAATTGGATGAACCCTAGTTTAGATTCGAGCCAATTGATCATCTAAATGATGATGATAGCCAAATTAACCATGGGGCTTTTGTTTCCCATGCTTAATCGAGCATATCAACGTATGTAACTCACCCGAACCAGTTCGAATTGCAGGCGATCCTAATCGAAGAACACGCGTGGTTTATGCCGAATCAATGGACCAGAATTTGCTAATGATAATCAAATTCGTTGCACAGGTAGCTTCTAAGGACTCCACAACAAAAGCCCTCGGTTATTGAGGGTGAGGTTATGAAAAAGATTGAGTTCGACTAGCTATAGTTCGCGACGAGCTCGAGAGTTGAATTCTGGTGTTCGATTTCTTTTCAGGCGAAATTGGAAGTTTAGATAGTTTAGGAATAGTTAACAAATGTTTGTGTTCGATTAATTAGATTATTATGAGGCTTTAACTGTTGAACGTTAAATTATTGATTCGAGTTTCGGTTTCAAGTTTGTTCATCTTAATAACCGAGTTAAACCCAATTAAAACTTACGTTTAGGTTCGAATCATGTTCTGGAAACGTTTGGAATCATTTGGGGTTCGAAATTCCGAGGTTTTGAGCGATTTCGGGGCTCGCCGGACCTCAGCCGGAGGTGGCCGCGGCGGCCGCCGGATTCACGGGGAGAGAGAAGGGGGGGGGTTTGGATTTTTTGATAATTTACACCTTTGGTCCCTTAACTTTGATTTTCTATTAATTTATGCATAAAGTTCTAATTCAAGTTTCTTAAATGACAATTAACCCTCAAACTTAATTTAAGTTTATAATTTAAATATGGTTAAGTTTATTAATCTTTATTATTAGTAATCTTATTATTACTAATACTATTATTCAATATTATTACTTATTATTATAATTACTTTTATTATATTAACCTTATTATTTTTATTTAATATTTATTTTAACCTAATGACAATAATGAAAAAGCACAAACAACACATGAGTTTCAAAATTAACAATAATAACCCTTGTAAGAGTAACGAAGTTAACTTTTAGTTAATGAAAATACGAAATGTTACATAATCCTCCACAACCTTTTCTATCATGGCATCGTTTCCACTAGGTGATGCCACCTTTGGTTTATACGGGCCATTGACGATGGAGTTCCACATTTTGTTGTCTTATATCTGATGAAGCCTTCATTCTCCTGCTCCAAGACCTGAAATTTTCAGGAGTAATGATGGGAGCCTTTGTCATGGTTCCCATCTCTACCTTGGACTTGTTAAGGGCTATTAGAGTGAGTGGGTTGTAGGGAGGAGTGAAAACGGTTGATTTGGATGGTTAGATCACGCAATCAAGAGCCTGAGAAGCTCTGATACCAATTGCAGGATCGATGTTTGTCACTAAGCACTTTTGTTTTCTTTCAAACTCACCTAGAACAACACTCGGGTTAAGATAGAATCAGTAAGAGTTGATCACAATATAGAAAGTAATAAAGAACACATGAAGTAATTTTCAAGGTACTTTTATATATTGCTTCTCACTCAATATTACAAGATTCTTACAAGCTGTATGGAATGAGTTACAAAGAGACCTTATATAATACTACCTACAACCGGATATACTTTGATACCAGCTGGAATCCTATAGCTAAAGACTATACTACAAGACTAAAGTTTAAGGTATCTCGGATAAAGTCTTATATGAGATTTGGTAGTCAGGACATGTCCCCGACTTACCTTTTGTCACCGACTAAAGTTGGTAATTTGTACTATCATGAAAAGGTGAACAGTGGAATAAAGTATGATCAATTGTATGACTCTTTAGGAAGAAGCCATACAGTATTAAAGGTCCGCAGCGGAGTGTCAGAGACCATACTTGTATCCACTGGTTCATAGCATAAATATTATGTGGCCCTACTCTTTACCATAAATATTATGTGCTCTTCATGTCCTCAATCAACATGTTTATTGAAGAGTTTCTATTTACAAACACCACCTTATTTCTCATCTTTCATAGCACCATATCCCGACAAGTAATAGCTTGAACGACATCTTTTTTAGCAAGTTTTGGTAAATATAAAATGTTTTATGTTTATTTTTATGTACGTTTTGAGTTGATCTACGTTCTGATGTAAGTTTTGTTTGAAAATAAGTTGGGTCAAATATAATACGTTATCTCATCTACATTTCGTCATAGTTTAGTTTGGAAACGAGTTGGAGCGGTTGTAAGTCTATGTTCCAACATAAATTTTGTTTGAAATACAGTTAGGTCAAATATAAAATGCTTTCTTTCAAGGGTATAAAATTGAGTCACTTTACATATTGACGTAATTTTAATTCGCAAATAAATAGGATTAACTGTAGTATATATTTTATCACATCGTGTATGATATAACGACGTGTAAAAAGGCTAGTATTACTTGAAAATTTACGTAGGTGTATAAGTTGTTATTGAAAAATAATAGAATTCCCCATAAATCAGACTAGTAGGTGACCCGCGCGTTGCTGCGGAAGTATTGGAATTTCTATGTACCCTGTTGTTTTATACAAAATTTAAGTCAAAATGTAAACGCAAATAAAAATAAAACTTGATAGACGTGTTAACTTTTTTACAACTTGATTATATATAAAAACAAGAGTAAAATTTTTACAACTTATATAATTAAATCCCATTAATAGATATGTTAATTTTAATCCATTTACTTTTCATTTGATTTTATGTAGCAATTTAGACCTGTAGTTTTCATGAGTAGTCTCGTAGTGCTTTATACCAACCACATTTCACCACCTGAAGCTTGCATACATATAACTCAATTGAGGGAGCTATAGAGATATAAAGTTTGTATGGATCAAACAAAGTTATTTGGTATTAGACAACCTAGGCTTTAATAGTTATATGAAAAACAAAGAGTTGAAGTAAACTAATATGTATTTATAAAATGCATAATTTCATAAGTAATTTATCTCACCATCTTATTATTGGTAAGTTATATTGTGAGCACAATGAGCACAAAAACTTGGTTTTTCTCATAGTGCTTTAATACCAACTATATGTTGTTTGATAGTTATATTGTATACTGTGGTTTCGTTTTTGTTTAGTTGGTACTACACAACATCATACTCATCATCTGCATTAAAAATATTCATAGCATCTGTTAATAACCTATAATAATCATATGGTGTACTTAAGAAGAGTCTTCCAATTAATAATTATATGGAAAACATAATAAAATTGTCTCGCCATCTTTCCTATGGGATAGACTCAAAAAGTTTTAGATTACTTGTTCAAACTTAGAATGAAAAAAGATTAAATATGCAATTCCAATTCCCAAACACCCACTTTAGTTGCACAAACTTCAAATGTTCGTAGCAATGGATGCATGTGTCATAGAAGTAAGAAATGCACATCATATTAACAAATAAAATCAATAAAAACAATATTATCTCCATAAACAATTGACGTTGAAGGATTATAAATTCAGAATTTACCACAAGAACATAGAAAAACTAATTTTTAAAAAAATCCTCACACCGCTCAAACCGTTTTTTAGAAAAAACCCATTCTTATACTGGTTTAACAGGTTTTTTAATTTGAAATTGGTTTACAAACCAAGTTTTGGTGCCAAGTTATTTTGTTTTTTTTGTCAAACTGTTTTTTTACACCTCTAGTGTTAACAAAAGAAGATGAGTGATGAAAGATTGCTCAACTTAAATGGCTAAACCTCATTAATGGAATTTGCTTCTCATGGCAATAATAAAAAAACATTGGTTATGTTGTATTAACTAATATTATAAATGATTATTACACAGTAAAGGCTAAATATTATTAAAAGATATAATACCTTGTCCATCTTATATTATTCTTCTATGTTGTAATTTTTTTCTCGTGATTGTCTATCCAAAGACAAAAATAAGACTTGTTAATCGAGACAAATTAAGTGAAAAGACACTTGATATTTTCTAACCATTGTTACCTTCGCATATTACTATAACTATTCTAATTAAAAGGTTTGGTCGGTGGTGGTTTTTCCCTTTTTTGTGTTTAAAATTTTCTTTTGTTTATTTTGTTTGTGTTTTATTCTTTTTCTTTTTTTGTTTGTGTTTTAATATGGTTTGTTTTGGGTGTGGGTTCGAGATTTTGGGGTGAGGTTTTTTGTGGGGTTTTTTGTATCTGGACATGTGACTTTGGTTTGTAGAGTTCGTTGATGTTGTCTTTCTTCAGGTTCATGCTTTCTTTCTTTCGTTTTCGATACACTAACGATTCTCGCTATTAAGATTTGGGTTTTCCTTTTGTTTGCTCTTTTGGAAATGTTCGCGCGTTGCGGTGGTACTGTTGTTGCATGATTTTTTGGGAATTCGATTTTAGTCAGTATCGGCTCGGTGCGTTATGACGTAAATTAAAAAATCAAAATATAATTATTTAAAAAATGAATAAAAGAAAACAATTACATATATTACAAAAGTCTTTAAAACAATTATATTATCCCAACAAGAATAGTGAAAGCATGGGTGGTATTTATGGTTGGAAATCACTTATTACCTAAATTTTATGGGTTTATTTTATGAATGTAGGTTAGAGTTTTATGATCATCGGAGTCAGCTTTTGGTGGTGATTTGCATATACCGAAGAAAGTTAATGGATAAATTATCACCACAAATTACCATTTTGATTGTTATTGAGTTTTTAACAACAGATAAAGGAAAGGGGAAGAGGGATTGGTGCTCAATCACAATATATAAACGACATTGAAAGTAAATGGCGATTTTGTTTGACCATGTGTATATGTTTTAACATTTGTATTATAAGCAATCATATATTATACTTTATTGTAAGGGCATAATTAAAATAAAATAATTAATTTTTTGAAATTTAAGCATTAATTTTTCATATGAGTGTTTTAATCTATATGCAAAATTATCATTCTATCCTCCTTTCACTTTTATTATAAAAAATATTAGTAATATGCAGAGAGAGAAAGTTATAGCCTATGCACCCCGACAGTTGAAGGTTCATGAGGTCAACTACCCTACTCATGACTTGGAGCTAGCAGTTGTGGTCTTTGCACTAAAGATTTGGAGGCACTATCTTTACGGTACGAAGTGCACCATTCTCACTGACCACAAGAGCTTGAAGTACTTCTTCGAGTAAAAAGATCTGAACATGAGGTAGAGGCGATGGTTGGAGCTTATAAAGGATTATGATTGTGAGATCCATTACCATCCGGGAAAAGCCAACGTGGTGGCTGATGCTCTTAGCCGGAAGGAGAGGCCCGAGCCGATTCGAGTGAAAGCATACCAACTAATCATGACCTTGATGTAATGAAGCAAGTCAAGGAGTTTCAGGATGAGGCATTAAAAGAAGATCATCTAAACTCTGAAAGAATGAGAGGTCTGGTTGGGGAATTGGGTGAAAACACACTTGGTGTTAAAACTCGATTTGGACGGGTGTGGATTCCTCGTTTCGGGGATCTACGTGCGAGGATTTTGGATGAAGCTCACAAGACTCGATACTCCATTCATCCTGGTGCCACAAAGATGTATCTTGATATGAAGAAAGATTATTGGTGGCCGGGTATGAAGCGTGATGTGGTGGGGTATGTGAGTAAGTGCCTTACTTGTTTACAAGTGAAGGCCGAGCATCAAAAGCCGTATGGGAAGATTCAACCTTTGGATATACCGGAATGGAAGTGGGAGCACATCACCATGGATTTCATTACGAAGCTGCCACGTACTCCTAAAGGGTACGATGCCATATGGGTGATTGTGGACCATCTGACAAATAGTGCTTACTTCCTACCGATCCGCGAGACATATTCATCTGAGAGGTTGGCCGATCTGTTCATCAGGGAGGTTGTAACTCGTCACGGTGTGCTGGTGTCTATTGTGTCTGGTCGTGACACCGGTTCACATCTAAATTCTGGAAGAAATTCCACGATGCCATGGGGACGAGGTTACATATTAGTACGGTTTATCATCCCCAAACTGATGGTCAGTCAGAAAGGACCATTCAGACGTTAGAGGACATGCTTTGGGCATGTGTGATCGATTTTGGTGGAAGTGGGATGACCACTTACCGTTAGCCGAATTCTCATACAACAGCTATCATGCCAGCATTGGTATGCCACCATACGAGATGCTATACGGTAGGAGATGTAGAACACCCGTTTGTTGGGGTGATATTGGTCAAAAGGAATTGGGGAGCGTCGAGGTAATCGAGGCTACGACTGAGAAGCTTGAAAGGATCAAAGCCTTCATGAAGGCAGCCAAAGATAGACAGAAGTCGTATGCCGACAAACAACGTAGACCGATTGAGTTCCAGGTGGGTGACCGGGTTATGTTGAAGGTCTCACCTTGGAAGGGTATTATTCGTTTCCGAAAGCGGGGCAAGTTGAGCCCAAGATACATAGGCCCTTTTCCGAATCATTGCTCGGGTAGGAGAGGTGGCCTATAGATTGGAGTTACCCGATGAGCTAAGTGGAATTCACCCGACATTTCATGTATCTCATCTAAGGAAGTGCTTAGCTCATGAAGACATGATTGTTCCATTGGAGGATATCGAAGTAGACGAACGACTCAATTATGTGGAGCAACCAGTGGCAATCATTGATCGAAAGGAAAAGAGGCCGGGGAATAAAGTGGTTCCCCTTGTGCGTGTGCAGTGGAAGCACAAGAAGGGATCTGAGTCTACGTGGGAGACTAAAGAAGAGATGAGGCAGCATTACCCACAATTCTTTAAGAAATAACAAGTTTCGGGGACGAAACCTATATAAGGGGGTGGACTTGTAACACCCGGTTATTTTAAAGTCAAAGGAAGAGAAGAATAAAGTGAAAGAAAAGAAGGAAAAGAAATAAAACCCAAGTCTAGGGGTAAAAAGTGTCCAAAAGGACAAAATATTTGAAAAGTGGGTGTAAAAGGTGGTATGGCTGCCCATATGTCACATACACCTTTGATTTTCGGGTTTTAGAGAGAGAAAGAGCAACAAGTTCTCGGTTTTGAAGGAAGAACAAGAAAGAGTTCGAATTCAAGGTAAGAATTCATGCTTTTATGGTGTTCTTGACTGGTCTTATCCTCGGGTTTATGCTTATGTGTGTTTGTATGTGTTTGGAGTATGTTTTAGTGGGTTTCTAAGCGGTTGAATTCAATTTGCAAATGAGTTTGGAGGAAGCCATACTCAGAAGCCGCAAAGGTGAGTTCTAGGACCCCTGTTTTACTGGTTTTTAACTGATTTTGGGACTGGAAATGCATGAATGTATGTTTTATATAGCTGGGTTTCGGACCCTTATGCTTGAATGTGTGTATGATGATGTTATGATGTGATGTGTGACTATGTTCATGCTTGATGATGTATGATTGTGTTTCTAAGGCTTAGAGGGCAAGAATTAAGCTTAGAACATGATGAATGGTGCATGGAAATTGAATCTGATGTTTTAGACCCATTTGATAAGGTTTTAAATCTGTCTAAGTGTGTGGAAGTCAATGCGGATGAGCATTGGCTAAGTGCAGGAAATGCGGATGAGCATTTAACTATGTATGGAAATGCGGATGAGCAAAGTAAGTCAATGCGGATGAGCATTTGATTATGTATGGAAATGCGGATGAGCAAAGTAAGTCAATGCGGATGAGCAAAGTAAGTCAATACGGATGAGCATTTGACTATGTATGGAAATGCGGATGAGCAAAGTAAGTTAATGCGGATGAAGTGAGTCAATGCGGAAGAGCATTTGACTAAGTATGGAAATGCGGATGAGCAAAGTAAGTCAATGCGGATGATTTAAGTCAATGCGGATGAGCATTTGACTGGAAATGCAGTTAGGCTAATGCGGATGAAGTAAAGTAAATGCGAATGAAGTAAATCCAATACGGATGAACTATAGCAAATACGGATGAACTATAGCAAATACGGATGAGCTATAGCAAATGCGGATGAACTGTAGGAAATGCGGATGACTATAGCAAATGCGGATGAACACTTATTAAAATTCTGACTTTTGGGGAAAAAGAGGTAATGTAGGCTTTGACCTAGGAGATTCTCGGGGGTTATGAATGTTGACTTATGGGGTCATAGATGGTATGATGGGCATGTAATGATGTGTGCTTGATGCTTATGATGATGTTGCATGGTTATGCATGATGTATGTTATGTATGTATGATGCCTTGCATAATGATGTATGAATGATATGTTTATGTTCCTTGTGATGATGTATGATTATCTTTCCTATGACTTTACGTGTTATGAATGAATGAACGAAGTATTATGTAACGTAAAGTGAAAGATAATGAAAGAGGAACATGATGAATGAATGAATGCATTAATGAATGAATGTAAGAAAGCCTTGCAAGCAAATGTATGGAGGGTCACACCCAATGAAGGGTGTTAGCTCAACTGTGTGCGGGTTAGCTACCCCAGATGGATGCACACTGGGGTCTAATCCTTGTGATTGACCATACAAATGAGATCCTTGCCGCTTGCCTTGGGTACTGGAGTCAGCTTCGTGCACAATGTTCGAGGTCTATAAGAGACCTCAGGCCCAGTTACCCGCTTCGTGCACAATGTTCAGGGTAATGTACATGTCACCAGAAGTAATGATGAAAGAATGAACGAAAGAATGACGAAGATAATAATGATATTATCTGTATGTACGTACGATGTATAATCACGGACGAATGTAAAGTATAATATGATTTTAAAAGAAAGGATGGTTTTATGATAGAAAAGTATGTTTTGCTATAAAACTAGAACTCACTTAGCAACACTGACTTTTATGCATTTTCCAGTTAGCAGTAAGCATTGCTGAGGATGGCACGAGGCGGCTGCTCAGCTCTTTTGGATGGCATCCATTTATTTAAAGCTTTTGTGATGTAATACAATAATGTAATTTTTTAACCGACAAACGATGTATTATTTTGCAAAAGTTGTTATGATGAAATGAAATGACATTTGTTTTATGTTTCCGCTGCAATGTTTTGATGATTAAATGCAAATTATATGTTTTATGTGCGATGAATTACTAGTTGTAAGCGTCCCGGAACGGGGCCTTACAAGTTGGTATCAGAGTCAAAGTTTAAATGAAATGGGTAAATTTTCAAATGAACCTTAACTTAAACTGAGAATGGGACGGAAAAGGAATGGGATGCCAATTTGAGTAGCTGCGTGCCATCAGGTATTTTCGTAAAGATAACTGGTTTTATGTGCGCATGGTATGTGGTTATGTGTTGCATGTAGATTTAAATACTGATGTAGTCAGGACAGGTAATGCTTGGGGTATCAATTTTTTAAAATTTAATTTTTATTTTTTTTAAAAAAGATAAACATTTTATTCTAAAACAAACCGTATAAAATATCATTTTTAACAATTTTCTTATTACAACTCCTAGTTTTGATTAGTTTTTGTTTTAAAAGATTTACTTATTAAAAATATCAATTTATTTAGAAATAACCTTAATAAATAGATTTCTTTCTTAATTTAATATATATTAAAATATGTTAAAATAATATTATTAGTAATTAAGGTAATTATTTAATAGGAGAGAAATGCGAGAAAAAGCTGATGAGAATGATTGTAATGTTGACACATGGGCATCCTCATTTACCGTTTTATTAGATTAGTAAAAAGTAAGATAGATTAAGATTAGTAAAAAGTAAGAAGATTATTGCAATCTCAATGTCAAAGAATTAAGCCCTTTGGAATCAATAAAAAGAAGCAATCGATACGAGAACTCACAGCACCTGAAACGAAAATGGCGAACAAAGAGAAAGAGACATGCGAGTCTTCATCGTCTCATGTTCAGAGCAAGATCGAAGATGAAGAAGAAGATCTGATGGCGTTATACGGGTCGGATTCCGGGTGGGTCGAAGCCCGTACCCATTGCGATCATCTGGATATACTGTCTTCGGATCTCACCCACATTCCGACACCCGACACCCCCTGCAACAGGTTCCAATTAAAACCTAAACCCCGATTATCCACTGTTTCGCACTTTCGTATGGCATTTCTTCACAGTTTAAGATAGTTTTTTAATTCAAATTGATCACCGAACTGAAAATCAGTTCACTTGATCTCGAAATCATGATATTAGGGTGGCCTGAATTTGATTCCAACAATGATATTAGGGTTACAAAGTAGCCTACAGGAACTTGAATTCGGATTAACCTATTTTAAGAACCTACTGGTTCAGAGCTTGAAGCTATAATCTTAGCAAAAATTGAATACTACCCGTGTAACCCGTGTGTTGAAATGATTTAAACGGGTTGACGAGTTGCAAATGTAACCCTTCAATCTTTTAATCTGAACATGTCGCGTGTAACCATTTATTATAAATGATTAACGGGTTGTAAATTTGTTGGAGGATTGTGAATGGGATGTACTCAAGTTGTAAACAGACTGATAGACTGTAATAAGCAGATTAAATTGATAAACGGGTTGGTGGGTTGATTTGTTTAATTAAACAGGTTAGCTGTTTAATAAAAAGGGATAGAAATAACAAGCCGTATCGCGTGAGGAACAGTCGCCCTGTAAGAATTCAAGACATATATCTTGTGTTTTTCTATCTCTGAAAATGTTATTGCACTGT
Source organism: Flaveria trinervia (assembly GCA_025506515.1). Lineage (NCBI taxonomy): Eukaryota > Viridiplantae > Streptophyta > Magnoliopsida > Asterales > Asteraceae > Flaveria > Flaveria trinervia. The sequence continues at coordinate 14,998,723 of CM046448.1, forward strand.
TACATGGTAAAGGTGTCATCATCCTGCTGAGAATTGGTTGTGTTTGAGCTGTAAAGATGTCTATGTAGCCGATTCATCAACAAGCATATGCTTGAGCATTATCAACAGCAGAATCACAGTCTAGCACTGAGTTACAGGTATGATCAAGACCCTGCATTCTTCATAAAACCCTTTTGAAAACTTACAACTTCTAACAATACTCGAATCTTTTTTTCTGTTTATTGCCACAGTGATCTATCAGTTTGGTGTTTTTCTTGCAATTCGTATTTGGATGCTCAAGTTATGCCCGCTCTTCGCCCAGTCTATGAAACCGCTTACATATTGAAGTTTGGTGAAGCGCCTCCATTTCGGACAATTGAGTTCTTGCAATTAGGAGATGGTTCTAGTTCAGGAAATTAGAAGTCTAACTTGGAACGACTATAAGTTTTGGGAATGAAACAATGTGTTTTTGGATTACGTTGACTTATTTGGTATGTGCAAGAAATACAGATGGGTTGTTTTCGGTTCTTAACAATGGTTAAATTTCAATTACAAGAGGCCATATGGTTACTTGAATAAAACATCTAAAGCAAATGGAAAGGAAGCACAATGATACCAACTTACCAAGCATAACTAATTTAAGATGTTATATTAAACATTTCTGGAATTGTTGATAGAGTAACAAATGGAACTGGTAACATCAATGATTTCTATGAATATACATATATGGTTAGCTTATTGATCGAAAAGTGTCATGGATCCTTGTAGATCACACATGCGATGCTCACAGTCCAGCTTGCCCCATCTTGCATCAACTCGTTCACATGGAAATGTAGGCTTTCCAAGGCTACAATATTCAACCAAAATGTCTATTTTTAGTGCATTTAACATCTGTTTTAATAAAAACTTGGATAATAATTGTAATGTATTCTTGTTGGAATCTTAGTTATAACAGTAATTGCTTAAGAAAAGTTGGATAAAAAAGCATTTGTAGGTAACTCAACCCGACCTGTACCATTTTGAACTGTATAAAAGATGAAACCTTACGGCAAGAGCTTGTTTTGACGAGTTACCCAACACACTCATCTTGCCACCTCTATGACTAGTTCAAATTCACTTTGTATATGGAAGGGAAAGTGGGACTGATGAATATAGAAAATTTTGTAGTTCAGAAAATGTGCAAGTTACCTCCTGTTAACAACATTGTGCACTCGACATAACCATTGGGAAAACTCAGCTTGAGAACCAGCCTGTACAGGATTTGATCTGCCAAACAAGTAAAAGTTCATGAATTTCAGCATCATGAATTAAAAAGAGATGCACATCGAATATATAATATGTTTTAATTTCCATATTGCCAATATAATAATGCCAACATTCAAAGGCACTACCTTAAAACTTCTTTGAAGTGGTCTGCACATTCCTTGCACGGGTACATGCGAGATAGTATTGCCATCTGCAGCACAAATTCAATCCCATCATAGCACAATTGGTTATTCAATAAGTAAACAATGTGCTAGCTATGATTACAAAACTATACTATGTCTAAAACAATCTAGCATCTTTTTAGTGCATGCAATGTATTAGCTTTTTATGTGTTTGTATACACTTCAAATGGCTTTCAACCCATTGTGTGACCCATTTGACTTGTTTTCTTTTTAGTCCCATTAGAGAATGTATGATAAACTGATAAATTAATAAGAATGAAAGATGAGGCCGAAATTATAAGAGGGAGTAATACCAGTTCTTTTACATCCTTCTTTTGCTGTCTGGTTGGCTTTTCTGGGTACTGAAATGTGTTGCAACATTAAGAATATTAATTCAAACAACTGAAAGGCAATGTCAAATGAATGAAAGAAGCAAGACACGCTAGTTAAACAGCATAAAAATTAATAGTTCAAACAATTTGTTGTAATAAAAGCCCTAAAAATAGATTGAATTGGGGAAATAATGCAAGTGTTGAGCATGTAGAATATGTTATAGGATATGTTTTGATAGGAGTGTTAACGGCATTATTTTTGTTCATCTAACTTTTTGTAGCTTTATGCATACACGCAAGTGCAAACATACTTATTTTTACACACACACACACAAAATACACAAATTATCACAAGTAACAAGAGATAACCTGAGCACCAAGAGTATGAATGAAAGTCCATGTGGCCCTTCCAAGCTCTTCTCTAGTCACCGGACCAACATGCTGCGAAAAACACAAGCATAAAAAATCCACAATTGTGCAGAGTGCGTGCTTGTGGATGCTTTCTGATATAGATTTCTGTTTACTTATCACGCACACACAAACAAACACGTGTTGTGCCAAGACGTTTCTAAACCACTCAACATAAAGTTTAGTTCATGCACTTTACAGTCAAAAAAGCTTTAAGAATTCAAAATTAGATGTTTTATTCGTATAATTATATGCCTAGAACACAAGCCCTAGTGATTCTTGATTCTTCCCCTCCAAGTTACACCCACCATAAATCCCTAATAGCATCCTTTTAGCCCCCACAGATTATTATTACTAATGACAAAATCACAATGTGACCAATAACTTCATACCCATTTAGGGCAATGGAATTAGAAAAACACATACACATAACATATTTCAAATTTTGATGGCATAATCCATACTTCTTCTAAATCCTTTAACTTTTAACATGTTCATCAAAAAAGAGAACACTGCAGTACTGAATCAGAACCAATGATGCAAATATCATACTTCACTCTTGATTCAGGACTTTCATCGAACACTTGGTGGCATGACGAATTCCCACAAATCAAAGCACAAAACTTTCAAATAAGATTAAATACACCGTGTTAACAAGTATAACAAAAAAAAAAGATACCTTTGTATGTGGGTCCGTGGGTTGAGGAGGATAAGAACCGACGGCTAGCATCGAAGAGGTAGCTATAGGAGGTGCAGATGCAGAAACTGAAGCCTGTAGATTGGTGGGTGTAGGTGATTTTTGGGGGATGATGATAAGTTTAGAAAGATTTGTTTGTACGGAGACTGAAATTCTTGCAATGGTGGTGCAGATTGCATCCAGAGGGTTTTCGGGCATTGTTGATTGAGGAAGACAGATGACGCGGGAACTTCTTGTTGCTGATTGCTAAAAAGATTACGAAGAGTGTGTATACCCAATAAAACGGACGGAATAAAATATTAAAATGTGTTCGGGTCAGGAGGTATATTTAAAAAAATTATATGTATTTGCTTCCCTCAAAATGAGTTTTTATAAAATTAAGTTTTGGTTCAAACCGGTGTCCTTATAAAAGCAGACATTTTTTTTTCAATTTGGTTTCTTTTGTTACCTATTTTTATTAAAGTTAAAACAAATGAAACTTTTGATTGTTGTATATCAATGTTGGCCATCTAACTAACTAGCTCATAAGTAGGTGATTCGAAAGTACTTAATAAGGTATGACGTATAGAATGTTCTCAATACAACTTGATTATTTGGGGCTATTTTTATGTGATAAATTTGTTGAAATGTTATATAATATGCTACTACTGGTCTACGTAGCTGTTTTTTAAGCAATCTGAACCGTTGAAAGTCTAATTCGGTGGATCTGGACCGTATTAAGTCGACGGTTATGACAAAAATTTACGGTTATGCGTGGTTACTTTTAAAAATCTTTGCACCTCACACGGATTATACACGTTTTCTTCCTCCGGTTTCGTCCTCCCCACGTCGGCAACAATAACTGCTTCATTACCTTCTGTGTTAATATATACAAAACACTATCATAAGAAGAGATGTTCCGATTGTCACCGCCCACCGCCACATTATTGCCTCTCAAATCTCAATCCAACATCGATGCCACTCATTGGTTGTTACTGTCGCCTAATAGACCAACACAGCCATCCAATCAGCCATCGAAGCTACCCAATCGATCATCGTCGTTGTTAAATCAACCATCGTTGCAACCATATCAGTCGCCAATCCACCCAGTTGAAATCGACTTTGATTTCATCGACTATGGTCACAAGCAACTACCCATATCCTACCACGCACCAGTCTCTCACTCTGCCCTCATATATCTATGGTAACCTTAATTCGTTGCACCTTTAGTTTGTAAACCCTAAATTTAAGCGAAATTGTAAATCGTTCCACGCTATTATAGTGATTGAGCTTTGTCTAATTACATCAAATTCAGTGAGTAGACAGTTTTCAATTTGTAATATTGCGTATTTGAAGTTATTATTTTGTGTTCAGAATCACACATTTAAGTCTCTTATATATAAAGGGAAGAATGAAAATTATATTGGTGATATGATGTTTCTTGTGGTAATTGAACAATATGTGTCATGATAATAAACTTCGACCATGATTGATATGTGATTTTAACAAGTTTTTATTATGCACGTAATATGCAGGTGATGGAAACAACGGTATGTAATTCATGACTTAAAGCTTCAAGACATTAATTGATTAGGATTCTTTAATTAATTTAGTTAAATTCATAAAAATGGTTTATTTAAGTTATATTCTGTTTCTTTTTTTCTGTTTTTGTTCTCCTCTTAATCTCCCATCGGATTCAGAAAATACATACCACATAAAGTCTGAGATTGTGAGGCTGGCAGATGAATTAAAAGTTAACCTTTCAAGGTTAGTGTTAAAAATTATTTCTCTATTTATTTGCTTATACATTACTATTTGTTATTTTGATTTTGATACTTTTAGTTATTGTATGTAGAGTGATGGAGTTGACAAACCTTTTAGGATAAATTGATCAAGAGGGAAATAACATGATGTGATGATGCAACGAATTTGTTTCAGAATATCAGGGAATCAAAGATGGATTAAGTTCCATTTCTATTTATGAGGTGTGATTGCAATTTCATTTAAATTTTGAAATTTTGAATTGTGGTTTGTACAAATTTTAATGAATTGCGAGTTGACAATTGAGTAGATGTCTTAATAGTGGATTGTAGTTTGTATAAAAATTTGAATTGTAGTTTCTATAAAATAACATAGTGTCTGTTTTTTAGATCTGATGACCCATTAAAGTGTGTTTTGGTTCTTAAACCAAATTTATGTTTGATTATGGTGTGTTTTTGGTCTAATTACCTATTAAGGTGTGTTTTTGCTTTAAACCAAAATAAGGTGTGCTTACAGTGTGCTTTTGACTAATGATCCGTTAAGATTTGTTAAATTGTTCAATTGGTATTTATAGGTTAGGGTAGTTATTTATCACGACCCGCCTAAAATCAGGTCAAGTTACTCGGAATCCGGAAGTTTCCGGACACATACGGATGTGGTTAGAGCTGCCCGGAAGTCTCCGGAACAGCCCACACAATCCCGAAGCAACATTGCAGCCATTAAGCGCTTGGGAACACCCTAAAGTGGTCAAGAAAGCCTGAAAGTGTCCAGCTCTAGAGCTGCCAAGAGGGCTGTAGAAAACCCTTGATAAATCCATAACAATATCATAGATACGTACATAAAAAAAATCTAGATACGTACCCTTGTAAAAATCTTGAATATTTAGTTATTAGAATGATCTAGATCATGAAAGATCTAGATCATTGAACTAAATAGGGGTGAACCCCCTTATTTGTAAAGCACCCAAAACCACATACAAGTCTTGTGTAATACTTGTAACTCTCCCTTGTATTCTTCCTTGTAAGCAATACAAAGTTGTTTGTATTACAAGCTTGCAAACGCTTTCGCATCGTTACTAGACTCGATACATCTTTTGGGTCACAAAGGCTGAACTTAGAGCAAGTCTAAATGCCGCACGAGAGTTGAAGAAATCACTCTGTGACAAGTGGTATCAGAGCCAGGTTCGGTTCATTCGGGAATGACAACCGAAACAAGCAAACTCGTAACCATGGAAGAGAAACGAGGACAAGATGAATCCCAAAAGGGATCATAAAAGGATCGAGGTACTTCCAAGGACCGTACCTTGGAAAAACGAGTTAATGATCTGGAGGCAGGCCTTGTCGAAACAGGATCGCAAGTCGACATCTGTCTCCAACGCCTAGATGCATTGGAGGAAGATTTCAGTGAGCTCCGGGAAGGACTCAAGGCTACTATGGAGCTACTTCGAGATGAGGTAAAGCTAATGATGTCACACCCCGACCGACGGCGGATTCATCGAGGCGGACGAATGTGAAACGATTGTTCATAGCACATGGAACTAATAAGTTGAAATAATATTAAATATCATTATTCATTGAACAATACAAGTCAATTTAGTCACTACAATACACAAAAATATAAACAACATAATATGTTTAATTTATCTAAGTCCAAGTCCTATATGAGCAAGAAGAGTTCCTCAAGAATCAAACCTGAAACATGTTAAAAATAAAAGGCCAACATAGTGTTGGTGAGATTTCTGTACTTTTCAATATATAGTATATAAAAGATGACAATTCATGTTATGAGTTAGAGAATAAAGTAACTAGGGATGTAAGACAAAATGCACAATCAAACCTTGACAGTTTTACAAGTCTCAAAGTTTACAAGTTTATATGATTAGCTAAGTGTACTTGGATTAACCAAGCAGGCATGTCAAGCTCATAGATCTATGACGTCGCCAGGCTAGCAATAGTTAATGATTGTACATATAATCGTCAATACATGATAATTACAAAGATCAACTAACCACAACATATAAGTAAATTGCCATAAGTTTACAAGAATCAAATATTTTACAAGTGCAATGATTATAAGGTAACATGTTTTACCCCAAAGTGTAAAAATATGAAAAGAGAAGTATAGAAATACTCACAAGATGTAGGATGCACTTAAGATAATAGTGAAAAGATAAGATGGTTTTAACGATTCCTTCACGATTCAACCTAATATTTGGTGTCTTAGGATTAGGATAAATATAAGATTTAAGAGTAAACATGAATTAGGGTTTCATTTGGAATTTGAGGTTTTAATAGTTAAGTTAATTACAACAACGTAACTAATTATGTATTGCTTCCATAAAAAATAGAATAATTTGATTAAATAAGTACGTTTTAAAACAAATGTGAATCGTTAGTGAAGTTAAATGATTAAATATTATTCAAGCATTTAATTTATAATAAAAAATTGATGAAATAAGGATTCTTATAGTGTGGAAGTAAATAATTAATTTAATAAATAATTATTTAAACTCATGGTCAAAATAATCATGTGAATAATCAATTTAAATAAGTTATTAAAAAATAATTTATTTGATGTAAAGTTTATTCAATAAAGTAAATAAAAGATAACCTTTAAATGACTTATGTCATAGTTTACATTATTAAAGTATTTATTTTTTATAAATAATTTAGAATATTATATTGTTTAAAAAGTTTCAGAAATTAATTTTATAACTTCTGGAATAAATTTAATTAACAATAATAATTTTATTTTGATTAAGTAATATATTAAGAATTTATGGAATTTAAAATGATTAAAAAAACTAATTTTAAAAAAACCTGTGGGTGCCCGGGTTCGAACCCGGGACCCTATGTGTGTAGATCATGTATGTTACCGCTGGGCTATAAGCCCCATGTCTGTTAAAAGCTCAGTTTTAAAGTTTAAAAACATTAAATAGAAAAACCCCCAATTTCATAGGAACCCTAGAAGCGATTTGATTCCAATTGAACATCAATGAAATCAATCATAAGGCTTTGATTTCTCATATGAAATTGAGTATAATTGTGCAATTAACTTACTTGATTTTGCTCGAATTGATGTTCTTAGGTTATAGAACGAATCACAACTAAGAGGAGAACCAGATCGAGATGGTGATGATGATTTTGGTTCAACTGACCAACTGAAAAGCTTCTAATGGTGATACTGATCAAAAGCCCTCTATTAATTTTACCCAATGGTGCTCGTAAAGGGGATTTTGATAAATTTGCAGGTTGTCGATGAAGATGGTGATCCGAATCGAGGTGTGGGTGTATTGTGAATGAAATTGGTGTTACAGAAAGTTTATGGGTGTTAATTCGAAGGTTTTAACATCATTCTTTAGACCCAATTTAGACTGGTTCATAACGATTGGGTATCGTCTTTAAGTCGATGCTTCGGTTTCAAGTTAACATGGTTTTAAGCGCGTTTAATCCAAATTAAATTGGGTGTTTGATTCGAAACCGATGCGCAAACGTTTAAGATCGGTTCAATTACGTTTTTAATTGAGCGTTTTATAATTTACAAATTTGACCCCAAACTTATTATCACTCTCATTTTTTTTTTTTAAATGAATGTTTTACTTTAATTTATAAAATCTTTATAACTTTATAAGTTTGTTTAGTTTTGAAATTTAATTCTTTATTTTAATTTAGTAGTTAGGACTCATAAGTGAAAATTCAAAATTCATACATTTATAAAACTTATTGTTATAACTTATAAAATTTATATACTTTGTTTAAATGATTTTGATAAATGGAAATTAAATAAAATGATTACCAATATTGGTTAAGTTGTACATTTGATCCATTATAATTAGTAAACTAATTTTAATAACAGAAGTTCAAAATGGATTCGAGTTTAGGTTTAAGTCTTGAAAATGAGCGGATGTTACATATGATTAAGGAGGCAATCAAAGATGTTACTACCAAACTACAAAAAGACATGGATGAGCTGTCATGCGACATGCATCGAAGTCTAATGGGCTTGGAAACTAAAATTGTTGATTGCAACAAAAACATGATCACGACTGGAGGTAATGTTGTGAACTTTACTCCAAGAATCGAAATTCCAAAACCATTACCGTTCATGGGCAAACGGGAAGCTCGGGCGGTTGATAACTTTATTTGGGAAATGGAGCAGTACTTATGAGGGGTACAAATCCTCAATGACGCCACTAAAATAAAGACGCTACAATGTACCTCAAAGATACAGCGGCGCTATGGTGGAGACGCCAAAGCATGGATATTGAACGAGGTACGTGTACTATCAAAACTTGGGCTGAATTTGTTCAAGAGGTCAAAAGACAATTTTATCCGGTAAATGCTGAGCACGAAGCAAGAAGTCAACTTTGTAAGCTCAAACAAACCAGGACTATCAAGGACTATGTCAAAGAGTTCACAACACTTGTTCTTGAGATCCTAGACTGATCGGATAAAGACTACATTTTCTATTTTCTCGACGGTCTTCAACCATCGGCCAAGATAGAATTGGAAAGACAAAGTGTTCAAGATCTAGCTTCAGCCATTGCAATGGCTGAAAGCTTGATCGATCATAAAGAAAAACGACCCTATAAGTCCATGAATGAAGAAAGTTGTTAGGAAAGAAGGAGTCAGGGAAGGTTTCACATTTCGACCTTTTCAAACGGTTCAAGTGATGAAGAAGGGAAAGCTGGTTTTCGAAGCAAGGTTACTTTCGAAAGAAACTGTTTCTTCCGAAGGGAAAACGGCCTCGGAAGCAAATGCTACTAAAGTTCGGAAGAACAAGAAGATACCCTTGAAACCATCCCAGAAGAAGACTGCTTTGGAAGAAAAGGTGGCGAAGACTTCTTCCGAAAAGAAAGAAGCTTCAGAAGAAGGCCATGCTGCAAAAGCCTCTATAGGCTCATCCTCCAAGATCGACCAAAGGATGGACTGGAAAATCAAGGAAGATGTTGCAACCCAAACCTCTTCTTCAAAGACATCTATTGAACCCCCATACATATCTTTTGGTTTAATTATGCTATTATCCTTGGAAGAACCCAAGACCAACAAGGCTTGGCTTCCAATCAAAACTAACAATCTCATATTTATGTGCAGGGACATCCATATGATAAGAACAACAATGTCTGGATTGTGGACAGTGGATGCTCCAGGCACATGCCAGGGAACATATCTCTCCTTCAACAGTTTCAACACTATGATGGAGGTCCTATCCAATTTGGAGGTGAGGCCGGAGGATATATTTCTGGCAGAGGGAGTATATCCAATGGTAAGCTAAAAGTTGACAAAGTTAACTTTGTCAAACAGCTTGAACACAATCTGTTAAGTGTTTCTCAATTCTGTGATCAAAAGCACCGGATGCTATTCACAGAACATGAGTGTATTATCCTCAAACCAAGGATGACCATTCCTCCGGAATTGGTGCTTCTTAGATCTTCCAAAAAAGAGGATATGTACAAGCTAGATATGAACAATGCTTCCCCAATGGGTGAAGTATCATGCTTTCTTTCCAAAGCTGATAGTGATGAGTCAACACTGTGGCATAAACGTATGTGTCATGTAAATTTTAAGACAATGAATAAATTGGCTAAAAATAACTTGGTACATGGCCTTCCTAAAAAGGAGTTTTTCTGCAAAGATAACTGTATTGCATGCCTGAAAAGGAAGCAACACAGGACCTCTCATAAATCCAAATGTGTTAACTCTATCACTACTCCATTACACTTATTGCACATGGATCTTTTTGGTCCCACAAGTATAATGAGCATTGGAAGGAAATCATACTGCCTTGTGATAGTTGATGATTTTACAAGATTCACATGGGTATTCTTTTTAAGAACTAAAGATGAAACTGCTGAAACATTAAAATCTTTTATTCTTAAAATAGAAAATCAAATTGAGATCAATGTTAAAATTATTAGATGTGATCAAGGGACTGAGTTTAAGAACTTCGTTCTTGACTCATTCTGTAACTCAAAAGGGATTGCCAGACAATACAGTGCTCCCAGAACTCCTCAACAAAATGGTGTTGCTGAGAGGAGAAACAGGACACTTATTGAGGCTGCTCGAACGATGTTAGCTGATTCAAAACTACCTCTAGCATTCTGGGCAGAGGCAGTTAGCACTGCATGCTATGTGCAGAACAAAGTTCTTGTAGTTAAGCCACATGGAAAAACCCCTATGAGCTATGGAACAAGAGGCCACCGTTCATTGGCTTTCTAAGGTCCTTTGGCAGCAGGTGTACCATACTTAACACAAAAGACAATTTAGCAAAATTTGCTGAAAAGTCGGATGATGCTATCTTTGTTGAATATTCTTCTAGCTCCAAAGCTTATAGAGTATACAACATTAAGAATCAACAATTTGAGGAGTCATCCAATATAGTTGTTAATAAACACACTCCTTGTGTTAGGGGGAATGGCCCTGATCATATCTTTGATATAGAATTGTTTCCAAACTATTCTAAAACATCTTGTGAGAATGTTTCAGCTGGAACATGTGCTCAAAATGATGTTAATACTACCATTGATGATCAACTGTTTGAGCTACCCAACCTCTTCCAAATTCTCCAAGAGCTGCAATAAATGAAGCTTCCACCATTCACAGATTTGACAACTTAACCATATCAAGGAATAGTGAAGCTTCAACAAGTGAATCACTTGCTGAGCCTCAAAACTCATCAGGTGATCCATCACAACACCAGGCAGAAGAAAGTAGTGTTTTGAAGGAACATGCAACTGTTAATACTACTTCACAACCAACCATTGATGGTGTTCCTCATTGAATGACTTTGAAACAACAGCTGGACAGAGTGTACCAGTTTCTGAGCAGAACATGTCCATCTGGATCTATCTCTGCAACTGGAAGTGATTCCTCGTCTTAGGATTCATAACACTCATCCAACTGAGAACATTATAGGGGATGTCTCTGAAGGTGTGAGAACAAGAGGGCAGACTCATCATGGGAATGTCTGATTGTACTCATGCTTTTTATCCCAGATGGAACCCAAGAAGGTGGAAGATGCCTTGAAAGATAGTAGCTGGCTTGAATCGATGCAAGAGGAGCTGCTTCAATTCAAGAGACAGAAGGTATGGAAGCTATGTCTGCTACCATCTGGTCAAGTACCAATAGGCACTAAATGTGTTTACAGAAACAAAAGAGATGATAGAGGTTTGATCATCAAGAACAAATCAAGACTTGTAGTTCAAGGATACACCCAAGAGGAAGGAATTGATTATACTGATGTCTGGCACATGTTGCAAGACTTGAGGCAGTTAGGATTTTCCTTGCTTATGCTGCATCCAAAGACTTCACTGTTTACCAGCTTGATGTCAAGTGTGCCTTTCTATATGGGGATATAGATAGTGAAGTCTATGTGTGCCAACCTCTAGGATTTGAAGACCCATAGCACCTTAACTATGTGTGCAAATTTGATAAAGCTCTATATGGGTTGCACCAAGCGCCTAGGTTGTGGTATGAGACTTTGTCTCAGTTTCTTCTGAAGATGGCTACACTAGAGGTACCATTGACAAGACTCTCTTCATCAGAAATTCTGGAAAGAGACTTTTTGCTTGTTCAAGTCTATGTCGATGGCATCATATTTGGTTCTTCAAATGACCAAATGTGTAAGGATTTTAAAAGCATTATGAAGAAAAAGTTTGAGATGAGTTCCATGGGAAAAATGGACTTTTTCCTTGGAATTCAGGTGAAGCAAATGAAAGAAGGGTTTTTCATTAATCAATCTAAGTATGTTTCTGACATCTTAGAAAGATTTAAGATGAAAGATTGTAAGCCTGCCAAGACACCCATATCCAGAAACCACAGTCTTTCTCCTGACCTTGAGGGGGAGGATACTAATCAACATCAGTATAGGGCAATTACTGGTTCTCTGATGTATCTCATAACCAGTAGACCTGATATTATGTTTGCTGCTTGCATCTGTGCAAGATATCAGGCTGCTCCAAAGGTGTCTCATCTAGCTGCTGTTAAGAGAATCCTTATATACCTCAAAGGAGCACCCAAACTAGGTCTCTAGTATCCTAGAAACAAGGATTTCAATCTCTATGGATACTCTGATAGTGACAATAGTGGCTGCAACATTGACAAGAAATCCACATAGGAGGATGTCAATTTCTTGGTGGAAGGATCATCTCATGGCAATGCAAGAAGTAATCATGTGTCTCTACATCAGCATCCTGAAGCTGAATACATTGCTGCTGCTAGCTGCTGTGCTCAACTGCTATGGATTCAGAATCAGATATTAGACTATGGATTCAACTTTATGAGTACTCCTATCCATATTGACAACAACAGTGCTATCTTCATTACTGAAAATCCGGTGAAGCATTCCAAGACAAAGCATATTGATATCAGGTACCATTTCATTTATGAAATTCATGAGAAAAATCTGATTAAACTAATCAAAGTTGATTCAAATAAACAATATGCTGATTTGTTCACCAAAGCTTTTGATGAACAAAGATTTAAGTATCTCATAACAGATAATGGGATGATAAACATTGATTAGACTAACTCTTTTGAAAATCTTTTAATATGTAATGTTCTATGTTAATACAATTTAAGCCATGTTACAGAAGGTCTCTCTGAAATTTTCTAAGTATAAATTTTTCCGAAGAGAAATTAACCCTCGGAAGCTATTTTCATATCTTCCGAAGCAAAATTTCTCAAAGGATAATTTTCTTCTCGGAAGAGTTTTTGGTCTCGGAAGAAGCGATTGATCTCATATCAGATCTACTTCCAAGGCTTATACACACTCTCCATTCGGAAAGCAATCCTAACCTTCGGAAGCAAAATCTTTGCTTCGGAAGTAAGAATTGCCTTTGGAAGACAAATTACCTTCGAAAATGTTTTATATTTGGAAGAGACATTTTACTGTGTAACGGAAATCTCTTGGGCCCCAGACTGTAAAAAGCAAAGATTTTGTTAATGATGTCAGATTATTTAACTGATTTTAACCTTACCGCCACTGTCATTTCTTCCACTAAAACATCACATCACCTTATCCTAACCCCTATTACCGCCTTCCCACCCTCTTTTAAATAATCCCAACTATTCAATTTCATCTTCTTACTTGAAATTTTTACTGCCCTAGAAATTTTCTCCACTCCAACTTTACCCAAGCTCAAATTCATCCTCATTCACCTTTCTCCAATATCACTCAATCCTCAGCACAACCAAGTCGCACTTCTTGATTCTTCAAGAGATGTTGACTTCTCTGAAATCATCTCCTTTCTCACCCAATCATCTTACTATACAACCCTTATCGTTATTCCACTATTTACTCCAATCAAATGGCTGAATTTTGGGAAAATGGTCAAGTCGAAACCCTAAACGGGATTCGTGTACTAAGGTCCAGCATTTGTGGACAAAAGTTGGTCATTACTAAACAACTTATCAGGGAGCATCTCGAGCTTCATGATGAAGGAGCTCCTACTGAATTTCCCAAAGAAGATTTAGACGGCACTTATATCCTCATGGGATATGGTGGAGACGTGAGTAGGTCGACAGTATACAAGTACAACTTCTCCTACAACTGGAAGTTCCTCCTGCATGTTGTTCTCCACTATCTGTCCAACGAATCTGGGGGATGGGATCAAATCCCTTATGAACTAGGATGCTTAGTTCATGGACTGGTGAGAGACCTCCGCTTCATTACTCAAGATTTATGTTCACCAATCTCATTGGAATCTTCAAAGGGAGACATTCTTTATGTATCCCCGATTCATTCAACACATAATTAACTGTGAGTTGGAATAGAGTACGCTTGTCTATGCAGCTGCTCTGACTGTCCCTCACATGAGGCCTACCATCTTCAAGACTTTGAAGAAGGTGTCCACCAACTTCACTGGAAGGTACACTTCTCTACTTCCAGGTATGATTGAGTGCATAGCTCCTGGTGACATCCCTGTTCACCCCACAGGTGATGAACCCACACCAGCAACCACCTCCACAATGCCAACACTACCTTCTCTACCCATCACCATCACATACCAGAGACGCCCTAAACGAACCCTTGTTCAATCTACTCTGATTGAGCAAGCACCTCCTGTTCAATCCAAAAAGACTAGAGTGGAACCTTGGCTCCCACTCAGTTTGAGGTCTCACCATCCTTCTCATTCAACCTCAATTTGGGTTTTGAGTCTCCTCAGTCTCAAAGCCATGAGCCCGACACCCAAACCAATAGCCCTCAGGATGAGTATCTACACTCTTCTGAGCAGCCAACAAGGGACAGCCCCACCAAAGGCTCAATGCATGTAGACATTAACCAAGGTCCCGAGTCAGTAGGCTTACCATCCCTATCCTTCACTGACCTTCTTTTTAAAACTGATGAAGAGATAACATCTCTCCATGGCAATGAAATTGATCTACAACACCCTCTCCAAGATCAACAGAGCCCAGAGAGATCCCTTATCTCTAGCCCCCATCAGCAGCCCACAACTGAGGTGAGTCCCACTGATGTGGAGGGGACTCATACAGATTCCGCTGCCACTACAGAAGGTGCTGAATGGACCCTATGGATAGTTGTAACATATCTGAGACTAAATCTGTGGTAACCATGTCGTTTGATGACTCTGAAAGAGACATCATTCAGCAAGGAAAACAAGGGTGCCAAGAAACCACATCTGGTGGTGAGGCTAAACATACTAGGTATGTTACCTCATCTCCTCGTGATTCTTCAAAAGAAGATGAGGAAGCATGCAACTCCTCATAAAAGACCTTCTGTCTAAAGTCTCAAACCTTGAATTCTTGGTTAGGACTTTAGAAGAAAGGTCCGCCACTCAGCAACTTGAGATTGACAATCTCAAGGCTCAACTAGCTGAGAAACAGACCGAGAGATCTGTTAGGCATGTACCTGTTCAGTCTCATTGACTTCTTCCTCTAGCTCATCTAGCTCTCAAGATGATGCTACCACAAAGGGAGAGAATGTTTAGAGACAAACACTTAAGGACCCATAGACTCATACTTCAACCTCAACATCTTCTACTCCTGTCATCACTTTGTCTGAGCCATCTCAAGTTTTACTTCAATTGACCCAAAGATGCTCAGATATCTCTACAGACTCTTCACCAAGTTTCTGTTGAGATCCTCTACTGATCAGCCAAGCCTAGATGCTGCAATGATTTACTTCGGAGCTGAAGAGCTTCAGAGGCTAACTGCACCTTCTACCACTTTGGAAGAAGTTGGTCAACCTAAGGTCCACATGGAACCTAAGATTTTTCAAAGGGGAAATCGGGACTGATGGTCCAGCAATTGAAACAGCCGGGATAAAATATGCATTTCCTCAAACTTTCAAAGCTGAAGTTAAAGCCTCGGAAGAACAAGCTGAGTCTTCCGAAGCTGAATGGAAGCTGCGGAAGGACTGTTCAAGATGTCCGAGGAATTGATAATCATAGATGCAATCCTAGAAATGGCATCTGAGGTGAGCAGTGAGGACTTTTTTAATCTACCTCTATCCCAGACACCCTTTCTGCCTCTCTTACAATCAGTATCCACTCTCCAAGAACCACCACAGTCATGCTCTTCAAAAGATAACAAAGGGAAAAGAAAGATGACTACGGAAGAGCTTCAGGAAGAGGAGAAGATTGAGAAATTAAAGAAGAAAGGAAGGCTTCCAACTGATAAGTTGCTAGCTGCTAGTACAAAAGCAGCTGCAGCCAATCAGGAGGCTGTCAATAATAAAAAGGAGAGAAGAGATAATTGATCAGCTCATCCAATTGGGAGCTGACAATGAAGAAACACTCCTACTACTACTAGAGGAGTTGGTGGAACTGCAAAAGCAACCAGACTGCAACTTGAGAAACAATAAGAAGCAGTTAGGTTGGCCTTAGAGAAAGAGAAAAAAGAAGAATAGAAGGAGGCTGACTTGTAGCAGAGGAGAGATAGGATAGAGTTCCTAATCTCCAGAGGCTTCAATCTTCAAGAACTCTCTCCACACGACAATGAAACAATCCTTTGGCTCTACAACAAAGAGCATGATCAAATGGAGAAAGAGAGAAGAAAGGCTGCAAGAGAAAAGCTAAAGGAAAGGAAGAAGAAGGAGGAAGAACAAAGACCACTGCAACCAGGAAGCTCAGTGAGAAGGCCTGGATGAAGACTATCTTCGGGCTCATGGCTTCTCTAGAAGGCAGGTGGGTCCCATGTCAGAGAGGACACTCCAACGGATTGTCAACGAAATCAAGGCTGACATCCGCTTGAGAAAGAGAAAAGAGATGTATAGAAGGGTAAAGAGGATGACCTTCACTGCAACTACTTAACCATAACCTGATCCCTCACCCTTACCCTTCACCATCAAGACTGAGCCCTTCACCCATGAACCCACATCCTTACCCTCACCCGTTTCATCACCTCAACCACCTAAACTTCCCATCTTTAAACCAAAAACACTTCCCAGAACCTCTGAACCACCACCTACCCAACAACCATCCCCTCAGCCTTCTCAACATCTCTCTCTTGAGGAGTTCAAGGTAATCAAGACTAAGCTCATCAACTGCACAACTTTGAGCAAAATCTCATGTGATGAAGATTCTGTCAATACTACCTATGTTGATGGATCTTCTTGTTTCCTCACAAGAGATCAATTCCTTGATTTACCTAGAGGAACATTGGACCAGACAGCTAGACTTCTAGGTCTTAACTCAGATTCACTAAATGATGAAGAGAAGAAACTTAGAAGGAAGCTGGTAACTCTGCTGGATACTAAGAAAGAGGACAAGATTCCCAGTCAGTCTCTTGTGCCTAGAAAAGGAATAATCCGTTGGAGGTTAGATGAAACTTCTCACAACTTTGTTGTTGAAAGGGAGAATGGTGAAGTCAACAGACTTAATGCAACCTTTTTGTTACACTCCAGCAGATTTGATATTACTGAGTTAGCAGAGAAGCCATTCTCCAACCCCTCTAACTCTGAAGCTTCTGCACTCATCAAAAATCATCTCAGCAGTCTTTATCTAGCTGAGCTAACTGCGAAGACCAAGATTGAAGAAGAGTTGAGATTGAGAAGACATGAAGACAAGGAAAGACCTCCTACCAAAGGCACTGCCTTTCTACAGATGGTAAAGGGTCCTGAATTGGAACCTATAGTTAGATGGGAATATGATTACAGTTCCCATCAACTAACTCTTTTCAGAGGGCAATAACAGAGGGTACATATCATCCAAGGTGACAGACTGGACTTCCCGTCTACCAAGGATTTGTACAAACTTCTCAACACCATATCAGGGAAGAACAAGGAAACAGATAAATATATACTCTCCTTGGTGCTGAAAGTTTTGAGAAGCAGAAACAAGTGAGGTTTTGGTAGCATCAGCCTAGGGGGAGTTTGTTAGATCAAAAAGAAGGCTGGTGCAACCAAAAACAAATCACTTAGATAATTTTGGTGCTACATGCAAAGGCTTCTGAAGCTTAGCATGGAACTTCCGAAGGTTGTAGAGTTCTTCCGAAGATAAAGTGAAAGATCAGCTTCCGAAGACAGAACACTACTTCCGAAGTCAAGAGCATGCTTCCGAAGGTTAAGTCTTAGAAGAGCAATTAGAAGACTACTTCCGAAGTATGAAGAAAAGAAGAAGTTCACAAGCCTTAGAAGAAGCAGCCTCTTCCGAAGTATAAGTGGCTTCGAAAGTACTTGTTCTTCCAAAGCCATTTAACCTTCGGAAGACACTGCTATGAACCAGTGGACATAAGTATGGTCTCTGACACTCCACTGCAGACCTCTGATACCGCATGGCGTTTTCTCAAAGAGCCATGCAGTTGATCATACTTTATTCCACTGTTTACCTTTTTATGATAGTACATGTTACCAACTTTAGTTGGTGACAAAAGGTAAGTCAGGGACATGTCCTAACTACCAAATCTCAGATAAGACTTTATCCGAGATACCTTAAACTATAGTCTTGTAATATAGGCTTTAGTTATAGGATCCTAGCTGGTATCAAAGTATATCCGACTGTAGGTAGTATTATATATAGTTTCTCATTGTAACTCGAAAAGATAAGCTTGTAAGAGTCTTGTAATATTTGAGTTGAGAAGTAATATATGCAAGTACCTTGAAAATTACTTTCTGTGTTTTGTATTACTTACTATATTGTGATCAACTCTTATTGACTCTATCTTCATCCGAGTGTTGTTCAAGTGAGTTTGAGAGAAAAACTAAGTGTTAAGTGACCCTTAACCGATCCTGCAAAAGTGATGAAGAGAAAGGTGGGGGAGTTAAGCCCAACCATGATCGGAGGTGTAACAAAGGAAACCCCCTGATACGAAAATGAAAGGCGTCCTTCAAAGTTCTGTTTTATATGTGATGGACCGCATAACGCTCGGGACTGCCCGAAGAAACAAAGTTTGCAAGCCATGGTGGCTAGAAATGAGGATGCATCCCACGAAGACAAGGAGGTTCGTCTCGGGGCAATGCAACTACAGGTATTAAATGCCTTAACGACACACGAAGGGAAGCCGTTAAATATGGTTAACTCCTGCCCAACAGAGCGCAAGGGCAACATCACAAGCGCGGAGGCGAAGGGACTTCGGTTTATGAACATAGAATTAAATGGACGACTTGTAAAGGCACTAATAGATACCGGAGCAAGTCACAACTTCGTAACACGAGAGGAGGCTAGGAGACTCGGCCTAAGGATATCCACATGAGATGGATTTATCAGAGATGCCAATGGGAATAGTAAACCGATCGAGGGAATGTCATGGTCCGTCAAGACTAAGATCGGGACATAGCGAGGAAAACTCGACTTATCGATTGCACCATTAGACAACTACAAGATCGTGCTCAGGATGGACTTCTTCAGGAGGGCAAAAGCCGTTCCAGCAACATTTCTAAACACTTTGTACATCGTCAAAGGCGATCAAGTACACACTGCCGTGATGGAGTCTAGCCATCAAGGCAAAATACTATCCCTCTTGCAACTCATGAGGACAATCCGAGGGTCATGCAAGAAACACGACGAGGATGTTGTGGGTTTAGGTGGGGGAGAATGTCACGACCCGCCTAAAATCAGGTCAAGTTACTCGGAAACCGAAAGTTTCCGGACACATACGGATACAGTTAGAGCTTCTCGGAAGTCTCCGGAACAACCCACACAATCCCGGAGCAACATTGCAGCCATTAAGCGCTCGGGAACAGCCCTAAAGTGGCCAAGAAAGCCTGAAAGTATCCAGCTCTAGAGCTGCCAAGAGGACTCTAGAAAACCCTTGATAGATATTTCCATAAGAAAAATCTAGATATGTACACTTGTAAAAATCTTGGATATTTAGTTGTTATAATGATCTAGATCATGAAAGATCTAGATCATGAAAGATCTAGATCATTGAACTAATAAATAGGGGTGAACCCCCTCATTTGTAAAGCACTCAAAACCACATACAAGTCTTGTGTAATACTTGTAACTCTCCCTTGTATTCTTCCTTGTAAGAAATACAAAGTTGTTTTAGTATATTGGCTTTTGATTTTGGTTTTAGTATCTTTGTTGTTTCTGGACAGTTTATTAGAGAATTGTCGTTGTGTTTCTATATTGACTATGTAAACATAGTTAGCAACATGAATATAACACAATATATTTCTTCTTATTTTTTGATAAGGTGTCATGATCTTGTTGTTCAAGGTTATTTTAATTTCTTTTATTTTCATTGATGCTAAATGAATTGTACTTTTATCTTACACGTACAATCTTATCGTTAGAATGCACTCAAAGATAGTTTTGATAATATGAGAGTCTAGACAATGTAATAAGTTTCTTAATTTTTTAGAATATGTTTGGTGGTAGAGTAAATGAGTTGTATGTTAATTATAATAAATATTATTTCTATTGAGAATGCAATGAAAGATGATTATATCATATGTCATTTATTTACCCGACCACTAAACGGGTATAAAACTAGTTATAAAATATAGTTGGTGGAAAGATATGACCTAAGTTAAAAATATAAGCAATCTATACATATGTATTATAAAATCGTATTTTAGTTTGTGATTCAACTCAAACCATGCCGGAAAAACTTTAATTTGTTATAGGTTTGACATCAAAACAACAACTTATCATCATTAAATACCACTAAACGGGTATAAAACTAGTTATAAATAAATAATTGTTACATCATCACTTGTTCTATAATGTTTTATGTACATATATCATCATTTATATCGACTCAAATACTAAACTAAAACATTAAATTAACAAAACCTTTAACGATGAATTGTGTAAATATAAAAATATATTAGGTTTAAGTTTCAATTTAACACAAAAATACCAAAAGCTAAATAAAAAACAAAAGATATTTTTCCAGCTAAAAAATAAATAAATAAACCTGATTAAATGAATATTTATTTATTTTAAATAGTTTCGTGCATTTCTTGCTACATCTCTTCACATGATTCATGATTTTAGTTTCACCAAAATCTAACAAAATCCAATAAAAATATTAATATGATCCCTTATTTTCCCAAGACGATAGTAAAATGCACACGTCAAACGTGGCTGCAAACATATGGGTAAACAGATTTTGTGTTTTAAACAATCTCAACTTGTTATCCACAAGTCAACCAAATCATCGCCCAAATTTGATTATTCCACAAACAGATTCATTTTGATTCCATCTGCATATTCACTTAATTAGTTAATTTCAACAACAATCAAAACCCATCTTACGAAATCTTTACATCAATCAAGAACATGGTGATTGACTGATTGCATAGTGGCAAAAGTTGTTCCGATCGTTCAAAATTCATCTTTCTTGAATGGGTGGAGATAAAAACTCGATCTTGAACAATGATCGCAACAGTTCAGATAAGAAATCAAATCCTAAACTAACTTTATTACCCCTAATTGCCCTAATCTTCTATGAAGTTTCAGGTGGTCCATTTGGTGTAGAAGATTCAGTCAAATCGGGAGGTGGGGCTTTACTTTCTTTACTAGGGTTCTTGATTTTCCCACTTTTTTGGAGCATTCCAGAAGCCCTAGTTACAGCTGAATTAGCCACAAGTTTCCCTAAAAATGGTGGTTATGTCATCTGGATTTCATCAGCTTTTGGATCTTTTTGGGGCTTTCAAGAAGGGTTTTGGAAATGGTTCAGTGGAGTTATGGATAATGCACTTTACCCTGTGTTATTTCTTGATTACCTTAAGCATTCACTTCCAATCTTTGATCAAATATATGCTAGAATACCAGCTATTTTAGCAATTACTGTTTTGTTGACCTATTTGAACTACAGAGGTCTTCATATTGTTGGAATATCTGCTGTTGTTCTTGCCTGTTTCTCACTGTCACCATTTGTGGTGATGGGTGTGCTTTCAATCCCTAAAATTCGGCCGAAAAGATGGGTTTCTGTTGATTTCAAGAAAGTGGAATGGAGGGGGTATTTCAATAGCATGTTTTGGAACTTAAATTATTGGGATAAAGCTAGTACACTTGCTGGTGAGGTTGAAGATCCTAGTAGGACATTTCCTAAAGCTCTTTATGGTGCTGTTATACTTGTCGTTTGTTCGTATTTGATCCCACTTTTGGCGGGGACAGGGTCGGGATCGGATTATAGGGAGTGGACTGATGGGTATTTTGCTGAAGTTGGGATGTTGATTGGGGGATCTTGGCTTAAATGGTGGATTCAAGCTGCTTCTGCTATGTCTAATTTAGGGTTGTTTGAAGCTGAAATGAGTAGTGATGCTTTCCAACTGCTTGGTATGAGTGAAATGGGGATGCTTCCTTCTGTATTGCTTCAAGGTATGTGTTTGTCACAACTAATTGTTTCATTTCATATCATTTTTGCATGATATATAATGTGATATCTATAACCCTTTAAGCTAAAACGTCTATCAAAGTTCAAAATTTGAAACTTTATAGCTCTATCTTGAACGTTATAGGATAATTACTCAATTCTATGTGGTGTAATCATTATCTCTACATGTGATTAGTTAAAGAAATGAATTTCCCGCTACTTTTTTTCTTTCGTCGGGGGTTGATGAAGGAAACTAGATAGTTATATGAGTGAAAGAAACAGCTTAGCCAAGAATCCATCTTTCTTTTATTTGTTGAATCTCTCTTTGATTGAGCAATTTGTGATGTCATTACTAATGGAATCAAAATGATCTTTGAATTGACCGTGGTTCAAGATTTCTTGTTTTTGGTACTGAAACGTCTAAATCTCACAGGTCAAAGTTTGGAACACCCACAATCAGCATATTATGCTCAGCAACCGGTGTAATCTTCTTATCATGGATGAGTTTTACAGAAATCTTGGAAATTCTAAACTTTCTTTATGCAATCGGAATGCTGTTTGAATTCGCAGCTTTTATAAAACTGCGAATAAAGAAACCAGATCTTCACAGACCTTATAAAGTTCCTCTCGAAACATTCAGTGCAACGTTGTTGTGTGTACCTCCTGCTTTTTTACTCGTACTTGTCATGTGTTTGGCATCTGCAAGAACATTTCTAGTAACATGTGTAGTTCTTGTTGTCGGGTTCATACTGTACCCTGCCATTATTCACGCGAAGAATAAGAAGTGGGCCCACTTTATTTCTGATGATGAAGTAAATACTACTGATGGTGATGTTGAAGACCATGAAAACTTGACTCTGCGTGGGAGTGATGAAGCCGAGGTCAGCCTGCTATCCGATTCATCATCTTCTAAGGCAAAAGATATGTTTATATAACCCGAAGGAATTAAACTTGGTTTTATATATTTCGACATACCGTCTTGTCGGGTACTACATTCTTGTAGTATTTAAAAAGACAGATTAGAAGTTTGTAAATTCTACTGATTGTATTCAATCATTTGAACAAAATTAAGTGTGTTGAAATATAGGGATCTGTGAGGCACAATGTACTTTGGTACAATGTGAAGTCTACCATTGTTATCATACTATAAAGCTTGATGTCCTAAAAAACACTTTTTTGAATGTTACATTTTGTGTCCCTTAAGTTATTATAGAGGCATAACTAACCCTATTCTTTTTGTATTTAGTGAATCTTCAAATGAATTTTATTAATAGATAAGTACTTCTATTAAATTACATATATGGTTAACTATTTCATTTTCTACTAATAATGCTTAGTTCAATTGGTTAATAAGATGAAATACCCAAGACAATTAACGAGGGAGAGTTTTTGAATTTAAGTCTCACTTTAAACAAAAATATTCGTGATTGTGCCAATAAGTTTTTCTAGTTGTGGGTTTCATTCTGAGGGTGCGGTCCCGACTAGGAAACGAATATGTGAACCAGATTAAAATAACACTTATAGTTTGGAACAGTATCGTACATTTACTGTTAAAAAAAATCATTTTGTTTAGGATGGTTGAATAACTATTATGAACACATTAAAAATGATTAAAAAGAATGAACATAACACTTTAGTTACCAATTAGATTGTCGTGTCTACTGGGCATGAATATTCATGATGTTTATTTTGATATTATTTTCAGTACATTTTTATGCTCTCTTGTTGTGGTAAATATTAATCAAATAGTGATCCTAGACATTACAACAGTATTAAATATTTAACCATTGGGTCCAGATACACCAATTTTTTAAGTTGTACTGTGGAATAATTTAGCGGGAATTGAAAACACTACGATCATTAAGATTTCGAATTTGGCGGTGAACTTTAAAAGGATTTGATGACTCCATTCAAGATTTAAGTGTAAGTTATAAGATTCAAGTGTAAGTTATAAGTTATAACTACACTAATCAGTCACTAGTTACCGAGATTTTCTCTTGAACAATAATTTTTTACTACATCTAATTCCACCTAAGTTTATATCTAAAATGATTAAGCTCATACTATTTTTGTTGGTGTAAATTCGATTCCACTAGATGACTAAACTAGTAGGTGGAGGTGAGTATGAAACCCAAATAACCAACTTGAAATTAAAATAACAAATACTTAATAACCAACCCGATAAAAAAACCGATACTTTGGTTATAGTATTTTTCTAAAACCGATTTTGCGGTTCGCTTTCGATCTCGCTTGTACCCACAACCAAAAACACCGAACCAAACCAGAAAAAAAAAACTAATACATGGTTTAAATTCATGTGTTTTGTATACATAACTATCTACGACATGGTTATTTTCATGGAATATCTTTCT
Source organism: Flaveria trinervia (assembly GCA_025506515.1). Taxonomy (NCBI): domain Eukaryota; kingdom Viridiplantae; phylum Streptophyta; class Magnoliopsida; order Asterales; family Asteraceae; genus Flaveria; species Flaveria trinervia. Next base: position 15,023,404 of record CM046448.1, read on the forward strand.
ACATATTCTAGGTTATATTAATGCATATATCTTGTTTGTAAACACGTATGTTATATGCATGTATTAATTATTCATGCATAAGTTGTTCTATACATTTTGGGCATATTTAAGCTCAAATGCTAAAACTTAAAACAATGTGAAAACTGAAAACCAAAAATAAAAAAGAACTGAACTGAACAGTTTTTGGAAACACAAAACTAAATTTTAGTTTTGGGTTGTTTTGAGCTCAAAACCGACTATATACACCCTTACCCACTACGTGTTGGGTCAATAGTTGTCAATATTAATTAGAGTTATGTAAGCGGTTTAGGTTAAACAAGTGGAGTAAAAAAGCACATTAAACATTCTCAAAGTCATCATTCTTTTATTGTTACCAATGTTATAAAACTCCCTAGGCGCTAGTCGGGCGGTGGGGTACCGATTAGGGATTAATCGAGATTAGTCGGGGTTAATCGATTTGGAATTTTATATATAATTTTCAGTTTTACGTATATATATACACTCATTTTTATATGTAATTTTTTAAAGATGTTTAGTTTTATACACATATAAACAAATCTGGCCGGAATTTACGAATGTTTCGCCGGAATTTCAAGAGTTGCTAGAATCTGGCCGGAAAACTCATCGAATTTCAGATTTTTGGCCAATTAGTCCGCTCAGGTCTGTCTAAAGTCACCTAGGGTGAAATTTAACCATCATTGACGCTAACAATTAATTGGCCGATTAGGTAAAAACTCCTAGGTGGGCGGCTACCTAGCGACTAATCACCAATTAATTGCCTGTCTAGACCGATATTTGCAACACTGATTGTTAATAAAGCAAGCATATAGGATTTTGATAAGAAAAAATATGATTAAGATGAGTCTAATAATTTTAATGAAAATATCAGACTAATCTTAAGCAAGTGTTAATCACTTTTTTATCCCTTTTAAGTAGACATCTATGATTTATCCGCTACTACTACGTTATAAAATAAACATTTCTGATACGCGTTATTTTTTTTAAACAATACTTAAAATCGGTTTGGTCAATAACTTCATGCTCATCATACGTTTTCATGTTCTTTTTCTTATTAGCAACAATATCAAGCACAACTGTTTTCTGTAGTTCCATTCTTAAATCATCCTGCAAAGTATAAAATCATATGTAAGAAAGAATATAGTAGATCTTTAGCTGAAAAGTTTTCATTGTCAATATTAAAAACAAAATAAGAAACAATAAGTTAGTAAATTATCATACAATCTTCAAAGGATAACCTAATAATAATTGATGCACTTTTTTACGTTTAAATTCTATAATATATGTTTTATCATTATTTTTCTGATCATAAGAATCACAATTTAAAACAAGTAAACTAGCATACAATAAACTTTTAAAGAGTTGTATTTGCAATATCTAGTCAAGTTTAGGGCTATTTTTACCATTCACCAAAAGATTGTCAAGCGGGTCAATTCTTGTTCTTCATAAGTAGCGATTGTCAGCATCAATTCGACAAAGGGGTTTTCCAATTCCCAAATTAAAACTCTAGGGTTTCGATTGCTGCTAATCCAACACTCGATCGGAAGATAATCGTCAGCTCCGTCGCCGATTTACAACGAACCATCGAAGAATCTCAGCACAACAACTCAATTGCCGAATTCAGGAACCTCGATTCAGGTCGATTCTCTCTCATCTGATCGCTTTTTTGTTGATGAATTATTGAATTCGAATGTCCACTGTAGATCGAGATCAATCACTGATTTATCTCTATGTTCTTATCGAAAGATTCTTTTAAGTTCTTGTTGATTCTGTTATTTCATTATCGATCAATTTGGTACTAAATTGGGAAACTTTTTAACACCATCGAACGTTAGTTTCGAAGGGGTGATGTTGTCTTTGATTATGTGTCAGTAATTTGTTAACTTTTTACTAGAGTTGAAACTGTAGTTGATGTAGTTGGAACTTATTAGTTCTAACTAACATAAAGATTCATATGTGGAAGAATGTCATTCTTTATCATCACTTGATTGGGCATAGCTGGAATTCATCGTATCATACTGTTTAAACAATATAAATGATTAGAAAATAGACGGTGATAGTTGATTAGGTGTTCTTCTTAACATATCTTGATTATTATCCTATGTATAGGATAGGATACATAACCAGTTCTAAGTAGAGAATTGCAGTAGTCACGTAAGGACTTGTACTGGCCGTAGATTATGGGAGAGAGAAAGATGTGGATCGTAGCCATCTTGTGTATCATAGTTATATCGATAGATAGATATATGTGTTTAGATTGATTTCATAGTTCTTTTGTAAAGTTGGTTATGTGTGACTGTATATGAATGACCTTTGAGACGTAAAGGTTAGTTTATCCTATAATTGGTGAGACATTAATTGCAACTTATACAAATTATTTTACTATTCAAATAAAAATGTTGATTGGGAAACTGACATTGTCCGGATTGTAGGTACTTAAGAGAAGATGGGTGCTAATCAGCAGTATGCAAGAATAGATACATTAGAGCTAAAAGCTCTTTTACATCAAAAGATTGGACAACAAAGATCAGAGAAATATTTCAATTTACTCAACAAACTATTCAGTCTGCAGCTCAGCAAGAGCGATTTTGACAAGTTCTGCATCCGGACTATCGGGAGGGAAAATCTACCTCTTCACAATCGATTAATTTCCTCGATTGTGAAAAATGCTGCTCTAGCGAAAGTCCCGCCCCCAACAGTGAAAAAGTTAGCAAATTCTCTCAATGTCAAAGTTTCTAGGGCCCCACAAAGGAGCAGTCTGCAGACACTCTATGGAGATGCATTTCCTTTATCACCTCGCAAGAGCCGATCTCCACGTGACCGCAAGTTTAAGGACCGGTTTAGTCCTCTCGGGCCAAATGGGTCGAAGGTGCACCAGGAGGCCCATCAGAGTCCAACTGAACTACATTCTCTTGGTAGCAGACCACCTGTTGAAGTTTTGTCTGTTGAAGATGGTGAAGAGGTGGTTTCTGGAAGTCCTGGGATTCAAAGCAGAAGCCCGGTTACAGCTCCTCTTGGTATTTCTCTGAAACTGGCCCCAGCCCGTAAAACTTTATACCATACGTCTAGCTCCCGACCCCGGTCTCATACATGTGAAAGCAGTTTTGAGTTACCTGATAGTAGACATTTGAGGAGTCGTTTGAAGGAGAAACTGGAGCCTGAGGGGTTAAGTGTTTCAGATGAATGTGTCAACTTGTTAAATGTTGGTTTGGATGCTTACTTGAAGAGATTGATGGAACCATGTATTGGGGTGCTTGCTCGGTCAAAGATCGGTCAAATAGCAACTGGGTCATACAGGCAAAGGCATAGGGTACCCGCAGTGTCAGTTTTAGATTTTAGTGTCGCAATGGAGTGTGATCCAAGCAAACTTGGAGGGAATTGGTCAACACAATACGAGCGGTTACGTTTTAGCACTTCTGATTAAGAAAATTGCGGTTGCAGTTTTGCCTGTTAGGTGATTCTTTAAGTTGAAGGGCATCTGATATTTGTCTCTGTTTTGTTTTAGGGGACTTTTAGGTTTCAATGGTTTATTAGTCATGAGTCTTGTATAGCATAAGGGGATATGCCTCCCGTGGTGCGTGTGTCTTCTCTTGCATTTATTCAAGTCGGTCGTGTTCATGGTCTGTTGTCAGTCCTCATGATTGTTGATGATGTTGTTGGGGACATGAAAAACAACCTTAACAAGATAAATTGTAAAGTTGATTCAATTCACTTATGAAATGAGAAACAGATATCAGAACATATAACTTGTAAGCAATTGTATAGATTTGAACCCTAGTGATTAAAATAGTGTGGTTTTGGATTTTGTGAACATGATTCAAGGTAAAGCAAGATGATGATGTTGATGATGATGATGTTGTCTGCATCTCCATTTACAAGATACTGTTGCCTGTGTGTGGAAACTTGGGTCTTTGACTTGTCTGACAACAGAAAGATCTTGTGTTTGATTAGTTGGAGTCTGCTTTTGATAAGCTAGCCATGTATGTGATGTAAATGGTCCATACATACGCAAACGAATTGTTTGCTAGCGGCTGCATTGTTACGCAAACACAAAACGTCAATGCTCAAGACATAAAAAGAAAATCATTAAATGGGGTGCTGAATAGGCTGTGTCCATGAATTGACTAGTTGAACATGACTTCGCACCTTAGGAGCTTTATGTGAACTAAAAATGACACAATTTTGTCATAACCGAACGGGTTCAACAGGTAAACCGGATCATGTAGTCATATGAAATATCCATATTTTTCTTTTTAAAATCTCATTTATTGATTAGTTCACTGCTTCACACTCTACTTCACACTTCTTGTGTATTATTTATTTATGGCTTTCATATTTTAATTATACATAGTTTTTAAACTTATATTATGTATGACCTCACCCAGTTTTTAAAAACTGCCCAATCGATCAGACCAATAGACCAGTAACACAACAGGTTAGATGATCGGTCATTCGGTCTAGTTACGAAACATTAAATGACACGAACCCAAAAATGGCATTAGTTTCATGAACACGACACACATATTCACGGTTGACACAACCACGAACCATTGACCTAAACCCAGCGTGTTTAGCAAACTGCAAACCGACTCAAACCTGTTTAGATTAAACTCAAACCCACGAATTCCGAGTAGGTGACAAATTCTTGATGAAAACTAGACCACAAAGTACCCAGGTTGAAAATAAACTCGTAATAATCATTGCAAGTATTCTTTTTTAAAAGTCATCCCATATTAAGCAATGATGATATTGATAAATGATAATTGATTAAAGATTGAGGACTACGTTTATTTCATTTCACCAAAGGACAAAGTTTGTAGAGAAAATGAGGTATTAGTGGTTACCTGCAAATGAACAGGAATGAATCTGAATGTGATGAAGTCACATACAGGCCAGTAAATAGCATTACTGATCATTGTCGGCAACATATCTCTCTTTAATCGAGCCATTATTTCCTTAACATTTTCACCTGAAAGATCCAACAACCGCACCAGATTTAAACATAAATAAACATCTATCACACATTACTACAATCATCAAAACCAAGTGGAACTTGGAAATTATAGTGTTTAATGCACAAATAATCCAAAAACAGAAGTAAATACCTTGCAGGCCTGCATTCACAGAGAAAAACAAAGCATTCATTATAGGTCCAAGTATAGTCTGCCCCATAAACATCTTTTTAAAAGTTGACACAAGGTCCTGCTTCGGTAACACTCTTGACACAAAATTAAACCAGAAATGCAATATTGGACCTAATATAAACATTCCAAATCCAGCCATACGGCATGTCCTGATGAGATCATACTCCTCTGAAGATGACCGTGTAATTGTCTGAGCATGAGGTTAAACTCAATATCAGAAGAAGGCTACAATGACTTCAAATCTATAACCGAATAACAGTCAAACATAATTCTATCAATACATTTTACTTCAGTTCTACATTTAAATTATAACTGTGAGAACCCATCACTGGAAAAACTCACAGGTCCCACTGATACCCAGGACTTTCAAGGGAGGTAGAAACCATTGGTAGCTGGGTTCGAACCTGAGATTGTGGAGGGAACCAGGGTCTTAACCCTCCGTCACCCGAAAGGTTGGATCAAATCTACTTGAGTTAGGGACCATTTGTTACTAGTATTTTCTTTAGACCTAAAGCCATCAAAAAATTGAGTTTTTGGACATTCATAAGAGACTATAGGACCACATAATATGATAAGTCTATACATATTGACAAATGACAAGGCCATAAAGAGACTATAACAAGAAATCAAGAAATTGCCAAAAATTACATTGATTCATGACTGAGAACCACAGAATCTAATAAATATAAAAGACCAACAGAAAGATCAAAACCTAAATAAATATCTACGATTGGCCTCAAACTTAAAGGATGAACATATAAACATCTTAATTTCATCCATACTTTCATGATCCCTAATTTCTAAGGAACCGAGATAAGAAGATCAATCAATCAATCAACCAATCAATCAATTCAATCAAAAACATCGATCAATTTTCTCAATTTGCACAATGTTTAACCACTACATGACAAAATAACCACCAGTCAAACCTAAACGAATAAAAAAAAACGCGTCAGATCAAACAATCATGAACCCAAACACACGGCTGCAAAAATCAACACACACCCACGATTCTCTTCACGTAAACCGCACTATTCATGAACGTAAGAGAGAAATCAAACCTAACAATCAAACTTACCTGAGACGTCAAATCAGCAGCCGTATAAATGATAGCCGACGTAACGCTCTTAGTAAGAATGGGTCGAGCTTTAATCATGCCCAAATACCACCAAATCGGTCCACTATTCGTAACAGAAGCGGATGGCGTGGTGCCATTGGTCTTACTGCTACTGAAGCGACGAGATGGTACATTAAACACCATCTCCATCGACGTTCGAGGCGTGAATCGGGAGTAAAAGGCGTTGGAATGTTGCAGTTTTTGGTGGACATGAGTTATGTGAATTGGAATACCGATTGAATCTGCAATTGAAGACCTGATGCGTATGTGATGGTAAGCTTTAATGCCGATTTTGTGGAAAGTTGCATTCATGATTGTGTGAGAAATGCGTATGGTTGAATGAGGCTTTTAGAAGTTTGGGGAAGAGGAAGAAGACGTCGTTTGATGCTTTCTGCCTTCTGGGAGAGCGAGAGAAGGGGGGGAAAAAGTATTGTGTTTTGTTGGCGTGTGGTGTTTCTCGCACGTGTACAAGTTTATTACTATTTATTTATTTACATATTACTAGATTATATTACTAGATTATGAGTCGTGTTCTACACAAAATATTGTATTATAAGTTTTCATATTTAGAGTTTTTTTATGTATTTTTTTTTCTAATACCTTAAATTACATATTTTCTAAAAAAATAAAATTAAATACATATTTTTCTGTATTCGTTTTATTAAAATTAACCTATCAAGTGATTATTTTATCTTGTTTTTACTAAGAGATTTTTACGTATCAATGTTTTATTATTATGATTGTTGACCCTTTGATAATTGTGTTATGTGTTTGGAGATCTAACTTGGATTACGGTGATTATTGTTTTGAAACAAACTTTTGTATTTGGAGTTATAATTATATAGTTTTTATTCATATAGAAAACTCAAACTCGAGGAAATAGTGTTTGATGTTCCTAATAAGAGAAATGCGTAAAAGTAATTTAGTAAAATTATGGATATAATAGTCATTCAATAACTAATTTTAATAAAAAGTGTAAATATGTAATATATATGTTTTATAAAGGGAAAATATGTAATTAAAATTTTAACTTGGGTAAATATGTAATTAAAGAGTTTAGGAAGTGAAATATGTAACTGCCCCGATATTTTATGTTTACATTGTAAGATTTAAATATACATCGACTTTATAAATTACATATTTTTTAGTGTAAGAAATTTTAAAAATGATAATATTATTATAATTATTTGAGATTAGAAAAGAAACAAATTCTAGAAGTAGAGAAGAGAGAAAACATAATGAGAAATATACAAAAATATATTATTTAATTAAAAAGAGAAAGAAAAAATAGTAAGTAATTATAAAAAAAAAAAAAATGATATGTAAATTCTCTAATTCTTTTAGTATTCAATCAAACAAACACATTATTAAGTTTCAAACATCTAGTTCCATTATAACACATGTTGTATACCAAATATGACAATAAAGACACAATTCCTGAAATTTATATCTCTAAAACCTCTTATATGTTATACATCATCCCCATCTCTATATTCTTTGTTTTTAATTATATATTTCTCTTTCTTTCATTTATAATTTTAACTAATAATTATTTTTCCGTATCATCTTATTTATTCAAATATTTATTAAAGGATCAAAACTCAAAAACGCGTTGACTTTTAAAAACTTAATAGAAAACCCAAAGCTTCTAGAATTGAATGTCAACCAATCGGGATAAAATCTCACACTTGACGTGTCTTAAACATAATTCAAAGCTTCTAGAATTTGACCAACTTTACAAAATCCATTATATGAAAGTGTTAACAACTATATTGGTCGGTTGATGCAAAAGAAACATAAAAATATAAGGTTAGCATTAAGTTTTTATGTACCCAACAAAAACATAAAAGTATGAAGTTAGCATCATGTCACACTATAGTTTGGTACGTTCCAAGAGTGTGAACAGAATCAGTTGGTATCATGCAATGGGTTCCAATTTATTTTAAAATTTTACTAGAGCTTTATAAAAGCAACAACGGTATTCTTTATAAATGTTATTTTTTTGTTTTTTTTAAAATAACTATTGGTTGATCTAAACATCAAAATATATTTTTTAAAATAAGGATTAATAAAATCCTTAACAGTAACAAAACATTAGACTTTGAAAGGACTACATATCAGGTTACAACCAAAGAGTCTATCTTATCAAGCTTTAATATATTCTTTTGGACATTCCTATTATGCAAGGTTTATTTAATACAAACTGTATTCCATACAACACATTTGTGTCATTTATTTGAAAATGTTTAAAATGGAACATCCGTCAATAAATCATGCAACTAGGCATTTTGTAATAGCAAAACAACATGATTAATATTAATAATTTTTAAAACATCATATTTATAGCTTTCCCATTTGATTGAAAGGGCCCTTATCAAGAAGTTGATATACATTGAACAGTGGTGGAGCTTAACCAACTTAGTAGGGGGGTGGAGGCGAAATTATTTTTTTAAAGGGGGCGAACTCGATATTTATATAGAAATTTACACCATCGGGCCAAAAATTTACAATATCGGACTAAAATTTAACACTACGGACGAAAAAATAGGGGGGGCGGCGGCCCCCTCCCCGGCCCCTTAAAAAGCTTCGCCCCTGACATTGAATTCATCCAGTTCATATATGTTAAAAGAATTTCAATTGTATTGTGGCATAACCCATAGATATCCATTAATGCGTGTATCTTCGATTGTACATTTACTGTGTCATAATCACTTAAACTCATGCTTAATATATTTAATATGATCAGATGATGGTTTTATTATAACATAATGCTATATATAAACATGCATTTCACAAACTTGCTTGAAATCATTTTTATAAACATTTATACACATATACACAACATGCAAATGAAGTTTAGGAAACAAAATCACCTTACCATTTAGCTAAAATAATGGCTTACAGTGTTTTAAAACCTTAATAGCATTTCAACAACAATTCCTCAGACTTTACGAGGTATCACACTACCTTACATGAGGTAAATTAGGGGTAAAGAGAATACAAGGGGCAAAAGGCACATGTTTTAAGTGTGAATTTTGACTGAAAAGGTGCTAGCCTTTATAGCTTGTTCGAGCAACCATCATGGACAGCCAAGCATGGCAATCGAGAATTTTCCAGCCAATCAGAAACTAATATGTGTCGACACATATTACTTTCAAAGCCTTGTCATCAGACACATGTCATTACTAGGTGACACGTGTCATTCTTGGGTGACACGTGTCACCCTCTCGGGCCTAGTCAACATGCCACATGTCAAAACATGAGGTTTTTGCTTGGAGAGCACATAGAAGACCGTTGTAGGATACCATAGCAGTCCGCTATACAACCTAAACCTAGAAACCCTCATTTTTTCTTTGGCGGTCCCTTAAGTTTTCTAGGCGTGATTCGCGACTAAGGTCAAAGCTCTTGTTCCTTAAAATTTTCAATTCTAACCCTAAACTTTTCAAGGTTATTATTTCATGTGCAAGATTTTTAAGACCTTACACATCAAGTAAACCGAACATTCAAAATCATATACAGTACCCTTTAATTTTTAAAGTTGATCATTTACAACTAATATTGAAAATCATATGTACTAGTTTTCCAAACCCCAATTAGATTGTTAGGGGATAAGCACGGGGAGTCATCAAGGCACATAGAAATACATAAAAGACGTTCTACTTTTCCGACCATAAGTAGGACTAAGATTAGAATCTTGGCTATGAAAGTTGGTGAAACATGAAGCTACTTACATTTATTTCTTTACTTCAAAAATGGATTTGTGAATGGCTCATGCCTCATGAAGTAGAAGTGAAATAGAAGGCAAAATAAAACAACAAATAAATTCACATAAACTTATTTGACCTTAAGGACAACACAAAAAAACATACACACGATGGTCTTATAAACTAGTGTTTACAGAAACATGTACCTGAATTCACATAAGATTAGGTAAAATCTCATCTAATAATTAAAGTAAAATCATTAATTTATATGTCATGCATATTTCATGTAAAAAATATTTTTTTAAGAACAACTAATAAAAATTATTAGATGATTTTGGTTTGTTTTTATGTTCTGGTAATAATTTAATGTTCTGAAATTATTTACATCCTGTATCGATAGTATGTTAAAAGTTACACACACCTTATTAACTTTTTTACTATTTATTATATAGAGTAACCGTTATACATATAAATTTGAATATGTATCGTACTTATTTGAGATATAGTAAAAAGAGTATTGTGATACACATGACACTAGTGGAAATGCTCACATGTTGCGGTGCTATAGCTGTTTCGCGATTTTTGAGAATTCAATTTTAGTTTGTATTGACTTGGTCCATTATGAGGTAAATTAAAAAAAGTAAAATATAATTATTGAAAAAATTGAATGAAAGAAAATAATTACGTATGTTACAACAATTTTTAAGACAACTATATTATCCCAACAAGATTAGTGAAAATATGAGTGATATTTATGATCGGAAATAACTTATTATCTAGATTTAGACGGGTTTCGTTTTATGATGTAGGTTAGAGTTTTATAATCATCGAAGGCATCTTTCGGTAGTGATTTACATAGATCGGAGAAAGTTAATGGAGAAATTATTGCCATAAATTACCATCCCAATGTGATGTTAGCAACCGACAATGGGAAAAGAAAAGATGGATTAGTGTTCAATTGCAATAAATGAACGACGTTGAAAGTAAATGATGGTTTTGTTTGGCCACATGTATATTCATTAGCATTTGTATTATAATCATCATATGTTATAAGGGCATAAATAAAATAAAATGGTTAGTTTTTTTTTTAATTTAAGCATGATTTTTATATGTGTGTCTTAATCCATATGTAAAATTATCATTTTATCTTTATTTCACTTTTATTATAAAAAATATAGATAATATTATAATTATTAAACTCACAATATGCCCTACAAAATAATTAGTATTATACTTATTATAAATAGAAAGATATATATAAGTTATATATATAAATAAAATTATACTTAATTTAAATATTATTTAGTTATATAATGATAATTGGTAAATATAAGTTTAAATGTTAATTAATAGTATTATAAATAAAAAAAAATTTAATGAAGTGAATTAAATAATATCATATTATTAACTAATATATTAATAATGTTTATTAAATACATGAAACGAGAAGAATGATTAGTGGTCAATCGCAATAAAATGTGAATGTTTATTAAATACATGATGACCGCTTTGTCTATCACTAAGTTTTATATACTTGGTATGGTTTACAATATATCAATTGATATTTTTAATGCATAATAGAAATTCAATATTATAGACGATAAAATAATGTAAAGAAAGGTGTTTGTTCATTTTAATTATTATTTGTATAAGACTACATAAACTTTTTGGTAAATATTATAGACGAGAGCTCATTCAATGTCTTTGTTTTATAATGGACTTATAAGTTAAAAAATTTAGAAATGGGTAGATAGGGTGTAAACAAGTTGAATTTAAGATTTATTTTTGTTAATTAGATTGAAAGTGTTTATTTTTATATTTTTAAATTTAAAACCTTTTTCTTTGTGGATCGTCAGTCGATATTTTATAGGGTCACTTAAGAATTCATAGGGGTCTATAACTTGACATCAAAATCTCATGGGGGTCTTTCGTAATTTTATCAAGTATATAGCATTGCAAAATAGGAATCATGGGGGTGCGATTGACCCCCCGGCCACGACCCTAGCTAGGTTCTTACAATTTTCAACGTAGTATTGATTTTAAAAACAATATAACCATATATATTAACACCCAAGATTACACGTGATGATATTGGCCTATTCTTGGTAAACGTCTAAAAGACTAAAGTGGCATTCTGTGCCAAACTAAAGATAAGGTAATATTCAGTTACATGATCTTGTGGATGAAAATACAATATAGTGATTATACGTGGACTAAAGAAAATCAAAGTTATTTTCGCTAGGAAATGTTAATATCAACGTGGGCCTCGTTGATATCCACGATGAGCATACATTATAAAAAATACAATGGAAAGTATCAATGAGGAAGTGAAAAAGAGAGAGTAAAAACTCTTATAAAAATTACTTCCAACATACAATGAGAAAGTAAAATCTAATGAAATTTTATTTGTAAAGTGTTTGGTTGATAAATAAATTGAAATTAAAATCAAAATTAAATCCCTCAAAATTTTAAGTAAAAAATTCTAATGTTTTTCTTAAACTGTGATTGAACTCGACAAAAAAGAAGTAAAATCTCTCACTACTTACCGTGCGTGAAACGAAAAACCCTAGTTAATATTACGAATACAATTTGTATAAAAATATGATAATGAATTCAAATTGAAATACTACATGGCATTGAAACTTTATATTCATTTATAATGCAAACAGTTTTAGAGAATTTTGGTTTTTCATGAAACAAAATAGATTTAAAATTAAAATTTAAATTAACTTGTAAGAATATACACAACGAGTTCATTTGTAAATCAAAAGAAATTAAGAAAACTATTAATATAAATCTTATCCCTTGATTTACTTAATATACTTTTTGTAGCTAACGTTGGAAAGAGACTCACTCAAATAAACATTTAGGTGATGTTTGTTTTTTCTGCAGTAAAACGTTTGCAATATGCGGACCACATATGCAGCAGAATAGGTGGATCAAATGTCTGCAGTCTGCAAGAAAAAAACTGTTTGTTTTGTTTAACATATGCAGAATGCTGAAATATTCTGTAATTAAACTAAATTAATTTTTTAAACTTTAAAAACAACTAATACATTAATATATAAATAAAAGTCATCACTAACCCAATACCAACCATATACCAACCAACTAAACCAATTTATTTCTCATACAAACCATATACAAACTATATACAAACTAATCATACAAACCATATACCAATCAATTAAACCAATTCAGGCGTTCCAAAGAGAAAAGGACACACACGCTTCGCACGTGTTGGGTGTAGTGGTATTGGATAGGGTTCTGCTGCGCACGTGTCTCCTCGTGAAGTGGATGTAAAAGATCTCAGATTTAATGTAGAAAACGAGTCACCTGCAACTTGCCTCTAATTCAGGTGAATTTCTATATTTCATCTCCTTTAAATCCATTATAAAGCAAACCCCACTTCAGTAATGCTCACAGATTCACAAAAATAGAAGCTTGTTGATTCTTCTCAAGTGGGTGGGTGTTTGGAGCTTTAAAGATTGAATCTTTGAACCTTTCTTGACAGCGGTTTTGAATCTCTCTTTGTGCGATGAAAACAAGGAGTTGTTAGCTTCTTCCGGAGCGATCAGACCGCTGGTGAAAGCGTTGAAGGTCGGAACATCAACGGCGAAGGAGAACGTCGCGTGTGCTCTCCTCCAGTTATCTCAACTCGACGAAAACAAATCGGTAATCAGATGGTCAGGAGCGATTCCGTTACTCGTGAACCTTCTAGAAACCGGAAGTATACGCGGCCGAAGAGGAGGAGGCGAAGGGGAGGGAGGCGGCCGAAGAGGAAGGGGCAAAGGAGAGGGGGGCTGTAACACCCGGCCCCTCGCATCAACAATATTGTCCGCTTTGCCCACGAAGAGCTCACGGATTTGCTTTTGGTTACCCGGGTGAAAACTTCCCAGGGAGGTCACCCATCCCTGGATTGCTCACACCTGAGTACGCTTAACTGTGGAGTTCTCCTCTCATCCACAGCCAATACGCCAAAAACGCGTTGTTGATGTTAGAGGCCAGACATTCCTTATGAACCAGGAATCTCTCCTGTCCACGGCCGATGTGGGATATGTGTAGGGTGTCACAAGCACCCCCTGTTTGGACTTATCGTCCTCGATGAGCCCGAGAAGTCACCATCCTTGGTGAGGTATGTCCCACACCCCGAACGACACAGGACTGGCTCTGATACCATTCTGTAACACCCGACCCCTCGCATCAACAATATTGTCCGCTTTGCCCACGAAGAGCTCACGGATTTGCTTTTGGTTGCCCGGGTGAAAACTTCCCAAGGAGGTCACCCATCCCTGGATTGCTCACACCTGAGCACGCTTAACTGTGGAGTTCTCCTCTCATCCACAGCCAATACGCCCAAAACGCGTTGTTGATGTTAGAGGCCAGACATTCCTTATGAACCAGGAATCTCTCCTGTCCACGGCCGATGTGGGATATGTGTAGGGTGTCACAGGGGCGAAGGGACGGGAGGAGGCCGAAGAGGAGGCTGGCGGTGGCGACGGGGGGCGGCCGAAGATGGCTGTGAAGTGGGGGAGGTGGGTAGAAGATGGTGGGGAATGAAGATGGGTGAAGGATCAGATGTTAAGGCTCAAAATAAGAAGAGAAGAGGTTAGAAGAGGTTGTGAAGACATTGTTCCACCTCTTCTCCGTGTAGAGGTGAGGATGACGTTTTTTAATGAAACGTCTTCCAGAAAACAAACAGTCTGCGAAGTAAAAACCTCTTCCCGTGTCTGCGAGCGCGCAGATGAAGAGGTGGGGAAGAGGTTTTTTCAAAAAACAAACACCCCCTTATACTTTTTTATTAAAAAAATTAAAATAATAGATATTAAACAAATCAATAGCTTAAATTAAATTGTAAAAGTTTTTTTTATTTCTCTTGATCTGTAAATGAAATCTACCTTATATTCAACATACTAGGTTAGTTCCCGTGTAATATACGAATTGAATAAATAAAATATTAAATAATTATTAATAAAAGTTTATGAATTATAAAATCATGTTTGAAGATAAATATAATGTTAATTACGTATAAATAACTACTTTAAATATAATATTTTAATGTAAATTATAATTAAAGTTATATATACTTTAGTTAAGAACTAAAACAACTATAT
Source organism: Flaveria trinervia (assembly GCA_025506515.1). Classification (NCBI taxonomy): domain Eukaryota; kingdom Viridiplantae; phylum Streptophyta; class Magnoliopsida; order Asterales; family Asteraceae; genus Flaveria; species Flaveria trinervia. The sequence goes on from CM046448.1 coordinate 15,038,501, forward strand.
CATTTTTAACTCTCTTATGTAAAAAGTTTCATTTTTAAACATCCGTTTTAAGTTTTTTTATAAAAAGTATTTTTTTATCAAATTTTGTTTTTAAAAAATCTAGTTTGCAATTATTCCAGTGTTTTAATAAGACTTTTTTAAAATATTTCATATGTTTATAATTTTTGTAAAAACAAAATGATTTAGAATATTTTGTTTGAAAAATGTTTAGTGTTTTAGAAAATTTTATATTATATAAAACTTTAGTTTCTTGTTATTTAGATTTTGATTAAAAGATGTGATTTTTAATTTCTTTCGTAAAATTTATTTAAAAAAATACACTTTGATTCTAAAAAAATAAATAAGAAAGAGAAACATAACAATTAATATTATCTTTTAATAAGAGAAAGAAATTTATATGAGTATTTGAATTACTATAATATATTTTTGGAGGGAAAATAATTTGTGGATGAATAGAAAAAAAACATGTGGTAAATATATGGGTTTAAAAATGACAAGTGATAAAAAAACTTTATTTTATTAGAAGTTAATTATAGATAATCACTAATACTATTTTTATATGCTCCTGTGACATAGTTAATATTGATCAGTATTTGGTTTAATTAGTTAAAAAAATTATTATGATTTATTGGTGACTCGGATTGAGATCTATGGATTTACAAAATCAAATTACATTATCATTATTGCAGCTGGATAATGATCCAAATTAAGATCATTAATTTTACACATTACCAGTCATATTTCTTCACCCAACCCTTTGGATATGGATCATCAAAAGGATGCATATAAATTCCATCTTCTCTAGCCATCCAATAACATTCTTCTGCTAAACGTCATTGAAAACACTCGTGTCGGATAGTATCATCAAAAACTGTAAGATTTTGTTGTCTTGGTTGCCAATAAAATATCGAATACCAGTGTGTACTTCCAGCAAACTTCTCGCAGAATTCCCACGCAAAACCTTCATTCGGGCTCAAGTTGTGAGGTCCTAAATCTTTGCCATCTTTGGATGTAGGGTAGATAACAAGCGCACCGGCCGGTAGGCCATTGTAGATTTTCATATCCCATGTAATTGAGCACAAAAACCATTTGTTGTGTGCACCAAAGAAAGTGCAAGCAGAAGCAAGCAAAAGAGGTATGGCTTCATGGCACATTAACACAAAATTATGTGACTCCATATTCTCAAATAAAAAGGCACATTAACACAAGATTAATAGAGGAAATCAGATCCCTTAGCTTTCTCCGGATCAGCTGCAGGTCAAATGTGGTAAAATTGGAATGGGAAAAATAAGGATATTTTTCTCGATCTGTAAGTTGAAGTTAATGTATTATAGATCCTTGTTGCTGTTTGTTTGCTGTAGTTTTGTTGGCCTAGCATCATGTTGGATCTCTTCATGTATGTTTAATTTGAGGGCTAGTTTTAATATAAATTCGCCTTTTAAAAAAATATCTATTGTCCATATACATACAAATTTGTGTGTGAAACTAGAACTTACACCGCACAATGTGGTGTAATTGTGAACATCATTAAGTGCATTGCATCACTAATATTAACATGGTAAAGTATATAAGAAATACATAAAATTGTAAAGATTTGGTTATGCAGGTTTTAGTATATATAAAAAAAAGTATTATGCCCCACATGTTATAATGTAAACAAAACTTAACATTAAAGCGAACAATTTGTTATAGAAGTTAGTAACAAATAAAATAAAATAACTTAAATTAACAAATGTAAAAAACTTTTAAAAAGTAACAAAAAAACAAAGAAAATACCCGGTTGGTCACCCCTTGAGTTGAAACTGCATATCCAGCTTTCGCAGACAAACACAAAACCACCATGAGGCTATCTCACTTTGCCGTTATAACCTATGATACTTAAAAATACCATCTTGTGAATACAACTTTGTTTTTATCACAATTTATACCCAGATGTTAGGGAAAATTAAACATAGCTAGACATTAGTTTTTTTTCTAAAGTAAGGTTAACGAAAGAAAGTTATTGAAAAAAAAATCAAATTACCTAACATTATAACAAGCATGTAGAAAACCTTTACGTAAACCCACACGTTACGATGAGTGTGTTGATGATAGTCGAATACCTATATTAAAATACGAAATAATTATAAAAGTCAACGTCAAAACGTCGATAAAAATAAATATATTATCTTGGAAATTGTTGTTGATAACACCTAATTTTTATATAAGAAAATAAAACCATAAACACATTGTGATAATAACTTCCGAATTTTATATAAGAAATTTGTTAACTAAAACCAAACATATTAATTAAATGGAAACAAATTGAAAAAGACGTTACCATCAACCACACTAGTATTTGAAAATGGTTTAGTCATGTTGCATAATTTTAACCTATCTTTATCTTTATCTTTATCTTTATATATAATAAATGAAAATGGTTTAATCTATGTTGCACAATTTGAAGTATTACGTTGACATATGACATTTTCATAACATACAATTACCGTATGACATTATATTAGCAATTATGGTTATAAAAGGAAACTTGTGAATATTATTTAAATAGTATTAATGTCTAATTAAACAAAATTTTAAAATTAGAACTTAAATGCAATGATTGAAATGTAAATTTAGAAACTTCAAATTTTAAATTTAATATAATATTCAATCAGAATTTTATACAAAAATAACTAACTAAATTAGTTAAAATTTAAAACAAACAATCTGAATATAAAAATTATTTTCTAATGTTAACAATCAATCTAAGACTTTGGGTTATAAATTAAGATTTAAAAAATGTTTTATATTTAAACAATATCATATAATACTGACATGCATCATATACAATTATAACTATCTTTTACATGCATCAAAACCATTTTTTTATTGTTCAACTAATCGAATTGTTATCGAGCCAGAGACCAATTCATCTATTTGGAAAAGTTATAAACTAATGATAAAACTGAAATAGAAATTGAAAAGGTAATCATTCACATGCGAAAACTTTATTTTTTTAATTGCTAAAAATGGGTCAATCCAATATGATAAAGAGTAAAACAAAAGAAAGATTTGTTTTGACATTTTAACATATATAAAAAATAGTGAATAGTAGTTTAATGTATATTTTTTGAAATTTATCTTTTAAAACATAAAATTTTTAAATAATAAGTTTTTATTTTTATAATACATGAGAATATTCTAAAAAATGGCTTTTTAAGTTTCAGAAATATTTAACGAAATCTAATTAAAGATTTGTATACAAAAATATTTTAGAGATTGTAAATGTCACACCCCAACCTTGACGGCGGAATCGTCGAGATGTGAGGGTTAAGATTGTTCACAGCCACATAACGCTATATTAAATTGCAAATATATTTTTATAAGTTTTAAAATGAAATACAATCATAAGTCTCAAACATGAAATAAGTCCAAATAAAACAAAGCATAACATAAACATTTTATTCATTTAACTAGGTCCAAGTCCTAGTTTTATTACAAGCTTCAAAAGATCACTTTAAACTTGAAGATTACCTGAAACATGATAAAAATAACAGGTCAACTATAAATAGTTGGTGAGTTTATAAGATTTTCATACATAATATGATAAGGTTACAAGTAGCAATTCATGTCATAGGTTATAAGTTAGTAAAGTTATAGAACACATATCGTTACAACCAAACCTCGACTTGATTACAAGTATATAAGATTGGCTAAGTGTATTTGGTTCCCATGATGAACAAGCATGCGTCATTAGGAGTCGGCAATACCTCGACTTTAGTATCAAATAGGCTTGTCAGACCCAAAGATTTAAGACGTCGTCAGACTAGCAATAGTTAATGATTGCAAACAAAAATATGTATTTCATATAAACACTTACAATACACAAATAACCATGACAAAAATATGAATTGCAAGTGCTTTACAAGTCTAAACATTTACAAGTGCATTATGTATAAGTAATCATGTTTCACCCTAAAATAGTGTGAAAAATAAAAAGGGGGCAAGAAAACTCACATGGCAACAAATATATTATGGAGATTAATAATAAGAATGATATAGGTCGTTCTAAGATGAATCATCACAAGACACCTAAATATATATTTTACAAGATTTAGGTTAATAATAAGGTTAACGATTTAACGAGAACTAAGGTTGCAAGGGGAATTTGGGGTTTTGATAAAAACACCTTATTTTAGTTTTAAAGAAAAGATTGATACTAATTAAATAGTTTGTCATAAAGAAATAAGTTTACAATAATTAACAAAGTTTAAATATATAAAGTGTAAATATCTTTTTATATACATTTGTAAAAATTATAATTTTAAACAATAACATTTGAACTAATAAAAATTATAATGATATACATCATCATTTATAGTCTATTTTATAGAAATATCCTAATTATAACCTTTGTTAAAAAGTTTTTAAGTAAGTTATTTAATTATTTAAATCAAATAAAAATTTAAAAAATTATTTGGTGTCTATAAAAATATTTAAAGTTTACAAAAATTATTTTTATGTTTATTAAAAATTTTCCATAATTATTTTATTGGCTAAAAAGCCTTAAAAAAGATACATGAGGGTGCACGGGTTCGAACCCGGGACCTCATGTTCAAAGTGCAGTGTCTTAACCAGTAAACCAAAACCTCAGCCGCGGTTTATTTGGGTATCCAAACCTTAAAAACACAAACACAAAGCCCCACCCAATTCCCATGAACCCTAGGTTCGGATTATGCTAAATTGAAGATCAAATCGATTAGTTTAAAGCTTGGAACCATAGGGCTTTTGTTCATTATGATGAAACGAACTTGTAGGAGGTTTCAATTACCCGATTCGATGCTTAAAGAAGATGATTGGATTGAAGAACAGGTCGCGATTGACTTTGGTCCAACCGATGAGCAATTGCAGATGATAATCAAATTAAACTCAAGGGAAGCTTCGAACGATGATCCAAATGCGAAGCCCCTTGTCAATTTAAGTTAAATTTGTTCGGAGATTGGGTTTCGATAGAGTTGCAGAAACACGATGAATGAGAGTTGGAATTCGATGTTGGAACTTGTTTCTGATGAAAATTAAGGATTGTATTCGTTTAGGGATTGATAGGTGATCGTTTAGGTTGGTTTAATTAAATTATTATGAAGTGTTAATGCTCGAACAGCTATGGGGTTTAAGACGTTTCGGCTAATCATTCGATTGGGTTCATAACCGACGTTTAAATGCAATCAAAGTTCATAATGGTGTTCGAATCGAGTTCAAGAACGGTTTGGGGATGGTTTTAGATCAAGAAAACGTCGGGTTTGATGGTTTTAGGGGTGGCTGGCGTGGGTTGCCAGAAATACTGTCAGAAAAGGGGGGGGGGGGGGGTTTGGTTTGGGTTTCATTAATTGCATAATTGGTCCCTTAACTTTTCAATTTTTGTTATTTTATGTAAGAAAACTTTTAATTCAAATTTCAAAATAACATAAATACCCCTGAACTTAGTTTAAGTTTAACTTCTAACTAATTTGTTAATTTTTAAACTTTTATAAAATTATTATCATTATTAATATCATTATAGTTATTATTAATTATTATTATTACCACTATTATTATAATAATTATTATTATTATACTTATTATTTTAGTTATTATTATTATTATTATTTATATTAAGTTCAATTTAGTAATTAAATTATAAACCTTCTAGTCAAAGAATCAAAAACAACAAGGAAATTAACATAGGCAATCCATAAGTTTCATAATTAACAACTTTGATCCTTACAAGAATAAACGACATTAACTATTAGTTAACAAGAAAATACGAGATGTTACAGTAACCATTAATATTATTTTTCTATGTATTTAACTCTTTTATATAATTTACATGTATACATGTCTATTTAATGTATCTTCACATGTGTATATATTACAAACTTATTAAGAGTAATTGATAATTTATGTTTTTATTTATATTTACTTTAATTTTTTAACCCGTGTAACACACAAGTGATTAGACTAGTTTGTATATGTAGTAAAAGAATAAGTTAGGAAATTTTCTTTAATAAAAGTAAGAAACACATGAAATAGTTGAGGAGAAATTTTGTCGTTTTCCGCACCAATCTTGCATTTCGTGTTATAGTACAAAATTACATAATTATAAGTAGTTGAAATAAAACATAATGTGTGTTCTAAAGCTCTATGTATGACCTGTTGATACGTGCATATGTCTGAAGGCGTTGATGCTTTTAGGTGCAATTTTTAATTGTAGTTGGGTATTATTTGCATATCCGTAGAGGCAAATCATATCTCAGGCTTGAAGCGGTTGGCGGTCTCCCTTCCCTCGACAGTTGTATCCCTATTTGTCGTCGTCATTTCAAACCTTTTTACTATTGATCGTTCCACAGGCTTACAGCTTAGTGTACAAGCCGACCGAGTGTGTGGTTGTGCCTTGATTTAGAGGGAAAGAATGTGGTTGGAGAGGAGGATGGAAGGTATAGGCTGTGGATAAAATCGACGTCTGTTGTGGTGGCATCTGACCCTGTAACATCGGTTGTGTCACAGCTGGTCTTTTTTGGCTTTGTTGTTAACCGTCATTGTAATATTTCACCTCCCCTATTACTTTTGGTGTTAGTGATGGTAATGGTGGTCATGACGGTATCTATTTCTCCGATTGCAGGGGTGGATTTGGTGTTGGTGTCACTTATCGCTTATTTGAGGTAGATCGACGACGACACAATCTCTCCACCATCTTTGGTGTCTCTCTGCCTCACAATCTGTCTGCTACCCTTTTAGGATTTTTAGATCTCATTGTCGACTACCGTTGTGGCGTGCATGCGTTGATGGTGGTGCTTGACGCCGCTAATGGCTTTCTCCTGTTGGGTGCTTCGGCATTCTACTGCGTGCTGACACCTTATACTCTTTGCAAATTTGTTGATGACAGTGACCTAGGGTTGATCTCAGATGTAAAACTGATGTTTTTGGATTTGAGTTGTTTGAAACCTAAACTGAGGTTTCTGACCTGCGATCCCCACCTATGCTTTTTTGGTTCATCTTTGGCCGATGATGTTGAGGTTTCCTTCTCTAAGACCTAATTTTCATCTTTCTGATTCATGTTTAGTCTATGATACATGTTAGGTGGTGACAATGATGCTAATGGTGATGGGGGTTAGTCAAATGAAGGAAAGGGTTAGGTCGGTGATGATGAAGCCAGGTTCATCTGAGCCCTCTTTAGACCGGTAAAAAACTTTTTTGGTTTAATGTAAAGGTAATGATGATATGAAAATGTGTGTGTTGTTTTGGCGTCACAATCGACCTTTTGTAACCACGACATATCATTTGTGAGCCTTATAATCTAGATTTATACTCTTGTGCAATGTTGTGATCGTTTTACACCTAGTCATATATTTATTAGGTGTAAAAAACATATTAAAAAAATAATATTTCAAGGAGTTAGACGCATACATGCTTGGATTTTAGGGGGAAATGTATTATAATTAAGCACGTTGCCACTATATATGTGACGTTGAATGCATCATGTAATTAGTTAGATGTAAATTTTGTAATGAGGAATATGTAGTTTTATATGTTTAAACTTATGTTGCCGGTGTAATAATAACCTAGTCAACTAGGGACATTAATATCATATAAAAAATTTCATTGCACAAAATAAAGGATAGCATATATGTTAGTAGTTCATTTGTATTGGTAATTACCCTTCAAAAAATTTATATGAGTTCAAATCTTTTTAAACATAAGATTACTAGGTTAGTATCCAGTGTATTATACAGATTGAATAAATAAAATAATAAATAATTAGTAATAAAAATTTATGAATTATAAAACAATATTTGAAGATAAAATATGATTATAATTGCATATGAATATCTATTTCAAGTACATAAACAATAAATAGGTTATAGATAAATAGATATATAAATAAATATATAGTCTAGAAACTTATTTATTAAATGAATTATAATTAGTACTAAACACGAAAAGTTACAAAATGATATTTGAATATAAGATATGTATAAAATTATATATACGTACTTATTCAAGAGATAAAACAATTATACTATTATTAACTCTCTTATCTAAATAGTTTCATTTTTAAATATTTGATTTAAGATTTTCTTATAAAAATTTATTGTTTATAAAAATCTTGTTTATTAAAAACTCAAGTTTCTAATTATTCTGATTGTTTTAATAAAACTGCTTTTAGAAAATTCCATATTTTTTATAATTATTTTAAAAAAAGGATTGATTTAAAGTATTTTGTTTCAAAAGGTTCAATGTTTTAGAAAAAATATGAATTTAATTTTCTTAATAAAATTTAATTTTAAAAACATAGTTTGATTTAAAAAAAAAAGAGTTAATCTCAGTTTTCGTCCCTTGGTTTTGTAAATTGTCTCCACTTGAGTACCAACGTTTATTTTGTTTCCATTATTGGCCTAAATTTTGCAAATCGTTCTTATTTTCGTCTTTTTGACTAACGGTGTTAACATTTTCTGTTAGATTTTTTAAAAATGATCAAAATACCCCTAAGGGTTGTAAAAACATCTTATCTCTTTCAATTTCTCTCTCTCTCTCTCTCTCTCTCTCTCTCTCTCTCTTTTCTTTCTCCACATCACCACACACCACCAACGCCACCGCACACCACCGCCATCGTAAACCACCGCCACTGCAAACCACTGCCACCACAAAAAAGAAATAGAAACGATTTGCAAAACTCAAGCCAATAATAGAAACAAAATAAACGTTGGTACTCGAATAGAGACAATTTGCAAAACTCAAGGACGAAAACCGAGATTAACTCTTAAAAAAATATAAATGAGAGAGAAAAATATATCAATTGACCAAATTAATTTTTATGAAGAAAGAGAAATTATTTGAGTGTTTAAATTACTTTAATACCTTTTTGGAGGGTAAACAAAGTGAGAACATTTAAAAAAATAAGTGTCAAAAAGATGGTTTAAAAAATAACAAATGACAAAAAAAATTTTTGTTATTAATATTTATTAAAAATGCCTTTGTAACCGGATTTTTACTCAAAAATGACCCTTTACATTTTTCATTCCACAAAACATCCCCTAAACATGGACGGCCGACTTCAAAATAGATTGGTGCCCTCACTCAAAAGCATGTTTTGTCTGACTTCAAAATACAAACATTCATTCTCAAATTATTACTGTCTAAGCTTAAAACACAGATGTCATACCTCAAACACAGGTATTCAACCTTAAAAACACAAGCATTCGAGCTCAATACACTAACGTCTGAGCACAAACACAAGCGGATGTCCTCAAAACACGAACGGAATATCCCAAAACATATACGAAGTTTAGGGGCCTTTTGAGCAATAAGAAAAAAAAGTAAAATCTGAAATTTAGCAAAGAAAATTGTTGTTAAAAAAACAAAATAAAGACTAAAAGTGTCAATGGACAAATGAACGAGGGGTGAAATTGAGTAATATCCACTTTTACCGTAATGATGATCTTGACAGCCAAATGTCGGTCCAAAATTCGTTGAACCTGTTGATAACATGATCGAATCATTCTTTCTTACTTTTCTTCCTATAATTGGAGAACATCTGTGATCTAAACTTACGATCTATTCATTTCTTGCAATACTCAATCTAAGGTTCGTTTACTCTCTTCATCTTCATGTAACTTTTTCCCACACGAATCTGCCATATAACCCTTGTACTTTGATCGCATCTATTGTGCGTATGTTCGTGTAATTATCACATGTAATTCACGTTGTGTGATCTTAATTAGCTGATTTCGTTTGCTTCACTTTCTTCCGATCTCGGTATATGTTTGATTTTCCATTAGACTGTCTGATAGCACTGTTGTGGTTTAGGGATAAATAGATTCAGAAAATGATGAATCATGATTGATGATTCATGCATCGAAAGGAGTTTGTTTAAATAGCTTGATCTTTCTCGATTGAATGTACAGAAAGCATCTGAGATTGATATACAGAGTAAAAGAGGGAAGTTATGGTTTAGAAGTTTTAGTTCTTTTCTACAATTAGGTTGGTCAACCCGAAAAGTTGAATTTGATTTTTTAACTTATGATATTGATATGGAAGTTTCAGTTACCTATTTAACATTAAAATCTTTCTGTTTGTAACCTGATCTGTATATTTTGGTTTAGTTAGTTTATGTTTCTTATCCTCAAAGGGGACATCCTTGAGTTAAGATGGTTGTGGATTCAAATTCTTGTAGAATGCAGGTGTGATAATTTTAGAAAGTAAAGTTGGTGTAGAGTAGAGCATGTGTGCTCACTGTTAAATTAAAGGCAAGTGTATGTTTCTTAATTGGTCTGAAATTCATATCTATTTTAAGTCTAAAAGGGCTTGCTAATCACCAAACTAATGCATCTTATATTATTAGATCTTTTGTAAATTGAGTAATGTTAGGTTAAGCTTTGCTGTCTCTTTCATATTATTAGTCTATGGCTGGTATAAATATTCAAAAATGGTTTTAGATTCATGCACATTACTTGGATGAGTGAAGTACAATGAACCTACTTGTGGTTATTGTAGTACCATTGACTTGCTTTACAACTGATCACTTTCCTGATCATAATATTTCTGTTTTGTGCTCCATCTTCATTTCTGATTGGGTTGAATTCACAGGTTGCAAATCTTTAGTGCCCAAAAAATTTCTTGAGGCTTAACTTAGAGTGAGCTAATGCACAAGTAGTTTGAGCACTCTGTACTATTAAGTTCGTCATGTAGCTATTGCCATTTTGCATCATCTCATTTATTAATAAATGGGTCAAATCATGTTTTTTTTTCTTTTCTTTAATATCTCAAACAGGAAATAGCTATAAAGTGAAACATGTCAAACAGTTAGAAGTCTCCCATAGATATTTAAAATTTAATGCTGCGTTCTTGAGTTTTAAATGTAAAAATAATTAGAAGTTCATTGATTAATTCATGTTTCTGAGTAGAAATGAAGTGAAAAGAAAAGAAAGGAAGTATAAGAGTGTTTAGATTCTTGAGTTGGAGAGAGATGGAAGGAATGTTGGTAGTTCTATAATTATTTCCTTAATTTGTAAATAACTGGTAATTATGTTAATTTAAAGCAAAGGCATTTTTGTCATTATCAAATACTATAAGTTTTTTCCTATCTTTTCATTCCCTTTCCCTTTCCCCTTAAAAATTCAAGGGAAGTATGACATTTTCCCTCATTCTCATCTTCCTTACCCAAAAAGAAATTCATCAACAGAACCTTTTTAGTTTCCTTCACTTCCCTTTCTTTCCTTTAAAACCTGAACACAACTAATGCATATTTCTATTTAAAAATCCATGTTATATTGAAATTATACTGTTTTTGTCATCATAATTCAGTTTTGATACAAAAAAGTTATAAAAGAAGACAATAAGTGTTTATCAGTCAACTTGACTCGATCCAGCCTGCTTTGACCGAAACACCATTCCTGTTTTGACCACCAGCTGACAAACACTACCAGCTCATATTGCCAACTATAGTTAGTAACCATTTGATGTTCTTATCCCACATGAACAATCTAAAAACAATGTGACATGAATTTGCAGGAAGTACAATATGGCATTGGTTACAACTGCTGAAGTTTGTGATGCAAACCCACAACTCCTTGTAAGTGGTGAACTTCGCGCACTCCAGCCAGATTTCCAGATTTATGGAAGGCGTCAGGTGTTCTCTGGACCAGTTGTCACCCTCAAAGTATTTGAAGACAATGTTTTGGTGCGGGAGTTTCTTGAGGAGAAGGGTAATGGGCGGGTCCTGGTGGTTGATGGTGGTGGTAGCAAGCGGTGCGCCATACTGGGTGGCAATCCTGTTGTGCAAGCTCAGAATAACGGGTGGGCGGGCATTGTGGTCAATGGGTGCATAAGAGACGTTGATGAAATCAACAGTTGTGACATTGGTGTTCGAGCACTTGCTTCTCATCCGGTGAAAGCTAATAAGAAGGGGATTGGGGAGAAACATGTTCCTGTCGTACTTGCTGGGACTAGAATCTTGGATGGTGAATATCTTTACGCTGACACAGACGGGATACTGATCTCTAAAACGGAATTATCGGTTTGATCATCATCTTTCCACTAGGTAAGGGTGTGGCCGTCTGGTAGTTCTTTATTTGCTGATATTTCTGTTATAAACATGCCAGCATTTGTGTACTAAATATTCTTGACATCTGAGAATGCCTACAAGTCTGCTATATTACCTTAAACTGTTTTCAAGGGAATAGATGAGATTTGATTCAACTAATCGTTACTTAATGAGTCTCTTGAGTCATTGGGATATGGCCCGTAGAGCGGTAGAGGTGGCAATGAGTGGGTGGATGAATTGGGTACGGGTCAAAATGGAGATTTTTGTAATAAAAACCATAAAAGTCATATTATATTAAAATTAATCTTATTTTTCTGGATAAAGATAGATTTTGGTGGTTTGATGAATCATGAACTTGATACAATTGGGCTACTTTTGGATAAACCGATTTTACAGTTTGACCCATTCTTTTTCTAATTGATTTGAGGTAAAAGAAAAAGATTGTCTAAACTGATTTGAGGTAAAAGAACAAGATTGTCTAACATAGCTATTGACAAGAAGCAAACATGGTCTATAAGTAAAAGAACAGTTTGACCCATTCTTTGGCTATGAATTCATATAGTGTTCGGCCACTTTAGGCATGATATATGTATTCTTACCTTGCATTTCTGCAAAAGGTCATTTCCATGAGTTGAACTCATGACCTCTAGATCATATGATAGTTACCTCACCATTGCTTTAAGATCCATCCTTGTCATATTTTAGTATGGATTTGCTTATATCGGTATGATATATTGTTCTTTTTGAATTGGGATTGTTGTTTGTTTGCTAAATCATACCACTGGAAATTTCATAAATGCAACTTTTAGCCATCGTTGAGGCGTGGGTAAATGCCTTTGTATTGAGCCTCTAGTGTTGAGACTTGCAATGCATATCAATGTTCATGTTGTATATATATTATATGTCAAATTATATAAAAAAATGGGTTCTTGGATTTTAAGAATCCTGACCTTCATTTATTGGTCGGGATTTATCTCAACTCAGGAAATATTTACAGACATTTTTAGCTTTGAACTTATTTCCTTTAATTATCTCTTACTAACTAAAAGTTAAATATCGTTAGTTTCTCTTACTAACTAAGAGTTAACATTATGTTACTGTAATGAGCAAAAAAGAATGTAGTATCGAGTCAACATCATCTGTAATATACTTTTTTTTTAAAAATCATCATTATATTTTATTCTTTTTAAAAGTAACTAGTTAAAAAACGAAAAAAAACTTAAATAAAATATAGGGGTAAACGTAATATTTCGAAATATAGGGGGTTTATGATAAAATAGTAACTAAGATGATATATATATATATATATATATATATGTATATATATATATATGTATATATATATATATATATTTACAATCTATATAGTATATAATAAAATAGTAACTAAGATGATACATGTCACTCTTATATTACACCTCAAATAAAATTTCCCGCCTAAACTTATATATTATTTTAGTTAAGTTTTTTATTTTAAGAAACTAAATTAATAGTAATAATTTATTTTTTTTTAAATTTAATTTTTTATATTATCAACTTCATTAGTTGTGCAATCATACTATTTTGAACTATACATATTTTATAGCAAAAAAATCAATTATAAAAAACTAAAAAGAAAAAAATATTTATTGATATTATTATATATTTTATGTTAGTGTGATTTTAAGACAACTTTTTTTAAATTTTACATGGGTTAGTTGTATGTCATATTATTTAAAAAGTATTTAAATATTTATTACTTATAAATTATAAATTATAAAGTTAATCGTTTATTTTTTATTTTTATAGTAATATTAATTTAATCATACGAAATATTTATACATTTATGAATTATGTTGTTTATATATTTTCAACCCGTATATTACACGAGTTTACTAAAACTAGTATAATACTAAAATAGTAACTTAGGGGGACACTTGTCATATTTCTACGTTTTTTAAATTTGTTTTTTCCACCTCTCTCTTTTCTTAAATAGTTACTAAAATTAAAAATTAAAATTTTTTAATTGTTTATAAGATTAATGTTATTTCTAGAAAATAATTTTTTTATAAAATAAGAGTTTCTCTAAAACATCAAGTATTTTTAAAAATATGAAATATTTCAAAATTGATGTTCTTAAAAAGTAAACTTTTTAATAAACTAAAAATAATTAAAATTAAGATTTATAATAAGAAATTTTTAAAAATGATATTTTTAATACGATTTGTTTTTTTTTGGTTTTTATATAATTGAAGATTTTCTTAAGAATCCTCCCCTATATATATACTAGTTGGAAATGCCCGCACGTTGCAACGGTACGGTTGTTGCATGATTTTTGAGAATTCGATTTTAGTCGGTATCGGCTCGGTGCGTTATGACGTAAATTAAAAAATCAAACATAATTATTGAAAAAATTGAATAAAAGAAAATAATTACGTATATTACAAAAGTCTTTAAGAGAATTATATTATACCAATAAGAATAATGAAAATATGGGTGATATTTATGGTCGGAAATCACTTATTACCTAGATTTAAGGAGGTTTACTTTATGAATGTAGGTTAAAGTTTTATGATCATCGAAGTTAGTTTTTGGTGGTGATTTGCATATACCGAAGAAAGTTAATGAAGAAATTATCACCACAAATTATCATCTTGATTGTTTTTGAGCTGTTAACAACTGATAAAGAAAAGAGGAAGAGGGATTAGTGCTCAATCACAACATATAAACGACATTGAAAGTAAATGACGATTTTGTTTGACCACGTGTATATGTTTTAACATTTGTATTATAAGCAATCATATATTATATTTATTGTAAGGGCATAAATGAAATAAAATAATTAATTTTTAAAATTTAAGCATTACTTTTCATATAGATGTCTTAATCCATATGTAAATTTATTATTCTATCATCCTCTCACTTTTATTGTAAAAAATATAGATAAATATTAAAATTATTAAACTTATAATATGCCCCTAGAAAAATATTAGTATTATAGTTATTATAAATATGAAGATTTATATAAGTTATATACTTAAATATTTAAATAAAATAATATACTTAATTATAATATTATTAATTATCAAAATATAATTAGTAAATATAACTTTAAATGTCAATTTATAGTATCATAAATAAAATAAAATTAATGAAGTGAATTAAATAATATCATATTATTAAATAATATATTAATAATGTTTATTAAATACATAAAAGAGACAAGGGCAAAAATGTCAAGTTTTATAAAATTTAATGGATAAATTTATCATATTACCCCTAAAATGTCTTAGAATTTTAATCAAATCCCTATTCTACTCCTTTTAAATGTGATGCACTCATTTGTACATGTTGCTTTAAAACTTGTATTTTTGGTAAAATTACAATTCATATCCAAAGAAATGTATTATATAGTAGTATAGATTAACTATTTGATTATATAAAAACATGTTTATACATATTTAAATTTTAAACATACCATTGTCACGTACTCATATAAATTTAAAACCGAGTCAGCGAAGTAGAATAACCCACTAGTTTTCATTAACAAGTTTTTAGTTACTCACAGTCTCATTTTTTGTGTCCAACCTTTGCATTAGTGTGTCAAACTTTCAATTCTGATTCCATTTACATTGATTTGTCATGACTCATGATGATCACAGTCGCTTCTCGGTCAAAACGGACACTAGCACAACCTATAACCGAAAATGGAGACCATGAATAAAAAATGCAAAAAAGCATCGAAGAGGTAAAGACAATTGTCATATAGTACACAAAGAAAGATGGTCAAAGTCAACATCCGAATAATGGAGCATGAGAAACCAAACATCAACCAAAACTTCTAGAAAGGTCAGTCAACTCAAAAAAACTTTTTTAATAATCAAGAACTTGAATAAATAATGACACACGTGAATGGCGTTAATGTTTTCTTGGTTCTTTTTTAAAATAATCTTGACCAACTAAGGTGGCGATTTTCTTTTAAGTTCTTTTACGAAACATTCATTTCTCTACCCATGTAATATGAAAATCATATATTAGTTTTTTGTTTGGTTTATTTGTACATTATTTAACCCTAATTTTGAATACAACTTTTGTAAAGACTATTAGTTGATCTATTAACAAAAATATCTATAGAAACATATACCCAAATTACATAACATATAAGCCATACACAACTCATAACATTGTTATTTTATGATGCTTATTTCTATGCGAAATGCAACTATAAAAATGGTATACTCTACGCAACAGGCATACTTCCATATCCAATGTGTATAAGCTTGGGTAGCACCTAACATGGCTCATTTGACGACCCAGTATATAGATGTTACGAGTTTATTGGCAGATTTTGAAATCATTTTCACATAAGCTAGTTGTACTAAGTATGTTTGTTTCTATAATTACATGGTATATGTAGTTACTTACCAGGCATGCGCAATTATATAGCATGATGTAATTGTTTAGAATTTAATTACATAACATAATCATACAATACGTACACAATCACGTACCATCTTAAATTTTTTTTGAACAATACTAATATTATCCTCAAACTAAAGATAATAATTTTTATATTTTTATGGTTTGTTTTTTCTAGAAAGTAATAAAACACAAAATCTATAGTTAATAACATAAATGGGTTTTGTGTTTAGGCAAAATCTATACTAATAAATGATTACATGTGATGACACAAGTCTTCACCAGATTTCACCTCACAAAATATTTTTCGCCTAAATTTTTTTAACAAATTTTCCACAAATCATGCTATATTTCTTAATTAAAGTTTTTATTTTATTTTAATTTTTTTAAACGACAAGGGTGAAGTTTTTTTTTTATTTTTTTAACTACCTCAATCACCAACAACCACTTTAGGGATTTTAAATCTAAAATATCAATCATTTCAAACATTATTTAACTCTTTAAACCTTATGATCATAAACCCTTATTTTATATAATCGATTTAAAATTAAAAACGATAGAGTTTAAATATTTTTGTTTACATATTTGAATTATACATGTATAACTTATAACCCGTGTAATACAGGGTTAATAACCTAGTAACATATATTTGTATACAAAGCAAAAAAAAAAAAAGGTTTGGGATTTAAGATTTCATTTTGTAACGAATTTAGATAATAACATTAATAGATGTTAAAGTTTTCGTTTAGTTGAATGATGTCTTAGGTATTTCAAATATGAGCAACTAATTATGTAACTTAAAATGTTTAAAAGATTGTTTATGTATGATATATAAAATATTAGAAGATATATCTTTTAAAAGTTTACTACCCCCAAGTCCCAACTTAACCCTCTCCTCATTGTGTTTTCATGGTCACCATCATTGCTGGATAACTGTTAAAAATCCAAAATTTATCACCAAACACAATTTCTACGTCGCTTATGGGTTTTGCAGATTACAAGCTCAATACCAAGTGTATCTGTATGAATTTTAAAGATAACTACACTATGATCTTGTTCTTTAAAAGCCAAAGCTAAATGAAAACTAATAGAAACCCTACCAATCAATGCCAAAAATCAACCCACAACCTTCCTAATTTGCGGTTATAGGAGGCCAGAAAGTTTAATATGGTCGGTGGTGAGGAACTGAGGGTGCATAGGTGGGGACAGTTCATAGGTTGATCGTCGGTTTAATTTATGAATAATATGGTTATTTTATTGCATTGATGAACAAGATACAGAGCTAGAAGATAAGAACGTAACCCGTGGTGCAGCTTGAACATTACCGTAGGAGAGCAGGGGAGAAATTAATTTTTCTAAGGAGGACGAACTCGATATTTATATAAAAATTTATACCAACAGACCAAAAATTTACATTAATGAACTAAAAGTTAACACTAATAACAAAAAAAAGAGAGGGGGGGGACCCCCGACCCCTACTATCCTCTAGCGGTGAGAGTAACAACATACCAATTAACTAGCTACAATCTAAGAATTCTTTCTATTCTACATTTAAAAATACAAAAAATAAAAGTTAAATGCAAATACTTGAGATTATCTATAACCCATATGATTCGTAGTACCCTTTCCCCCGCAAGATGGACGGTCAGTTTATGAGTCTAGTCTTGAAAGAAAGTGTATCATAGTTTGGACGTAATAATGGTTTAGTTAGTATGTCGGCTAGCTGATCATCACCGTCGATATGCATAACTCAGAGTGACCCATCTTGCACCCTTTCTCTAACAAAAAAAAATCTAAAGCAAGATGTTTTGTTTTAAAAAGGAATATCGGGTTTGTCGAATAATGTGTAGCACTAAGATTATATAATATATGGTAGGTATAGTGTTAGATTTGAAGCCACATAAAAGAACTAATCCACTAGACTTCTGTTGTGGTTGATGTAAATGCCCTAAATTCAGGTTCTGTTGAGGAGCGAGCCAATCTAGTTTGACGCTTGGAACTTCATGCGTTGGGATTGGAGCCTAGATAAACTATATCATGTTGTACTCATGTATGTATCCTTATCCCACACCCATTCTAGATTAGTGAAGGCATGGAGATTGAGTGAATGGTGTCAGCAAAGCAATAGGACTTGATGCAAAACCAATATCTGACCGAGTGAGAGACAAATACTACATGGCTCCTACAAATGCCTAGTGGTTTATAAGGGAAGAGATAGAGTCAACACTATGCCGAGTGAGTGGATAGGAAGAAGAATTCAGAGTCAAGACCGGTTTATATTTGCTCATTTGGGCTCAAGAAAGAATGTTAAGAATATATTTGTATTAAGAGAGGAAAGACCATGTGAATGAGGAATAACCTCGACTCAAAGGAAGTAAGAAAGGTTTCCTAAATCTTTTAGAGAGAATTTAGAAGCAAGGTTGTAAATGAAGGTAGTGATTGTGGGGATTATTATGTAAATATTATGTAATCAAGATAAACTAGAATAAAGATTGGAGTTAGATTGTGTGGATGATAAAAGAAGAATCGATTATGGAGGGTTTGAATCCTTGTGGGTGTAGGTAATGTTTAAGTTCATCATACCATGCACGGGAGGATTGGAGAATCATATATGGCATGGTTATGTTTGCAAACATAAGAAAGGAATGAAAGATTGACAAAACCAAGGGGTTTGGACAGAAAGACATCTTCGTGTAAAATGCATTGAAGGAAGGTGTTGTTCATGTCTAGTCAGTTGTCTTAATATGCAGTTGTGAGAAATGACAAGAGATAGGACGAGTTGAAGAGTACACAGTTTAAGAACTAGGCTAAAAGTCTCAAAGTAGTTAATGTCGGGTTGTTGATTAAATTAAGCCTTTTGCAACTAAGCGGGATTTAAGGCGAACGACTGTACCATCAGACTTATGTTTTTTTTGACAAAAATCATTTGAAGCCAACAATATTTGAAGTGGAAGTGGAGGGAACCAAGATCCAAGTGTTTTTTTGTTTTAATAATTGAAAAGGTAAAAGAATAAATGTTGTCGTAGATCGGAGGCGAGTAGGAAGAGCCATTATACACACTCGTCTGTGAAAGTAACCACATGGCACTTGTCCTTTTGAAGCAACCATTAGAAACATTCTCATGTTGGTAATTATATGAGATATTAAGTGGATTATACATTTATATTAAACGAGAAGACCTCGAAATTTAACTCGACATGAAATTTTTACAAGCCAACTAGAATTGATTCGAAAATTATACGAGCTAATCTCGAACTAGCTTTTTTCTAATTATTTTCAAGAGCTATTACAAAACCCTTAAGCGACCCACAATCCCATATATACATGTTTTGAGCACAAGTCCAAATGCCAGCCTGCCCTTCCCATATGTGAATCTAAAAAATGTTGGAGGTGAGATGCATTTCCATTTGTGCACGTCTCCAAGGGCGCCAAAGTACAAAGTTTTTAATATTATTATTATTAATATAATCTAGCACATACCATTTGTAACAAGTGTATCAATGACTGCTATAAGTGGTGAGTATGTGTAAAATGTAGGGTGTTTTATAATGTTAGAGGGAAAATTAAGTTTGTGTGAAGGATGAACAAAAAAAGCTAATGTAGAAGCTGAATAAGTTTTTTTCTAAAGGAAAATTAGATTTTAATAATATAAACTATATATTGACATACCACTAACAATTCAATCAATATCAATCACATTTTATAATTTTGTTAATAAAATAGTTCCAGTCTAATTGGTTGCTAACTGCGTTAGTTTTTTTATTACGTATCATGTGACGTGACTCGTGATGTGACGTATAATATAGTTATAATTAAAATTTAAATATTTTAATTAATTTTTTTGAAAGATCATTTACTAACGTTATTTAACGTAACACTTTTATTGCTGGTTAAGTAGCTTGTAGACAAATAGACACATAAATTGAGTGATATATTTATATTTTTATTTAAATTATGTAATATGTCTTGTCACACACCATGTCATGGGCAACGACATGTGATACGTTATAAAAACTAACAAAGTTAACAAACAATTAGATTGAGAATATTATAAATAATAAAATCAAAATTTAAGATTAAGATTGACCAAATTTTTAATTAAGATTGACATTTGACAATGGCGAATAATTCGGATTACAAAAATCCAAATTTCATTTTTTAAATATATATACGAATGACGGTCTAGCATCGTGGATGTTTTAATTATGAATATCTTTTATGTCGAAAAGTAAGTTATATAGTAGTCAAGCACCATTTATAAATACGAGAAATATTCAAATAAAATATCATCTAAAACTAAAAATTAGTTTCAATCCTTAATTTTCTTAATCAATGGTTGATATCAACGTTACAAAAAACTTTGTTAAATGTATATTTTATAAATAAACACTTTTGTTTACATTTTGCAAGTTTTCTGTTTCTTTTAAATGTTTATAACTTTTATGTATGACTTTGTTTATTTTTTTACAAAAATTACACCATAAAAACGATTTTTTTAATCTTTAAAACGAGTACAATATTGGTAGATAAAAAGATAATAATTTTACATTTTTAAGTTTATATATCGTTATTATGTCTTTAATACAATTTATTATGTCATTTTGTTAGTTTTTGTTTTTTTAATACTATTTTGTTCTCTAAAATGATGAATTAAAAATATATAATGATAAATAACATCACCGTGTATCTTTAATATGTATAACACAATAATAAATAACTAATTAATCTAATACATTAAAAATAATGATAAAAAATATAATGTCTCATTGTATTTTTTATCATAATTGTGTTATCTTCAACACTATAAAATTTAAAAATAATACATTGGTGAAATAATATCATTGTGTAATTCTAATCATAAAATACAATAGTATATAACAAGAAGGTTATACAATCATAACAGATATGGGTTTTAAAAATTCTATTGGTAAAAGTATATCATCGTGTACTTATAATTTTGAAACACAATGATAGATAACAATTCTACATAATCTATAGAAATAATGATAAAAATAACAGAAAATGATTTAAAACATGAAACACAATAATAAATACGTACAACAAATGATGTATAATATAAGACACAATAAATATACAAGACAAAATAAACTGACGTATTTAACACAATGATCAAAATAACATTATTTTAAAAAATAAAAAAAAGACATGTATCAAACTTAAAATCCTTATCATACCTTTTAGATTAAACTAGTATTAAGCTCATCACGTTAGACGAGATGCGTAAAACCGTGTCAAGTAGCACTAATATCATATCACCATCAACCATTAAAACCAGAAAAAACTTATATTAAAAATAAATAATTACAAAAATATAAAACCAAATAAAAAGTAAAACCACACACGTGAAACGTAAAATATAAAAACATAAGTCGGCCAAGGACTATTGCAATGAAGATGTTAAAAAGAAAAAAATAAGCATAACAATGTTGAATCATATATGTACGTTACGACATGTTAACTCTAAAAAATTTGGCCGTAAATCAAAACATTTGTGAAAAATGAAAAGTATAGAAGACTAAACTTGAAAGTAAATATATGTAAAGGTTAAATTGTGAAATATATAAAAGTATTAGGTTACAACAAAAAGTTAAAAGGAAAAAAATATATATACAACCTATTTGTTATGTATATGGTATAACAATTAATACATTTACAAGTTGATAATTAGTATTATTAAATTTTTTTTGATACAACTATACCCTAAAAATAAATAGAAAAAGAATTTTGATAGTCAAACAGCATAAATTAGTCAAACATCATTTAAAAATGCATAACAAAGCAGTTATATATGGTAGTCAAACATCAATTAAAAATTATATTATCCCAACTCTTTTATTAGTCGGTTAGAAAGAAAAATAATATTGCTCCGGTATAAATTACGAATCGTTGTCTCCGTCGTCATGAGTTCTTCGATCTGACGCGACTTTTTCTCCTCACCCTTAATTAATATAATATAACACCACCACTTTCATTCAACATTCTC
This sequence comes from Flaveria trinervia, assembly GCA_025506515.1. Lineage (NCBI taxonomy): Eukaryota > Viridiplantae > Streptophyta > Magnoliopsida > Asterales > Asteraceae > Flaveria > Flaveria trinervia. The sequence goes on from CM046448.1 coordinate 15,060,961, forward strand.
CATCAATAATAATATCCTTCATTCAACATTCTCCATCAATACATCATTGATCATACATACCTGCATATTCATACAATCATCTTATCGATCTTTATATGATACAAACGCTAGAATTAAGATGATGTGGAAGTGTGTCAATCCGTTTGTAAAACATGCAGACCGACGACGAAATGACGATGAACTGTTATGGCATAGGAGTTTGAAGCCTCACGCCTCCGGCGACTTCTCCATCGCCGTTGTTCAAGCTAATTCTACCCTTGAAGACCAAAGTCAGGTGTTTACGACTCCCTCTGCAACGTACGTTGGTGTGTTCGATGGCCATGGTGGACATGAAGCTTCTCGGTTCGTTAATCGCCATCTTTTCGGTTTGATCAACAGTAAGTTGGCTTGAAATGACGTTGCTTGATTCCTATGTTTTTAACTAGTCGATGTGATTTGATGATCATCATTAGTTGTGCTATAATCGAATAAGAAACCAAAAAGATTTAAGAAATAAACACTAGAAATCATTAACTTTTACAAATCAACACCATTCGATTTTTTATTTTTTTTGCTATGAATGCATATCCCCTGGAATAATCAAATCTATAGAAGTTTGTACAGATGATTCTATGTGTATTCATGTGTAGTTCATCTTTTGTAGAATATGCAGCACAGGAAGGAAGAATATCTACAAATGTGATAAAGAAGGCATTCAATGCAACTGAGGAGGGTTTTCTTCAAACAGTGAAGAACTCGATGCAAATGCGATCACATATGGCGAAAGTTGGATCATGTTGTCTTGTTGGTCTTATTTCAAATGATGAATTATATGTCGCGAATCTCGGGGACTCGCGAGTGGTTCTTGGCAAGAAAGTTGTAGAAAAGGGAAAAACAAGAGTGGTTGCAAAGCGATTATCGAGTGATCATAACGTCTCGTTACTCGAGGTGAGGAACGAGGTTGAAGCACAACATCCTGATGATTCACAGGTTGTGGTTTATGGCCATGGTGGATGGAGAATCAAGGGTATAATTCAGGTACAAAGTTGATTTCTTTTTGCAATGATAATAAGTAACATATGATATATGCATGTTAGTTTGCTTTATTCAAGATCAAGATAATGGTAGTTTGCTGGTTAAGGTATAGTTTAGGTGCATAATTTTTGTTATTGGGTTTATATTTGGTCCAAATATAAGTGGGTTAACTTCCTACTTCCAGGAAACACATGTTAACTCGATATCCGGGCCATCGTGTAAGGGTGCACACGAGACTACACGAAGATCTCCATGTTCGACATGTCATGGCTCCACAGATGATATGTTCTTCTATCTTTTTCTTTTGTTTATCAAGAATTCAGCGAACCAAACATTGCCGTAGTTTTGTGTTTTGTAAAGAACTGACGTGTATGAGCCGACCTGACCCACCCATTAGATTGATATATGTTTCTTATCTCTTATTCCATGAACTTTACACTGACGTGTGGTAGTTTTTTTTAATAGGTTTCAAGATCAATAGGTGACTTCTATCTGAAGAAACCCGAATTCATGAACAGGGATCCATACCTTATGCAATACGGAAACAATGTTCCTCTAAAAAGACCTGTGTTGACAGCAGAACCTTCCATCATCTGCAGAAAGCTTAGGCCTCAAGACTTATTTCTGATATTTGCTTCAGATGGGCTTTGGGATTACCTGAGTGATGAAGAAGCAGTAGATATCGTGCGTAACCAGCCACGACGGGTAAGTTAGCTGAGCCAAAAGCTGAGGTGGCAAAATGGGTTGGTTCGTTTGACCCGAAGCGCTGTAAATTTATTTATAAATAAATAATATGCCAAATATGATTTACAAAAATTATATTATCTCAATGACAGTGTTCACGCTGCAGGGGATAGCTAAAAGATTAGTGGAAGCAGCCCTTTACAAGGCTACAAAGAAGAAGGAACTGAGATACAATGACATCAAGACAGTCGAATAGGGCTTAAGACGTCGTTTCCACGATGATATCACAGTCATAGTAATCTTTCTTGATCAACACAAAAGGTTGGCCAAGGGTACTAAGCTGGGCTGCACAAGTGCCCCTCTTGAAATTTTCTCGTGTAAGGAAGATAAACACACCCGTTTGGTTCAACAGTCGTGATAAAAAACCCGACCTTGTTTTGACTCGTTTAAACATCCAAGATTCATCGGTGTTAGAAAAGTGTTTTTAGGGTTTTTATGTAGGTTCTTCAACTTCTAAGTTGTAACATCATATTATTTGGTTCATTTCTGGTCATTGATTGTTAGTATAGATTTTGAAAAGTGGTAAAGCCTTTGTGTATGTTATACCTAAAGGTTTAGACAATACAACATCATCTCAGTTTGTATATCATGGACATGAACACTCAATCAGTTTAGAAGTGACATATTTTTTACACACATCTATACACCACCTTAATTCGAATGCTTCATTATACATCTGCACAACACCGATAAACTCTATCAAAACCTTTATAAACAAGTCATCCTCTAACACCCCATCTCAGCTAGATTAACAACGTCATTCAATAAGTGCTTAAATCATTTTACAACTTTAAATGTACTATAAAATTATGTTGATTACATTTACTGCTTCAAATGTATCTTTTAACTCTCGAGCATACGTCTGTATTTTCCCAACAATCCTGATAAACTAATGTACAGAAACCACCACAAGTAAGCTTGAGCAAATTGCCTAATGAACGGATAATAGGTAATAGACAAGTATACCCGTGCTATCTCAAAGAAATATTTTTGTTATCAAATAAAAAGGCTTTAAATGTAATCATTTTCCTAAACATATAACTTACATACATATATCATAACATGTTATCGGATATTACCTGAAGTCCATGTTGTTTAATTAATTAACATAGGTGATGCAGGGTAGCTAGCTCATACGTTCATGTGGGAATCGATGTGTCATATTGGTTTGGTCGAAACTGATAAGTTATAAAAAAACAACTAATATATACAGTAGAAAAAATCCTGGCTCCATCTCCGTGCTCGTATCATATTGGTTTGGTCGAAACGACTTCTTAGTTCACTTGTGGACTTTGTACAATAAATTTGACATTTTTCACGAGACCGTTCAAGGAATGAATGGTCACAACGAATGGAATATGGTACAACAATATATTCATAAATAGTCCATTTCAAGTTTCTCCGTCCAAAGTTCTAACGATTCAACAGATTTTCACATTGGTTTGAGTCTTGCAAGATTCACCCTGGTACAAATGCTCGTATTGGTTCACATGGTTCGTATCGATTTAAATCACAATGGTTCATTTAAAGGTTGTAATAGTTTGTTGCCTTTCATATTGCACCTACCTACAAATTGTTGCGCTAGCTCACCCTAAAGCAACAAGTAATAGAGTATGCTTGTTGCATTATTATATGTATACTTAGGCTATAATTTAAAGCCCCCAAACCAACATCCACTTCGTTTTCTTAAAATGAATATTCATGTCATTGACAAATACGTCCTAATATTAACTCAAGGTCCGTTTTGGTGGTCTAAATAAAGATTACTTATAACATTAATAATGTCATAGATGATCAACGTGTACCCCTTTTGAGCCTGTTGGTAATTTGCAACTTGTATTATAGTTCAAGGACTATATTTGAAACATGGTTATGCTATAAGTACAAGCTTTTTATTTAGCTAAATGGTGTCACAAGAAAAAATGGAGATAAATGAAAATGTCTCAAAGCTTGTGAAACCTTCAATACCAACTCCACCCACCCTTAGTAACTATAACATCTCTTTCTTTGATGAGAAACAACCAAACATGAATGTGCCTTTGATTCTCTACTACTCTACACCACATAAGGAACAAAATGATATACAATCCAACATCTTTAACCATTTAGAGGTTTCATTGTCAAAAACTTTAGCTGATTTTTATCCATTAGCCGGGAGATACATGCGTTATGGTTCGTGTATTGATTGTAGTGATCAAGGCGCTCTATACATCCAAGCTAAAACGAACTTTAAACTCTCGGAGTTTCTAGGCTTGGAGTCGAAGCTAAAACTGGATATGCTACAAAATTTCCTCCCGTGTGAGGTTAGTAAAGCTGGTGAAATCGATGACCCCTTGTTATCCGTTAAAGTCACGACTTTCGAGTGTGGTGGAGTTGCCATAGGTATGTGCATTTCACATAAGGTTGCAGATGTGTCTGCCTTTGACACATTTATTAATAGTTGGGCTGCTAGAAGCCACGAAATAAGCAATGAATTAGAATTATCAGAAAAGTGTTCTCCTGTTTGTAGTTTCGCCCATCTTGTCCCAAAAATAGATATACTTAATGATCAAACTGTCTTTAATTCATATAGAGTGAATTGTGCTTTGCGAGTCTTTTCGTTTAAAGGGACCGCGATAACAAACTTAAGAGGAAAACTCATGAATGATCAGGATAATATTATTAAGCATAGGCCTTCAAAGGTACAACTTATTGTGGCACTATTATGGAAGGCCTTTGTGGACATAGATAAAGCAAATGGGCAATGGAAGACATCTTTTGTTTGCCAAGCAGTTAACTTGAGGAATTTGGTATCCCAAGAAAACATTTCTGGTAATTTTATAACTGTAGCTAATGCGCGAATTGAGCTTAGCGAGGTGATTAATATTCAAGTTTTACTAAATCTCTTGCATGAATCAATTAGCAAAATAAAGAGTGATTATGCTACAGTAATATCACATTTTGAGAAAGATTATGAGGTTCTATCAAAACCATATTGGAGTTTAATGAAAGTATAACCAATAACGATGTAACTGTTACGGGTTCAGTTCTTGGTGCAGATTCTCATTCTACAATGCTGATTTTGGTTGGGGTAAGCCGGTTTGGCGAAGCATAACGAATATGAAAATCCCGAACCTTGTGATCATTATGGATGATGAAGAAGGTGATGGGGTGGAAGCATGGGTTCACTTGGAAGAAGATCGAATGTGTGAGTTAGAACAAGATCCCAATATACAAGCATACAAGGACAATTAGGCTCTGAGTTTTGTGTGGCTCCTCAAGTAATGTAATAAAAATATGTATGTTACTATCTAATAATTGAATAAAAAGAGTAAATTTACCCTCGTGTGTTGTGATGGATGGAGCCGTACTGTAGTTATCTAACGGTGCTGATGTTCTTCGTTCGGTATTATCTCATTCTTCAGTGTTAATAAATACTCCATCTTGAATACAACAATGTTTTTAACAAAACTTACGATACCCTACAATACCCTTAGAAATATCAAATCTTGAATACAACTCAGTTTCAAACAAATCATATACCAGTACTTCAAAAAAAAGTTAAACATAATCAAAAGTTATTTTCTTAAAAAAAAATAAATTAGGAACAAGTTAATCGGCTACAAAAGTACATTGTATCGGAACATTCAAAGTTTAAGGTTTAAATTTGAATGAGGTCACACATGTTAGGTTTCTACTGACATTAAAATTGAATAAAAACATATGTAGAAATACGTTTGTCGCAAAGAAACATTCAAAATTTCATAATGTTATTTATTAGATGTCATTACAAAATAAATTTTACTTATGAGTAATAATGTTAAAACATACTTTTTTTGAATAAGTTAGTTTTGAATTATATATAATTCAAATATTAAATTTCATAATGTTATTTATGTCTAAACGTAAATATATAACCATTGACATGTTTAAAATTCAATGAAACATTATATATTAAAAGTTATAATAGAAAATAAACACTTAAAACTAATTATAGTAATAAGATTACATGTCAATTAAATTTCAACTTAAAAAACAAATCCAACATGTTTCGAAACCAAGAAAGAGAAACCTAAATATGTACCAACTACCAAGTATCGAACCAAGGTGATGGTTTTCGTTGTTAAGGCCCAAATCTACTGTGCCAAGGCTTCAAGTTTGTTCAAGTTTTGTATTTCTATACCAGTGGGCCTGGTCCGCATTACTTGACGTAAATTGTAAAACTTGAAAGGCTTAATTCTGATAATCTGATAATTTATAGGTTAGTTTTTAACCATTCGAAAAAAGTTCATCCTCGATTGCTTATAGAAAGTGTTACAGGAAAAATATTATAAAAAAATTAATTTCTTGAAGCAAAAGAGAAAATAGCGAGTGAGTAAATGATAAATTTATCATAGCTAACGAGCTATATTGTAAAATAGTTACCAGAAAATGAAAGAAACTTTATTAAAGTTTAGAAGATTAAGTGCAAACTTTATTAAATGGTAAATTTATTATAGTTAACAGGTTATACTGCTACTATTGGGTAGCCTGAGGGTTGACACGGGCATGAGGGTAATGTTCGAGGTATGCCATCTGGTAAGACTTGTATCAAAAGACATAAGAAAAATGTCCAAAATATGACATGACTCCATTCCTAGCCAACTAGAAAGGGTTGGCACGAGCATGAGGAAGCGCCCGAATTATACTAACAAATAAGGATAACAAATCATCCATAACGTAGTTGCTAACTAGAATAAATAATATTTTTTGTCCATACGATAATACCTTGTGACATAAGTAGATAATGTCACGGATTTAATTTATAACGGTGAGTTTCTATAATTTATTTTTCAAAAATAGGATTTGATATTTTTGTTAATTGATAATAATTGTAAAATTATCAAAAAATAGCATATGTGATATGTCGATACTTGATATGATGCTTGAGGTCTGCTTGTACAATTATGTTTTAGCCAATGCATTTTGTATGCGTAGTCTGCTTAAGTGAACATATCGTACTTACTATTTCCTATGTGTTTGTCATGCTTGTATATGCTTGATGCAATAGTTAATAATATGTGTTTTGAATAATGCCATGTTTATTAGCTCAACAACTTTATGGTAAGTCCCAAATATTTTTATGGGCATACATTTTAGGTGTCAAGTGAATGTAGAGATATAATATTACGAACTCGCTTATGAGAAATAGAGGTCTAGAGTGTTACTGAAAATTTAGTTCTCTAGTATCGTTAAACCGATGTAATATTATTGTAAAATAAGACAAATGTAATATATGTTATGATATATAGTTAAAGCTAGACTTCTCTTGTAACTTTCTACGATGTGTTTTGTATATTAGATACATAATGCCCCCCAGGATATATCCTGAAAGGTAGGCGTTATAGTTGTCGTGCTGAGGGTTATACCTCCGCCCTTTTATAAGATACAAAAGTGTATGATAATATATGTATATTAATACAATTTTACAATATGTGCTTATCTAAGAATCTATCATATATAAAAAAATCTTATTATAAAACTAGAAAACCTTTTATGGAGTATAGACTAGCCAATATGAGCGACTCAATAATTTTAAGGTATCAAGCGAGATAAAAATTTATGGGCTTTTTTCAAATAGGTAGGCTCAATACAGATGAGTCAAGAAAATAATATGTTATGATAAAGAATCAATAAACTAATTAAAATTATAAAAATATGCATACTAATATGATAAGTAATAAGGATGGAAAGACACGAAGATGTACTAAAGTTGCAACGACTACTTAGTTCTTGAAGAAAAGAAGTTCTTTTAACCTTGGTGTTAGGCTACATTTTGATTAATTTATAATACTAAGTTGGATGATTTGACCTAGGGGTGTCATTTTTACCCGAACCCGAATACCTAATCCGATTATACTCTAACCGAACCCGATTAAGGCATAACCCGAAAAAACCGAACCCGATTACAATCAAACCCAAATATGAAATTCTTATTTAAATTGGTCATTGGGTTGTGTTTTGGCAATTCGGGTTGACCCGGATAACCCAAATACCATATCGTCATAATTGAAAATCCATATTTCATATTTTAGGATTTCAATATATGTTATATGTTTTTAACTTTTTATGAACTCGATCAATCATTCTATCACTTTATTTTCAATTGATGACATAAATTTTAAACTCGATCGTTCTATCAGTCCATCTTTCATACTAAACCCTCTAAACCGATAACAAACAAGGTATAGTGATTCCATATTTGAGCATTATCATATATTTGTTTTAGATATATGTTTGTTACTCCTTGTACGTCCGAACTTAATAACATAAAGGAAAAACGTTGTATAGGCCTAGTAACGTGTTATTGTTTTACCTTTGTTCGAGCAATAATAGTTATGATGATTGGTTGTGTCAAGCGTATGTTCGAGCAATATGTGGATTTAGAAGTTGATTTTGTTTTTTTTTCAACTATGACTACCAAACTTGTTTGTGAAGAGATGCCAAATTCAATTACCAAACCGGAACACTTTAAAGTATGTTATCTTTTATTTGTAAATTTACAAGTGGACCAAACTGATTACCGATTAACCCGACCCGAACAAACCCGAAAACCAAAAACCGAATACCGATTAAATATAGTTTATTTGGTTTGGTCTTTGGGTTGATTTTCTACATCTAAAAAACCAAGGAACCCGATCCGAAGAACCCGAATGACATCCTATTTTGACCAATAAAAATATTTGATTTTTTAAACCTAGAGGGTTTGTTTAGTTAAATCACCATATTATATCAGGTAAAATGATTATAAGAAAACATGTAATTGAACAATAAACTTAAAATATTATTATTCTTATTATTAGCTTTGGTCGGTGGGGCATTTTTTTTTGTTTTAATTTTTCTTTTGTTTTTTTGTTTGTTTTTTAATTTTTTTTCTTTTTTTATTTGTGTTTTAATATGGTTTGTTTTGGGTGTGGGTTCGATTTTTTGTGGGGTTTGGGAGTGAGGTTTTTTTGTTGGTTTTTTGTGTCCGGACACGTCTCTTTGAGGTGTGTTTCGATTATGTTTGTTGTCGTCGTCTTTCTCTGGGTTCCTATTTTCTTTTTTTCGTTATCGATACCCTGACGATACTCGCTATTAAGGTTTGGGTTTTCCTTTTGTTTGCTTTTTTCGGGGCTTTGGTTTTCGTCGGTTTTCTATTTTTGACTGTCGCCTTTTTGCAGCTTTGATTTCCGTCTGTTTTGTGTATGGTGTTGTATTTTGATTTAGTTTTGGGTTCTAAGTATTCTTGTGTGTTATAGATTTAGGGTTTTGGTGTGCTTTACTTTATATGCTTTGCTGGTTTAGGGTTACGTTAAAACTCGCATAGTCGCGGCAACGCGCGGCAGAAAAAACTAGTTATTATAAACATGTATAAAAAAAGGTGAAAATACGAATATCATACTTGAGACTCTTATGTCAAGGGGTTACATGTTATAGTTAAATTATGATAGGAAACAATTAAATAACAACTTATATAAATATTACCTATACGGGGAAAGTGACTATAATGTTGTCACACATATAAGCTTACATACGAAATTGCTTAAAACTATTTCGTTTTGTTTAATTTGACATCAAAACTACATAGTTTTGTTATAGAATTCAAGCTACTTTCCTAAGTTCACTCAAACCGTATATTTGAATAGATTAAATTTTGAAAAATCGCTCTAACTTGCAACAAATATATATTATTTTTTGTTTTAGAATTTCCAACAGGTGTGGACTTGATTTAGTTGAATAAAAAATCAATTCATTGGTAGTAATTGTATTACACTACAAGAAGGGAGACTAATAGCGGGGGTTTGTCGCCTCTAATGAGTTGCCGGTAATAATTCGCCGCTATTAATATTATTAGCGGAGACTGTCGGCGCTATTTATGTTTGTTAAGAATTCGGGAAATGGGCTATTAGCGGCGACAAATATCGCCGCAAATAGTCCATTTTTGTTTTTTTATTTAACAAGTCCTCAAAATCATCACGGACACTGCTACTCTCTTCCATAACGTCTTTGATGACGTCCCCAATTTCATTTGTTAGCTCAACATCATCTACAACTATAACTTTAGGAATTAAACTTTCACCATGATAGATCCAATCCTTGTACGTCCGACACATGCCCTATATTTCTAAATAATTTTCATTTAACCCATCCTAATAATTGGTTATTCTGACATTTCCTATACGGACATCTATTCAGGCCATATTTGTCGATATTTTTTTCACCCATATCAAAAAAGAGCTGAATTCTTGCTAATACTCGGGTGATCTACGGTTCGGATTAAGAAGCCAACGTTTATCGACACACATGATTACAGGACTGCAATATAATTAAGATTTAAGTGGATGAATATTTATCTAGAAAACATGAATAAAAACTAAGACAATGAATATAGATTTAAAAGGGTAGGCTGCTATATCCACTTTTTGAATATTTTATCTCATATATGAATATGTATTACATGATTGTTTGTTTAAGAAAATTTGGCAGCATTTCCACTAAACTCCCAAGTATTACATATAGAGATATATACCCGAGGAGAAAAGAGAAAATAACAACCGAAATTTTCTTATACAAACAATCAAGTAATACACATTCATATTCTAAATGAGATAAAATATTCAAAAAGCAGTCCCAAAACGGGGACAATCCGAAATTGATTACTAAATTCGAGCGGGTGCTTCTAAGCTCGTGGTGATTAGAGTAAATTTGCGAAACCTAATAGCTAAAGATACATAACAATTAATAGCATATAAATAAGTTTTAATCAACAATATAAACATCTTTCAACCATTTAAACAAAAAATGTACATAAAATGCGTAAATACATATAACAATTTTCAACTAAATTTTAGGTAACTAAATACCAAATCCATCTACTTCAAACTTACAAGATATATAAATTTTTTTAAACTAAACATAAATACATATACTAATATTATCTTAATGTTCACCATCTTGAACTACTATAGTATCCACCTTATATGTTTTTAACCATTAAACATCAACATCTAAACATCACATCTAAACATCTTTCAATAATTAACAAAAAATCTAGATCAAATGCCCAAATACACCTAAACTCAACTAAAATTTAAACATCAAATTCTATTTATCAAATCCATAACAAGTACTCTACATCAAATATCCAAAATACCTAAATCCATCTTAATAGTTTATCATCTTTAACAATTTTAAACCATACATTAACATAAACAGCCACACCTAAAAATTACACAAATCCTACTAAAAATTGAGTTCAACCTACTTAATTTAAACACAAATCTAAACATGTTTCAACCCGACATTAACTAAAACAAACATAAATTTGTGTTTTACCCAAAGAAATTACCTTCAAGTTTGTGTTGAAACTAAAGGTATTAGCGGCGACGATGGTCGAGATCCAGAACAACAGCGGCGACGGTGGTGACCAGACTTTGAGGATGACGTTTAGAAGGTGGTGGTAGTCGGATTTTGAGAGTTGTAACCGTAGGTTGAGTAAGACGATGATCGGAGGTTGAGGAAGTTGATGACCGGAGGTTGAGGAAGTTGATGACCGGAGGTTGAGGAAGATGATGACTGGAGGTTGAGGAGTGGTGGTCGCGGATCGGTGTTGTCAAATGATGGTCGTCGGATGTGACATCCGTCATCACAAGGTCCGTCAATTAACGTGAATATCCGTTAACTTTTCTTTGATCCTTCATTCCTCATATTTATTAACTCCTTGTGAGGATATTCTACTTGCTTTATTATCTTTGAGCTTGTGTTTCCTTCGTGAACGTGTGCTATGCTTAAAACTTTTACAAATTTCATCGTTATTATCACAAAATATACCATTTTATATATAATCATTGTCATTAATAAAACCATTTTTAAGTGTCAATTAACATTAAATACATTTTTAACATTAATATAACAAACACTTTTAAAGTCGTTTTCAACCGAAACAAACTTTGGGAACTCGAGGGCTAAGTGCAGGGACCAAAATTGACATTTTGTAAACTTGGGATGGGTATAAAACCCCCCATTTCCTAGCCACTCTTCTTCACTTCTTCACTTCTTCTTCTTCTTCTCCACTTCACATCTCCTTCATCTTTGCACCAAAACCGCCCCCTTTCGTCTCGTTTTCGTCGTCTAGACTTCATCTACAACCTAGTCTACTCCATCCTTGCAGGTAGACGACCTTGGTTGTCCCTTTCTTGCTCGTTTTAAAGCTTTCCATTTCTAGGGTTTCGGGTATTCGGGTTCAACCCGAACACAAGAGGTCGTGTGGGTGCGTGTGATGTCTTTCTGCGTGCTGCTCTGTTTGTGTATGTTTGTAGTGTGTTTTTGGAAGTTCTTGTTGTGTAAACTCGTGCTCTCGGAGCAGCCAAAGGCTGCTCTACACTCCAGCAGTCGTGAACCTGCAGTTCAGGGGACTGGGTCTGTCATGCGACTGAGCCGTGCGACTGGGTGAGTCGTGTGACTAAGTCATGCGACTGTGTCATTTGGACGACTGAGTTGTGTGACTGGGGATGTCATGCGACTGAGTCGTGCGATCGAACGAATGTGTGTGATTGAGTCAATGCGGATAAATGTTGTGTGCTATTGAGTCATGCGACCGAATGACAAATGTGTGTGATATGGGTCGTAGTGGATCGGATGACGAAGTCAGCTCATTTCTTGCCGATCCGAGAAGACTACAAAATGGATAAATTGGTGAGATTGTACACAAAAGAGGTCATGACAAGACATGGAGTATCGGTGTCGATCATATCCGATCGCGACAGCCGATTTACTTCACGATTTTGGCAGACACTGCAAAGCGATGGGCACTCGATTAGATATGAGCACAGCCTATCACCCTCAGACAGAAGGCCAAAGTGAACGAACTATACAAATGCTAGAAGACATGTTGAGGGCGTGTGTAATCGACTTTGGTAGTAGTTGGGACACTCATTTACCATTGATTGAGTTCTCTTACAACAACAGCTACCATACGAGCATTGGATGTGCTCCATTTGAAACGTTGTATGGAAGAAAATGCAGATCTCCCGTTGTTAGGCCGAGGTTGGTGAAAGTCAGTTAATAGGCCTAGAGATCATTCAAGAAACAACCGACAAGATTTTCCAAATCAAATATAGACTAAAAACTGCTAGAGATCGCCAAAAGAGCTATGCCGACAACCATTGGAAGCCTCTAGAATTCAATATTGGAGATCAAGTCTTACTCAAAGTCTCTCCTTGGAAAGGAATTGTTCGGTTTGGAAAGAAAGGGAAGCTAGCCCTAAGATACGTAGGACCATTTGAGATTACAGAAAGAATCGGTCCAGGGGCTTACCGATTAAGGTTGCCACAAGAACTCAGCGACATACATGATACTTTCCACGTGTCGAACCTCAAGAAGTGTTTGGCTGATGAATCACTTCACGTACCAATTGAGGACATCAAGATTGACGAAAAGCTTCTTTTTGAGGATTGAGATCATGGATCGAAAGGTCAAGCAATTGAAGCGCAGTAGAAAACCAATTGTTTGTGTGAGATGGAATTCAAAACGAGGGTCAGAGTTTACTTGGGAACAGGAAGATCAGATGAAACTTAGATATCCACATCTATTCGAGGATGACACTCTTGGACCTAACTCCAGCTGAATTTCGGGACGAAATTCTCTCAACTGGGGGATATTGTGACATCCGTCACCACAAGGTCTGTCAATTAACGTGAATATCCTTTAACTTTACTTTGATCGTTCATTCCTCATATTTATTAACTCCTTGTGTGGATATTCTACTTGCTTTATTATCTTTGTGCTTGTGTTTCCTTCGTAAACGTGTGTTATGCTTAAAACTTTTACAAATTTCATCGTTATTATCATAAAATATACCATTTTATATAAAATCATTATCATTAATAAAACCATTTTTAAGTACCAATTAACATTAAATACATTTTTAACATTAATATAACAAACACTTTTAAAGTTGTTTTCAATCGAAACAAACTTTGGGAATCGGGGGCTAAGTACAGGGACCACAATTGACATTTTGTAAACTTGGGATGGGTATAAAAACCCCCATTTCCCAGCCATTCTTTTCACCTTCTTCACTTCTTCTTCATTCTTCTCCACTTCACATCTCCTTCGTCTTTGCACCAAAACCGCCTCGTTTTGTCTCGTTTTCGTCGTCTAGACTTCATCTACAACCTAGTCTACTCCATCCTTGCAGGTAGACGACCTTGGTTGTCCATTTCTTGCTCGTTTTACTGCTGTCCATTTCTAGGGTTTCGGGTATTCGGGTTCAACCAGAAACAATAGGTCGTGTGGGTCGTGTGTGATGTCTTTCTGCGTTGTGTTGGCTTCTTGTTTGTGTGTGTTGTAGTGTGTTCCAGAAGTTCTTGTTGTGTAAAACTCGTGCTCGGAGCAGCCAAAGGCTGCTCTACACTCCAGCAGTCGCGAAGCTGCAGTTCAGGCGACTGGTCTGTCATGCGACTGAGCCGTGTGACTCGGTGAGTCGTGCGACTGTGTCATGCGACTGTGTCATTTGAATGACTAAGTTGTGCGACTGGGGATGTCATGCGACTGATCGTGCGATCGAATGAATGTGTGCGATTGAGTCAATGTGGATGAATGTTGTGTGCGATTGAGTCATGCGACCGAATGAATGTATGCGATTGTGCGTGCATCGCACGACTGAAGGCCAATCGTACGAATGAAGGTTCAGCGTATGAATGAAGCTGATTCGTACGAATGAAGGTTGATTCATGCGTATGGAGGTTAAGTCGTGCGATTGGGTGTCGTGGCCCCTTGTTATGCTTATACAACTTTTCAATCATTTACAAACATGGGGAAAAGTATGCTCGCCCGTTTTTTGTGTTGTACAACTTACATACAATTTACATACTTGGAATCAACGTGCTACTGTTTTGTGAGTAATACATGCTTGAGTCTGTTGTGTGGTTCTTTCTTACAACCATTTAATTCCAGTATGGAACCGACGGATAGGTATTGGTAGTACTACTTGGTTGACACCCCCACCCTCGTTGTTGGTATACTAGTTAGTACCAACAGTCGCCAGGAATGGGCCTTGCGTGAATATATTCCGACAAGATTTTTTGTGTACGTCGTTAGGTTTGGTTGTAAAGCTCATATCATGTGATTTTGCTTACTTATAACAGTATTCACGATATTCCGCAACAACATTTATACAACATCAATTACTTATTTACTTTCAAACCTGCGAGCTCACCAACAATTTTGTTGACCATTTTGAGCATATCTTTTCAGTGATCATGCTATTGAAGATCTAGGTGTACTGCCTTAGCGGAGACCCTAGGGTGCATTTTGTGGCTAAACATTGCCTTTTGGAACATTATTGTAGTTTGCTTTTAAACAACATTATACATTTGTAACTTGTTCCCGGGTTGTGAGAATTGCATACAATGTTATCATCTTTGTTATGTGAATCATTTATCATGTTTATGCTTATGGCTATGTTGTCGTGAATATTGACTAAACACGACACAAGTCCCTTGTTGTCGGTGTCGTCATGACACGCTTGTCATTATTTATTATATTGCATCTCTATCGTTTACCATGTGGTATGACGATCCCGTCTCGTTACATCCCCGTGTTTATGCTCTCAGCGGGGGTGTGACAGACTCGTATCAGAGTCATTGGTTATAGAGAATTAGGCAATTCACTTGACTTAGACTATAACCTAGGAACCTTCATGTAGATTTGCATGCTAGGGCTGTGTGCATTATATTCGTGTATGTGTTCCTTATGCTTGATTCGCTTATCTATCTGTTTCGTGATCTTTTCCACCGTATGAGAGAGCCCTTGTGCTCACTCTTTTTGGGATGCTTCTATTGGATCTTCCGTTCCCTCTGCGCGCCGAGTTGGTTTATCAAACCCGGTATTAAACCCGAAGAGATCTCCACAGATCATGCTATTGCGCTTGACCTTGGACATTGAGAATTACCCTAAGGAGGTTATGTCTGAAGCCTCGAAAGAGGAAGAAATAGACAACCTTCACTAGACTAACGTGATTATATGCATGGGTTTGCAATTACTATGATGGATTATTGTTGGGACATTATCGATTTATGGTGTGAGAATTACATGACTTGTATGTGATGTGTGGTAACCACAAGTGTGATGTTAACTTAGAATGCTGGACCTTGATGAGTAGTATGGTTAATATGCTTTGATATGGTTAAAGCTTATGTGTTTACTACTTCTATGATTAGAGAATGTGCTCGAAGAGTTACCCGTAGCAACAGTGGCGGAAGTGAAGCCCCGAGGGGTAGAGGCAGAGCAAAGTAGAGCACCAAGAACAGATGATGGCCCTGCCAGCAACAATCAGGGGATAGGAAAACGCTGATGTGGAAGCTCTGATCGCTCAACACTGGCCGCACTGATCCTGACTATTGTGCCCAAGTGAGCGATGCTCTTCAAAATCCCCACCCCCACGGGGTTGGTGGCAACAATAATGAGGATAATGGAAACCCGACTGGGAACGAAAGCAATCTGAGACCGGGAATGGTGTACAACCAGTAATAAGACTGGGGTTGTTAATGCTAGAAGGGGGTGTTCGTACAAGGAGTTTGTGGCCTACAAACCGAAAGAATTTGATGGAAAGGGCGGAGCTATAGCCCTGAACAGATGGCTTGAGAAAATGGAGGCAGTAATTGACATCAGCGAGTTCCTCGACAGCCAGAAAATCAAGTATGCCATGTGTTCTCTACAGGGCAAGGCACTAACTTGGTGGAACACTCAGATACATGCTAGGGGAAGAGAGTCAGCTATGCAAATGTCATGGGATGAGTTTAAGGCACTGATCACTGAGGAGTACTGTCATCTCAACGAGATGCAAAAACTGGAGCTTGAATTCTGGAATCATGCTATGGTGGGGGCTGGGCACGCCACTTACACTGATCATTTTCATGAGTTGGCAAGATTGGTTCCACATCTGGTCACTCCAGAATCAAAGAGGATCGAGAGGTACATTTGGGGACTTGCGCCTCAAATTCGAGCGATGGTAACAGCAGCTGCTCCTCCTACGATTCAGAGCGCAATTCTGAAGGCTTGATGAGATGGTGAGAACAGGATTATTGGAAAGGGGAGCAGAGAAGAGAAAAGATGTTGGGGAAACGAGACGGTCGAGTGCCGGGAAATTTGATAAAAGGGCCAAGACAACCAGAAACTTTGTGGCCGTGACACAAGGCAGGAGAGAGTATGTAGGGCCACACCCCAAATGTGATAGGTGCAACTTCCATCATCCCCCAGCAATGCCATGCTGGGTGTGCGCGAACTGTAGACTCCCGGGGCATCTAGCAATGATTGCAGAACGACGCTGAATCTGGTGGCACTAGTCAACGCGGTTAACCCCGTCGGGAATGCCAGGGGCTGTTATGAGTGTGGAAGCCCTAATCACTACAGAAACATGTGCCCCAGACTGAATCGGGCGCCGGGTCAACAAGGGAACAACCAGTAACCGGTGATGGCCATAGCTGGAAATCAAGGCCCGGGAAATCAAGGGAATACAGCTTGGGGACGTGCATTCGTCATTGGAGCCAACGATGCCCGTCAGGACCCGAATGTTGTCACGGGTTCGCACTTACTCAATAATCACTTCGCATCTATATTGTTTGATACTGGAGTAGACAATAGTTTTATATCTTCTAAGTTTGTGCAATTGCTTGATTTGAGTCCTAGTAGGCTAGAAACTAGCTACTCTGTAGAAATGGCCAACGGTAGGGTTGTCCAGGCCGATGAAATTATTAGAAAGTGCTCGTTGATATTGGAGGACCGTGCCTTCGATATAGACTTGATACCCTTTAAGTTAGGAAGTTTCGATGTGATTATGGGAATGGATTGGTTATCGAAACACGGAGCTGAGATTGTCTGTCGGGATAAAGTGGTACAAATCCCCATGCCAAACGGGGAGGTACTCAGAATTCAAGGAGAACGACCGGGAAAAAACTTAAAGCTTATCTCCTGCATGAAAGCACGCCGAAGTTTACGAAAACAATGCTATGCTTTTCTGGCTCATGTGGTAGAAAAGAAGGAAGAAGTGAGGAAACTGGTAGATATTCTAGTAGTACGGGACTACCCAGATGTATTTCTTGATGACTTCCTGGTTTGCCTCCTCCACGACAAGTGAAATTTCGTATAGAGTTGGTTCTTGGAGCTACACCGGTAGCAAGACACCATACTGGTTAGCACCGTCTGAAATGCAGGAATTATCTAGTCAATTACAGGAACTACTGGAGAAGGGATTTATTCAGCCGAGTCACTCACCGTGGGGAGCACCAGTATTATTCGTCAAAAAGAAGGATGGGTCCCATTCCGCATGTGTATCGATTACCGTGAGTTGAACAAGTCAACCGTGAAGAATCGGCATCTCTCCCAGGATCGATGATCTTTTTTACCAGCTGCAAGGAGCTTTGTATTTCTCCAATCGACCTTCGTTCCGGATATTATCACTAAGGTTTTCGAGGAGGACATACCGAAAACAACGTTAGAACTCGTTATGGGCACTTTGAGTTCTTGTCATGCCATTTGGGTTGACTAACGCACCAGCTGTGTTTATGGACCTAATGAATCGGCTGTGTAAACCTTACTTGGATAAGTTTGTGATCGTATTCATAGACGATATACTTATCTACTCACGATCGAAAGAGGATCATGAAGAACACCTTCAGGCAATTCTGGAACTGTTACGTGAAGAGAAACTTTTCGCCAAGTTCTCGAAGTGTGAATTCTGGTTGCGGGAAGTGCAGTTTTTGGGTCATGTGGTTAACGAGGATAGGATTCATTAGATCCCGGCAAGATCGAAGCGGTGAGAAATGGAATACACCCCAGACGCTTCAGAGATACGGCAATTCTTAGGATTGGACGGGTACTATCGTCATTTCATCGTGAATTTTTCAAAGATCGCTCAGCCGTTAACGCTACTGATGCAGAAATACAAGAATTTTGATCGGGGACTGCACAAGAACAAGCGTTCCAACCGTTGAAAGAGAAGTTGTGCAATGCACCAATTTGTCACTCCCAGACGGAACTGATGATTTTGTGGTATACTGCGATGCTTCAGATCAAGGGTTGGGATGTGTGCTAATGCGAAGGATAAGGTGATTGCCTACGCTTCACGACAACTTAAGGTGCACGAAAGACTATACAACCCATGATTTAGAGTTGGGCGCTGTAGTATTTGCACTTAAAATATGGAGGCATTACCTGTATGGAACCAAATGCATCATCTACACAGATCATAAGAGCCTCCAATATATCCTGGATCAAAAGGAACTTAATATGCGTCAGCGGCGTTGGGTGGAACTACTTAGCGACTACGATTGTGAAATCTGGTATCATCCGGGAAAGCTAATGTGGTGGCTGATGCTTTAATCGCAAAGAACGCGTGAAACCACTACGTGCTCGAGCCTTGGGGTTGACTATTCAAACGAATTTGAAAGCTCAGATCCAAATTGCACAAAGTGAGGCGTTGAAAGAAGAAAACCTTGCGGGAGAAGAATTCCGAGGGTTGGATAAACAAATGATTTGCAAGGACGATGGTGTACAGTACTTCATAGATTGTATATGGGTACCCAGATAGGGAGGTGTCCTACCTTGGTCATGGATGAAGCCACAAGACGTGATATTCTATTCACCTGGGGCAGACAAGATGTACCACGATCTTAAGGATCTGTAATGGTGGCCATGCATGAAGAAAGACATTGCCATGTACGTAAGCTGATGCTTGACATGCTCGAAAGTTAAAGCAGAACATCAGAAGCCATCGGGATTATTGCAGCAACCTGAAATTCCCGAGTGGAAATGGGAGAACATAGCTATGGATTTTATTACCAAACTCCCTAGAACGAGCAGCGGGCATGATTTGATATGGGTCGTAGTGGATGGATGACGAGGTCAGCTCATTTCTTGCCGATCGAGAAGACTACAAATGGATAATTGGCGAGATTGTACATAAAAGAGGTCATGACAAGACACAGAGTACGGTGTCGATCATATCCGACCGCGACAGCCGATTTACCTCACGATTTTGGCAGACACTGCAGAAAGCGATGGGCACTCGATTAGATATGAGCACAGCTATCACCCTCAGACAGACGGCCAAAGTGAACGAACTATACAAACGCTAGAAGACATGTTGAGGGCATGTGTAATCGACTTTGGTAGTAGTTGGGACACTCATTACCGTTGATTGAGTTCTTTTACAACAACAGCTACCATACGAGCATTGGATGTGCTCCATTGAAGCGTTGTATGGAAGAAAATGCCGATCTCCTTTGTTGGGCCGAGGTTGGTGAAAGTCAGTTAACAGGCCCAGAGATTATCAAGAAAACAACGACAAGATTTTCCAAATCAAAGATAGACTAAAAGCTGCTAGAGATCGCCAAAAGAGCTATGCCGACAACCGTCGGAAGCCTCTAGAATTCAATATTGGAGATCAAGTCTAGTCAAAGTCTCTCCTTGGAAAGGAATTGTTCGGTTTGGAAAGAAAGGGAAGCTAGCCCCAAGATACGTAGGACCATTCGAGATTACAGAAAGAATCGGTCCAGTGGCTTACCGATTAAGGTTGCCACAAGAACTCAGCGACGTACATGATACTTTCCACGTGTCGAACCTCAAGAAGTGTTTGGCTGATGAATCACATCACGTACCAATTGAGGACATCAAGATTGATGAAAAGCTTCATTTTGTTGAGGAACCCATTGAGATCATGGATCGAAAGGTTAAGCAATTGAAGCGTAGTAGAATACCAATTGTTCATGTGAGATGGAATTCAAAATGAGGGTCAGAGTTTACTTGGGAATGAGAAGATCATATGAAACTTAATATCCACATGTATTCGAAGATGACACTCTTGGACCTAACTCCAGCTGAATTTCGGGACGAAATTCTCTCAACTGGGGGATATTGTGACATCCGTCACCACAAGGTCTGTCAATTAACGTGAATATACGTTAACTTTTCTTTGATCGTTCGTCCTTATATTTATACTCCTGTGTGGATATCTACTTGCTTTATTATTTTGTGCTTGTGTTTCCTTTGTAACGTGTGTTATGCTTAAAACTTTTACAAATTTCATCGTTATTATCACAAAATATATACATTTATCAAAATATTGTCATTAATAAAACATTTTAAGTACAATTAACATTAAATACATTTTAACATTAATATAACAAACACTTTTAAAGTCGTTTTCAACGAAAAAACTTTGGGAACTCGGGGGCTAAGTGCAGGGACCAAAATTGACATTTTGTAAACTTGGGATGGGTATAAAAACATCATTTCCAGCCATTCTTCTTCACTTCTTCACTTCTTCTTCATTCTTCTCCACTTCACATCTCTTACATCTTTGCACAAAACTGCCCCGTTTCGTCTCGTTTTCGTCATCTAGACTTCATCTACAACCTAGTCTATTCCATCCTTGCAGGTAGACGACCTTAGTTGTCCCTTTCTTGCTCGTTTTTTACTGCTGTCTATTTCTAGGGTTTCGGGTATTCGGGTTCAACCTGAACACAAGAGGTCGTGTGGGTGCGTGTGATGTCTTTCTGCGTGTGCTTCTTGTTTGTGTGTGTTTGTAGTGTGATTCTGAAAGTTCTTGTTGTGTAAAACTCGTGCTCGGAGCAGCCAAGGCTGCTCTACACTCCAGAAGTCGCAAACCTGCAGTTCAGGCGATGGGGTCTGTCATGCGACTGAGCCGTGCGACTGGGTGAGTCGTGCGACTGAGTCATGCGACTGTGTCATTTGGACGATTGAGTTGTGCGACTGGGGATGTCATGCCACTGAGTCGTGCGATCGAACGAATGTGTGTGATTGAGTCAATGCGGATGAATGTTGTGTGTGATTGAGTCATGCGACCGAATGAATGTATGCGATTGTGCGTGCATCGCACAACTGAAGACCAATCGTACGAATGAAGGTTCAGTCATACGAATGAAGCTGATTCGTACGAATGAATGTTGATTCGTGCGTATGGAGGTTAAGTCGTGTGATTGGGTGTTGTGTGGTACGACTGAATGCCAGTCGTGCGAATGAGGGTTCAGGCGTACGAATGAAGCTGATTCGTACGATTGAAGTTGATTCGTACGAATGGAGTGTTGAGTCGAGCGTCTGGTCCTGTTGTGTGATTGATGATGATGTGTGTGTGAATTTCCTTCTTGAATGTCATGTGATGATAAGGTAACATCAATACAAATGTCATTGCTCGACCACAAAGATTAAAGTCAATGCTAACAAGGCCAAAAATACTATTACAAATCAAATCAATCTAACATTTTACAAATTATCAATAAATCATTTGATTACTAATATATAATAAGTACTTTCTCTTACAACCATGAATCTTTTACACAAATATCACCGGCAATGACAACGATGTCTAGTACTTGCATCTACATAAGATCTAATACGTGTGTCTGTTTGTGTGTGTGTTACCCACGACCGAACCGATACAACCCGAACCGACTGAACATTACTATTTGCTTCATACATATCATTAATGCTTAACAATAACTGTTAATAGGTGTTTGACCGTTCTTTGCGTACTACATTTGAGGAACTTTGATCATTCATACTTACCACTTAACAAGTGAGTTTCGTGGCCCCTTTTTATGCTTATACAAATTTTCAATCAGTTACAAACATGGGGGAAAAGTATGCTCGCCCGTTTTCAATGTTGTACAACTTACATACAATTTACATACTTGGAATAAACGTGCTATTGTTTTGTGAGTACTTATATGATACATATTTGAGTATGCTGTGTGGTTCTTTCTTACAACCATTTAATTCCAGTGTGGAACCGACGGATAGGTATTGGTAGTACTACTTGGGTTGACACCCCCACCCTCGTTGTTGGTATACTAGTTAGTACCAACAGTCTCCAGGAACGGGCATTGGATGAATATATTCCGACAAGATTCTTTGTGTACGTCATTAGGTTTGGTTGTAAAGCTCATGTCATATGATTTTGCTTACTTATAACTGTATTCACGGTATTCCGCAACAACATTTATACAACATCAATTACTTATTTACTTTCAAACCTGCGAGCTCACCAACAATTTTATTGACCATTTTGAGCATATCTTTTTAGGTGATCATGCTAATTAAAGACCAGCGTGTGCTGCCTTCGTGGAGACCCTAGGGTGCATTTTGTGGCTAAACATTGCCTTTTGGAACATTGTTGTAGTTTGCTTTTAAACAACATTATACATTTGTAACTTGTTCCCGGGTTGTGGGAATTGCATACAATGTTATCATCTTTGTTATGTGAATCATTTATCATGTTTATGCTTATGGCTATGTTGTCGTGAATATTGACTAAACACGACACAAGTCCCCTTTTTGTCGGGTGTTGTCATGACACGCTTGTCATCATTTATTATACTGCATCTCTATCATTTACCATGTGTTATGACGATCCCGTCTCATTACATCCCCGTGTTCCCGCTCTCAGCGGGGGTGTGACATCGGAGTTTGAGCAGCAATGAAATCGTGAATGGAAGTGTGGTGTGGAGGGAATGAGGGGAAAAAGAAGGGTAATCCTGATTTATTGGGTATGCACCCTTTAGCGGCGACATGTCGCCATTAATGCCTCTGTTGTACGATTAAACACCAATCATCAGATCTGTCGCACGTTCAACGGTCAAATCAAAGTTTAGAAACTCCAGATGGATCGTTGACTATTAGCGGCGACTGTCGCCTCTAAGGTGTCACCGCTAAAGGTGTCGCCACTAAAGATAGTGGTCGCCGCTAAAGGTGTCGTCGTTAACGGAGACATTAATTATAGTGTGATTGTTGTTCAATAGGATATTTAATCTTATATTGCAATATATAACACTAAGTGGACTTGAATTTTATCACTGTATTATTACGTATTCTAATATGAACTTATTTTCACCATGCTACGGACTATATTTATTTCCTTTTTAGGTGAGTATTTATGGGAGTGGAGTGAATTAAGGAGAGTAGCGTGAATTAAGGAGAGGTAGTTTATGTTGAATTACACAAAGCGACTTAATAGTTTTGAGAAGTTTCGCATCTAAGCTTACATGTGTAACAACATCATATTCATTTCTTCTATTTATATACCATTGGTTTTAATTTGTGATCCAATAATATGATGGTCTTAAGCGAGAGCTAATTTTTCAAAATCTACACGCTAACCATGTACATTACACTTGCTTGATGAATATACACGTTAGGAAAAAAAGATGACTCATGATATGAGAAGACAAATAGATCGTCAAATAAAAAAACCATAGAAAGTGGACACCGAATTCATTCACGAACTATTATTATTTGATTTATTTTACTACAAATTGGACAATCATCTACTTGTGTATAATCTTGAGAGAAGATTTAATTGGTCGGACGACTAATTATAATATATTGTCGTTTAATGTTATGATTTGTGACTACATTCATCGTTTGCCAAATTGTTATTTGGGTTGTATACGGTCCACACCAATTATCATAGTCCCAATAATGTAGTGTCACTTGGGAGAAACTATTTGCCAAAATTCCAGTCACGGACATATGTGTAACAGCTCAGCCAAGAGACAACACCCTTCTTTAATCCCCACCAACACATGATGTTCATAATTAAGAAGTTAAATATTTCGGGTTCGTGATTAGCGATTATGATTTATTTTCTATTTATTTTTTAGGAAAATTATGACATGAAGCTAGTATGATATCGTCTTCTACTATTGTAAGTTACGTGATAAATGATATTAGTTACATGATCTCATAAATTATTATGCAAAATCATATAACAAATATGTGATTTAATCATTTAAATGTTACATGGCAGAAATACATTATTTTTTTAAAAATGGATGGAATTTCATGTAAATGTTTTTGCCGCTTCATTTGATAAAGAACGGCTGAGATCAAATTGTATACTTTGCTTGTAAAATTCATTTTGTATACTGATCTTCTCTTGCGTGTGGAATGCGTAAAGGGATGTATATTTTAGAGACCACCCTTAAAAAGAACCAAAAGCTCAAACTAGGCCACACATTCATTTCTATATATTGATATGTTGCTATGATCTGTATTTTTAATTATATATTACAAACAAATATGAGACTTAGATTAAATAAAGGATAAGCTCACTACATTTTTACTTTTTTAATTAAATTCAACATTTTCTCTCCGGATAATTAAACTCGATTGAAAAACAAAACCTTTTACACAGGTGTAAAGTTAGTTTTTATTGATTCTACACGTGCTAAAATACCATAAAAACATGTTTTTATGTAGTATAATCCATGCAGCACTTGAACATGAGTAAAGTCAAAAATCACAAGGGTATTAATCAAATAAATATAAGTAAAAAACATTCACATAAACTAGAGAAAAATCTACATTCAAAAGCCGAAAATCTATAAAAAGTTCATATATTATACTTTGAGTAATTACCATTTACATTTCTAACGTTTATTTATTTTGACCATTTGCATCCCTACGGTTTTAAAATTGCCAATGGCCCCTGACGTTTTATTTTTATATCCATTTGTATACAAAATCCTAACACCGTTGTTTTCCCGTTTATTCTTTTATAAAAAGACTAAGCGGCTGTTTGGCAATCTTTGAATAATTAAGTGCTGAACCAATAAGAGGTATGACCATTAAGTGTTGAACCATTAAGAGCTAGTATATCGTTTAATTATTCAAAGGAAAATATTTGATCATTTCAGATAAGAAGTTTTAACTATTTAGTATTATACCTCTTAATCATTCAACATTAGTATAACATTACTATCATGCCTAACCATTTAGAGATAAATGTCTGAACCATTCAGACATTTGCTCGTAAAACAAACAGTCTGAACCATTAAGTGTTAAACTATTCAGACATCTAAACTATTCAAGTAATTTCAAGAAGTTTCTAATACTAAGGTAATCTTATATTGCTTTTATATTATGCATTTTTATATTCTTTAATCATCCTAACATCCATTTTTCTCATGATTTTATGTTCTTACTTTTATTCTTTCTTCTACTAAATTTCTTTTAATTTTAGTCATTATCATTTTATCATTAAGATTCTAACATTCACCAACCTTATAACAATCACTAACATTCTTAAATCAAACTAACAACACATTAATGTAAACAAAGAATCCCGTTTGTATATGGACGACTATGTCGCCGCATTCGGTTATTCCACAAGTTTATTTCTCCAATTGAGAGCTATGTCTAAGTCTTGGAATATTTTTTCTATAACTCAAATAAAGTCTAATATACCATATATGAATATAATAAATTTGTTCTAACCCGTTTCATGCTTTAACAATTTTAAAAGTACACATAATGCCTTACTATAATTTTGGCAGAATATAGTCTAATTTAAACTTACCATAATATGGTCATAACTAACTAAATTTATGTAAAATCAGACTCCAATATTAATTCATCGAAAAAACCTTTTCAACGACAGTTTATACGCCTTCAAACTCAATCGGACGACTCAACAATAGCCTTCACAAGATAAGTGCGCATTTCAGCAAACCTTCTGTGTTGTGCTATTTTTTGACCTATTTATGATTTTTTTCATAAAAATGTTTCTGAATGAAAGTTATCCGGAAGACTTTGAACTAGTCAAATGTAATTTTGTTATAATTTTATGAAACATTTTCTATTTTAACAACCTGTTCAAACACGTACCAAAGTTCTGTCCAAAATCTAAAATTGGTACAATAATCATTTTTCAATCTACCTTTTGCTTATTGACATTCCTAAGCGTCCTAGCTTTTTGTAAGGAATTCCGACCTCAAGTTATTATTTCTTTTTATTATTTAGGACATCATCTTTGACTTTTGAACATTCAAGCTTTCTTATTTACAGTACACCCATCATTATACCATGTGAGTTCTTCCATGCCCCTTTTTATTTTATTTCACACCTTTGGGGTGAAACATGTTAACCTTATAAATTACACTTGTAAACATCTTGATACTTGTAAATACACATGCAATTCATCTGTATATTTTTGTCATGGTTATTGATATTATTGTGAGTGTTATATGAGATGCATTATATGTTGACAATCATTAACTATTGTTGATCTGGCGACCTCATAGATCTATAGGCCTGACAAGCCTATTTGCTGCTAAAGCCGAGGTTATTGCCAGCTGCTGATGATGTATGCTTGTTCATCATGGGAACCAAGTACACTTAGCTAATCGTTATATACTTGTAATTTATATCTTGGTCAAGGTTTGATTGTAGCTATATGCCATCTATAAACTTGCTTTATTCATAACCATCAACATGAATTGTTACTTGTAAACTTATATATATACATATATATATATATATATACACATATATATATATACATATATTATATATACATATATATATATACATATATATATTATATATACATATATGTATATATATATATATATATATATATTATATATATATATATATATATATATATATGTTTAACCCATGAAAACTCGCTAACTTTCAAAGTTGGCCCTTTATTTTTAACATATTTCAAGATTGCTATTTGAGAAATGCTACTTGATCATATAGGACTTGGACTTAGTTTAATTAAATATCCTATATTGTGTTTAATTTTTGTTGTATTGTAATGACTTAATTCTCTAGTTTTAGTCAATGAAAATGGATTTTAATATTATTTCAACTTATTTAATTCTATGAGCTATAAACAATCGTTTCACATTTGTCCACCTCGATGATTCCGCTGTCGGTCGGGTGTGATAGATTGATATCAGAGCCATGGTTATAGGGAATTAGGTTATTAGAAATGGAATGATCCAGACTATAACTAAGTACCCTTACACATGAGTCCTCTCATGTATTTAATATACTCAGATAGGATTTTATGTGTCTTATATGTTTATACTTGATTATGTGATTATATTCCTTATTTATTTCTTCTTATACTTTGATTCTTATCAATGCACACATGATTCTTAAATCATATCCTAAGGCATTGTGTGCCTAAATCAAATGGTTTTCAAAATGAACTTTGAATCGTTATTCGTGGTTTCAAGTCTTGTCAAAGTCTATGTAACACAACTTGAAACATGTAATGCTGGAAGAGCGTGATGCCCGTATCTCGAGGTGTTCTGTCTAGGCAAGGTATTCATATAAATCCAAATCAACTGATGGATTTGTTTACCTTACCTGGGAACCCTTGAGGTGAGTGTCCGCTTATAGGTACGCATGTCTTCATTAAGGTTGTGGTTGACATAATACTTTGAGTCAATGTATTTATCTTGGTTTATAAACCAAATGTTACACTTGACACATCTTGTTGTTATCGTATTATCATTGATTTTTGCCTTCTTGGATTTTAAACCTCATTACCAACTCTCATAACAGCCCTTAATAATCTTTTTGAAAGTCTTCCCCTCAAAACCACACTTATTCTGAAAACTCATTTCAATGATACTATTATTCTGAACTGGACCATTAATCTTAACAAACACGATTCTCGTATCAACTTTAAACTAATGTAACTTTGAAATATCAATGACATAGTAAACAAGAATCGATCATCTAAGAACCATGTCCAAGTTATTTGCTTGAGCAGGTCCTATGAGTTCATATCTAATCCAAAAGTGTCTTAAAAATATTTTTTGTGTTCGTCAAGAAGACTCTCGTATTGATCTAAACTTTGTGTTGTATTCGTGACAAAACCTTCCTAATCGTCTTGCACCGTCTGAAATACAAAAGCTTATCAACTAAAATTCTAAATTGATGATCTTATCCATTTTGTTAAGAAACACCTGAAATCTCAAATCATGTATTTGAACAAACTTATGCATAAAAAATATCATAATTAAACTTATTGAATTTAAATGCTCCTAAGAGTTCTTTTGCAAACACGAAATGAAATCTAAGTCTCCTTATAACATTGAAATTAATTTTCTTATGATTAAATTTTGGGACGAAATTTTTTAAAGTAGGGAAGACTGTAACATTCGCTATTTTCCAAGTTAAAACCCAAACTTGAACCCATTTTGAACTTCTATTATTAAATTATTTTAATAATTTTAATGAATCAAGGCATTAAACTTGCAATTTATAGTATGAATTATTCATTTATTAATCATCTAAACAACTTGTAATAATTTCAGGATTTATAAAGAAATAATTCACAATATAAATAAAGGCCCCGTTCCCGGGACGCTTACAGCTGGCCAATCATTGCTCACGAAACATACAATTACATTTAACTTTCATAAAAACACCGCAGCGGAACATTAAGATAACTTTTTTCTTTCATAATAACTGCTTTTGCAAGTTAATACAACCATTCATTACACATTTTCATTTGTTCACATTCCAATGCAAAAACAGTAACAAAAGAATGCCATCCAAAATGCCAAGTAGCTGCCCCGCGCCATCCTCAGCAATGCTCACCTGCCAACTGGAAAATGCATAAAAAGTCAGCGTTGCTGAGTGAGTTCTAGTTTTACATAAAACATACTTTCCATTCTTTTAAATCATACTATATAGTCGTACATGATCACACATCGTACGTACACATAAATAATATCATTATTATCCTCTTTACTATTCATCACTTTCTTTCATTATCTCTATATCTCTTTATCTCTTTCCGGGATCAGTGTCATCAGCTATACCCCAAACATATGCACACAACGGGTACAGGGCCAAAGATCATAAATGACTTCCATAACGCACATAGCCTGGCACCAACACCAAGGCAAGCGACAAGGATCCCAACTGTATACTTCACCCCAAAACGTATGCACAAAGCGGATACTGGGCTGAAGATCATAAATGACTTCCATAACGCACATAGCCTGACACCAGCACCGGGGTGAGTAATCACTATAACCATGTAATATATCATTGTCAGTCACAAAGTCTGGACCCTTGTGTGTATCCTTAATGTCACACCCGAACCTTGACGGCGGAAACGTCAAGATGTGAGAGTTAAGATCATTCACAGCCACATAACGCTATTATTAAATCCAATATATTAATCATAAGTTTCAATGGTAACATTACAACATTAAACATTTAAGTATAACCAAGAAATAACATTAATAACTTAACAAGTTCATAAATAACAACAATGACCCTTACAAGAACTAATAGCATTAACTTTTAGTTAACCAAAATTACATGATGTTACGGTCTCCCCAACTAAAAAGAATTCCGTCCCGAAATTAAGAATAAACTAAGCAAACAAATGCGGGTATCTCTCCTTCATATGATCCTCACGCTCCCAAGTGAACTCAGCTCCACACTTATTCTCCCAACAAACCTTAACAATTGGAGTAGTTGTGATTCTAGTTTTCTTCATGATGTGATCCATAATTTCAACAGGTTTCTTATCAAAGTGCAATGACTCGTCGATCTGAATGTCTTCTAGTGGAACATGCAGACTCTCGTCAGCCAAACACTTTCTCAAATTTGAGACATGGAACAAAGGATGAACTCTGCTAAGGTCGGAAGGTAGTTCCAGTCTATAAGCCACTTTCCCAATCCTTTTCAGGACTTTGAAAGGTCCTACAAACCTTGGAGCCAGTTTACCCTTCTTTCCAAAGTGAACAACACCTTTCCACGGTGAAACCTTAAGAAGAACCATGTCGCCAACTTGGAACTCCAATGGCTTACGACGCTTATCGGCATAACTCTTTTGTCGACTTCTTGCCACTTCAAGGTTCTTGCGGATTACGGAGACTTTATCGGTCGTTTCTTGTATAAGTTCAGGACCAGTGATGAAGTTTTCACCAATGTTGGTCCAGCAGATCGGTGATCAGCATTTATGACCATAGAGTGCTTCGAATGGTGCCATCTTGATACTCAAGTGATAACTATTGTTATACGAAAATTTCGTGAGCGGTAAATGCGTATCCCAACCACCACCAAAGTCAAGGACACATAGTCGTAGCAAATCCTCGAGGGTTTGAATTGTTTGTTCGGTTTGACCATCAGTTTGAGGATGGTAAGCCGTACTTAAATCCAATTGAGTACCAAAGAGTTCTTGCATAGACGACCAAAAGTGCGAAGTGAAACGAGTGTCTCGGTCGGATATGATGTGCAACGGTACGCCATGACGACTCACAATCTCGTCAATATAGATGCGAACCAATCTTGAAACTTTGTATATGTCTCGTATAGGTATGAAATGTGTCGTCTTGGTCAAACGGTCAACAATCACCCATATACTATCATGACCACGAGGAGTACGAGGTAACTTGGTTATGAAATCCATGGATATATGTTCCTATTTCCACATAGGGAATTTGGGTTGTTCAAGTAAACCATTTGGTCGTTGATGCTCGGCTTTGACTCTTGCACATGAGAGACACTTGGAAACATATACGCAATATCTTTCTTCATTCCAGGCCACCAATATTGACCACGAAGGTCCATGTACATCTTATCGGAGCCAGGATGAATAGAGTATCGAGCTTGATGAGCTTCATTCATGATGAAGTGTCGAAGGTTATCACGATTCGGGATCCAAAGTCGATTCAAGAAGTACCACATGCCATTCGGTTTTGTCTCTAGTTGGGACCGAACGTTAGACGACAAATCTTTATCTTTCCCTTCGTCGGTTAATGTTGCTTATTGAGCCTCGCGAATGCATAACTTGAGATCACTTTTAATCCTTATGTTTTGAAGCATGATAGTAGCCTTGTTAACATCCACATGTATCTCGGTCTCAAATTCCCCTAACTTATCAAACCATTGTCTTCGATCTCGAACTTCTTGTAGTGAGACAGTTTTGTTATGGACCTTGCGACTCAGTGTGTCGGCTACAACGTTTGCCTTTCCAGGGTGGTAGCGAATGTCGTAGTCGTAGTCGCAAATCAACTCAATCCAACGTCTTTGCCTCATGTTGAGATCCTTTTGGTCAAACACGTCTTGGAATAAATAAGAATGTCATTAATGAGCATGATCACAAACTTATCCAAATACGGTTTACATACTCGATTCATGAGATCCATGAACATGGCAGATGCATTATTCAAGCCAAAAGGCATAACCATGAACTTGTAATGTCCATATCGAGTACGAAAAGTAGTTTTTGGAATGTCGTCATCGTGGTCACGTAATTGATGATACCAGAACGTAGATCGATATTTGAGAATTGGGTTGCTCCTTGAAGTTGATCGAAGAGATCATCAATTCGAGGAAGAGGGTATCGGTTTTTTATGGTAAGCTTATTGAGTTCCCCGTAGTCGATGCACATACGGAATGAACCATCTTTCTTCTTCACAAATAGCACAGGTGCACCCCATGGTGAAGAGCTAGGACGAATGAAGCCCTTATCGGTCAACTCTTGCAGTTGACTAGCTAGTTCTTGCATTTCAGACGGTGCAAGACGATAAGGTGATTTAGCCACAGGGTTTGCACCAGGGATTAAGTCAATCTTGAAATCAACTTCTCGCACGGGAGGTAGTCCCTTAAGATCCTTGGGAAAAACCTCGGGAAAGTCCCGCATGACAGGAATGTCTTTCAGTTCCTTACCCTTGGCTTTCGTATTAACTACATATGCCATGAAAGCCATGTAGTTTTTACTTAAGCACTTGCGGGCTTTGATGCAAGACATAAGTTTGAGTCCTTGGGATGATTTCTCTCCAAAGACTTTCAAAGTATCACCAATCGGTAAAGGGATTCGGATGCACTTCTCGAAGCATAGAATTTCTGCACGATGCTTGGCTAACCAATCCATGCCAATAATAACATTAAAGCTTCCAAGTTGCATTGGAATAAGGTCGATGTAGAATTCGTTTTCGTTAAGGCTCAAGTTACAATCACGTACTACGACATCAACAACGATAGATTTTCCATCGGCGACTTCAACCGTGAAGGATCTTTCCAGATTAACACGCGGTTTAGAAAGTATAGGCTCGAATTCCAAGGAGACGAAACTCCTACCCGAATCAAATAATACAAATGCATAATGACTATTAACAAGATACATACCTGTTTGGTAATAACCTATTATTGGTATGATGAATACAAAGATAGGAATTTTTATAAAACCAGAAATGATTTAAAAGGAGTTCAACGACGTACCATTCACCACGTCATTGTTGGATTGGGCTTGATTGGCGTTGATGTTGAAAGCCCTTCCACAAGCCGGTGGCACAGTTCCCACATTGTGAGGACATTGCGGACGAATATGACTAGGCTCGCCACAGTTATAGCAGGTTCGGTTGGTAAGCATTGCAGTGTTATTTGGCGCACAAAGATAAGTAGCCACCAAGTGCCCATACTTTCCACACAACGAGCAGACTCGACATGGAATGTTGCTCGCGTGATGGTACTTGCACGTGTTACACATAGGATATGGGCCAGCATAAGCTCTAGCCATGGGAGCTTGATTTGCAACCACCATTTGCTGTAGGAGCATTTGGGGCGGTCACAGCGTAGTTGCATGTTGGGGTGAACTTACGCTTCTTGTTTTGAGAAGATGACTCAGCCCTTACCTCCTTTTTTTCCTCGGGTGTCACCTTCGCAGTAGACTTGGAACCCTTTGCCGACATAGTGCCAGCTCTAATATGATTCTCGGTGAGCTGCGCGGTGATAGTAATTGCCTCCTCCAAAGTTGTGGGCCTACTACCCACCACGGCATCTTGAATTTAAGGTGGCACCCCCTTGATAAATTTCGTAATGTTATGGGGCGCGGTGTCCACCATGTGTGGTAGAAGAATACTCAACTCATGATGTCAGGTGGAATAAGCCAGGTGATTTCCACCATCTTGTTTGAGGTTCCAAAATTCCTCCTCTAGCTTTTGCAACATGCTCCTCGGGCAAAACTTTTGGATCATGATATCCTTAAATTCCTCCCACGGCAACGCCAAAGCAACCTCAGCCCCACGGTTTCTCTTTTCACTATTTCACCATGTGAGTGCCCGTTGTTGAAGGACACTTGTAGCATAGCGAACCTTGAACTCATCGGGGCACTCACTAACAATGAATGTGTTCTCCATGCTTTCAAACCACTCGAGGAGTTCAGTGGCTCCTTCTTTTCCACTAAAATTAGTGGGTTTACACGAGTTAAAGTGTTTGAAAGTGCAAGTAAGATTGTTCCCATATTGATTGTTGTTATTCTCTCCATGAGCTCCACTATTGTTCCCATTGGTGTTATTGTTGCTATTAGCTATTAGGGTGCTTTTAAGTTCAGCAACCATGGATGGGAGCACAACAGACATTTGTCGGGCGATCAATGCTGCAAGCATGCGGTCGGAACTTCCTCACTTTCCATGATGACGAGACATGCTGTATACAAAATGAGTTAGTTATGGAAATGAGGATAACAAAGGATGGTAGTTTAAACAAGAACAAGCTAAGAGTTGTAAGGTACATTGAATGATTCCATTTGGTAACGCATTACTATTTGGAAACGTTGACATATCAAGGTGAATTGACTCATTTGCCTTAGAAACTTGTGTATATTGACCATAGTTTATCACTCATCCCAAAAATCCCCACGTAAGCATGATTAGTCCCGTAGGATTTATACGAAATGCTTGCCTTAGCCCGAAGGCCTTTTGCCAGGAAATCCAGGATACAGGTGTCTATGTGTCACATAATATTTCTTAGGTTCATGAAATCAAAACTTTGATGAGATTATAAGATTAGACATAAAGTCTAAAGATCCAAGTCATAAGCATAAGCATACGATTCCACGTGTTGTCGAGAATAAGATTAAGAGGTTTCATGTTCGGGGGGAGTCAAAGAGTCAAAGAGTCAAAGATAAGTTTAGGTAGACAAGTAACAATGTTTAGGCAATTCTATGCTAAGGCATCAAATTGCACATAAGAAGGCATAGCATTATGTAGCATGAAAACCATACATTTTACAAGATAGAAATATAATTCTATAAGGTTCATGCATACGTTATAGTCTAGGTCACCATTTCTAATAACCTAAATCTCTATAGTTATGGGCTCTGATACCAATCAGTCACACCCCAACCTTGACGGCAGAAACGTCGAGATGTGAGAGTTAAGACCATTCACAGCCACATAACGCTATTATTAAATCCAAATATATTAATCATAAGTTTCAATGGTAACATTACAACATTAAACATTTAAGTATAACCAAGAAATAACATTAATAACTTAAAAAGTTCATAAATAACAACAATGACCCTTACAAGAACTAATAGCATTAACTTTTAATTAACCAAAATTACATGATGTTACACTTAAGAGTTAGCTAAACCACACACAGCTGAGCTTATGGCATTTTAGAGCTGTGCACCTCCGTACATTTTGCTTGCAAGCCTTTCTATACTTTCTATTTCATTAATGCATGCACTCTATCATTATGTTCCTCTTTCATTATCTTTCACTTTACGTTACATGATACTTTATCATTTCTTTCACAACTATACACGTAAAGCCACGAGAAAGATAAACATACATCATAACAAGGAACAACAACGTGCACAGTCAACATCATCATACAGGGCATCATGCAACATAACATACATCATACGTACCATCATGCAAAAGCATCAAACAATCATCATAACATGCCCAACATGAAATCTATGACCTCGAAAGTCAGCTTACATGAACCCCCGGGAACATCCCAAGTCAAATCCTAAATCTCACTTTTCCCTAGAAAGTCAAACTATTCTAAGTGTTCATCCGCATTTGTTCCACTTCATCCACATTTGTCTTTCTTCATCCGCATTTGCTATAGTTCATCCATATTTTCCTTTTGTTCATCCACATTTGTTATACTTAGTCAATGCTCATCCGCATAAACTTTCCATCCGTATTGACTTCATCCGTATTTCCCACTACTCATCCGCATTTCTTTTACTTAGTGGAAAATGTCCATCCGTATTGACTTTCTATGTTCATCCGCATTGACTTTCTATGTCATCCGCATTGACTTTCCTTGGCCATTAATGCTCATCCGCATTGACTTTCTATGTTCATCTGCATTGACTTTCCTTGGCCATTAATGCTCATCCGCATTGACTTTCTATGTTCATTGTAACACCCGGTTATTTTAAAGTCAAGGAAGAGAAGAATAAAGTGAAAGAAAAGAAGGAAAATAAATAAAACCCAAGTCTAGGGGTAAAAAGTGTCCAAAAGGACAAAATGTTTGAAAAGTGGGTGTAAAAGGTGGTATGGCCGCCCATATGTCACATACACCTCTGATTTTCGGGTTTTAGAAAGAGAAAGAGCAGCAAGTTCTCGGTTTTGAAGGAAGAACAAGAAAGAGTTCGAATTCAAGGTAAGAATTCATGCTTTTATGGTGTTCTTAATGGGTCCTATCCTCGGGTTTATGCTTATGTGTGTTTGTATGTGTTCGGGTATGTTTTTAGTGGGTTTCTAAGCAGTTGAATTCAATTTGCAAACGAGTTTGGAGGAAGCCATACTCAGAAGCTGCAAAGGTGAGTTCTAGGACCCCTCTTTTACTGGTTTTTAACTAATTTTGGGGCTGGAAATGCATGAATGTATGTTTTTATATAGCTGGGTTTCGGACCCGTATGCTTGAATGTGTGTATGATGATGTTATGATGTGATGTGTGACTATGTTCATGCTTGATGATGTATGACTGTGTTTCTAAGGCTTAGAGGGTAAGAATTAAGCTTAGAACATGATGAATGGTGCATGGAAATTGAATATGATGTTTTAGGCCCATTTGAATTTTTTAAACCTGCCTAAGTGTGTGGAAGTCAATGCAGATGAGCATTTGACTATGTATGGAAATGCGGATGAACAAGTAAGTCAATGCAGATGAAGTGAGTCAATGCGGATGAGCATTTGACTATGTATGGAAATACGGATGAACAAGTAAGTCAATGCGGATGAAGTGAGTCAATGCGAATGAGCATTTGACTAAGTATGGAAATGCGGATGAGCAAGTAAGTCAATGCGGATGAAGTGAGTCAATGCGAATGAGCATTTGACTGGAAATGCGAAGGTTAGACTAATGCGGATGACAAATACGGATGAAGTAAAATAAATGCGGAAGAAGTAAATCAAATGCGGATGAACTATAGCAAATGCGGATGAACTATAGCAAATGCGGACGACTATAGGAAATGCAGGTGAACACTTAGAAAAATTCTGACTTTTTGAGGAAAAAGAGGTAATGTAGGCTTTGGCCTAGGAGGTTCCCGGGAGTTATGAAAGTTGACCTTTGGGGTCATAGATGGTGTGTAGGGCAGGTAATGATGTGTGCTTATGCATGATGATGATGATGATGATGTTGCATGGTTATGCATGATGTATGTTATGTATGTATGATGCCCTGCATGATAATGTATGAATGGTATAATTATGTTCCTTGTGATGATGTATGATTATCTTTCCTATGACTTTACGTGTATTGAATGAATGAATGAACAAAGTATTATGTAACGTAAAGTGAAAAATAATGAAAGAGGAACATGATGAATGAATGCATGCATTAACGAATGAATGTAAGAAAGCCTTGCAAGCAAATGTATGGAGGTTCACACCCAATGAAGGGTGTTAGCTCAACTATATGTGGGTTAGCTACCCCAAAAGGATGCACACTAGGGTCTAATCTTAGTGATTGACCATATGAATGTGATCCTTGACGCTTGCCCTAGGTATTGGAGTCAGCTTCGTGCATAATGTTCGAGGTCTATGAAAGACCTCAGGCCCAGTTACCCGCTTCGTGCGCAATGTTCGGGGTATAGCATATGGCATTGGTCCAGAATGAAAGAGAAAAGATAATGGTGAATGTACTTACCCTAGGTACCGGAGTCAGCTTCATGCACAATGTTCGGGGTCTATGAAGACCTCAGGCCCAGTTACCCGCTTTGTGCATAATGTTCGGGGTAATGTACATGTCACCAGTAGTAATGATGAATGAATGAAAGAATGAACGAAAGAATGACGAAGATAATAATGATATTATCTGTATGTACGTATGATGTATGATCACGAACGAATGTAATGTATGTTTTGCTATAAAACTAGAACTCACTCAGCAACGCTGACTTTTATGCATTTTCCAGTTGGCAGGTAAGATTGCTGAGGATGGCACGAGGCGGCTGCTCAGCTCTTTTGGATGGAATCCATTTATTTAAAGCTTTTTTGATGTAATACAACAATGTAATTTTATAACCGACAAACGATGCATTATTTTGCAAAAGTTTTTATGATGAAATGAAATGCCATTTGTTTTATGTTTCCGTTGTAATGTTTTGATGATTAAATGAAAAGTATATGTTTTATGCGCGATGAATTACCAGCTGTAAGCGTCCCGGGAACGGGGCCTTACATTCATCCGCATTGACTTTCTATGCTCATCCGCATTTCTTCTGCATACTTAGGCAGATGCTAAAACATAAACATACGAGCTCTAAGCATCGGATCCTAGTTCCCAAGCACCATCAATCATGTTCTAAGTTTAAATCTTACAATCTACACCACAGAAACACCATCATACATCGTCAAGCATGAACATAGCCATACATCACATCATAACATCGACATACAAACAGTTAAACATACGACTCCGAAACCCAGTTTATAAAAAACATAAGTTCATGCATTCCGACCCCAAAATCAATTAAAAATTAGTAAAAGAGGGGTACTAGAACTCACCTTTGCAGCTCTTGAGTATGGCATCTTCCAAACTCGTTTGCAAATTGAATTCAACCGCCTAGAAACCCACTAAAACATACCCGAACACATACAACACACATAAGCATAAACCTGAGGATAAAACCAGTCAAGAACATCATAAAACCATGAATTCTTACCTTGAATTCAAATTCTCTTTTGTTCTTCCTTCAAAACAGAGAATTCTCTGCTGCTCTTGCCATTTTCTCTCTCTAAAATCCGAAGGTTTATGAGGTGTGTGACATATGGGCGGCCATACTACCTTTTACACCCATTTTTTAAACATTTTGTTCTTTTGGACACTTTTAACCCCTTGGCTTGGGTTTTATTTTTTTTCCTTCTTTTTCTTCACTTTATTCTTTTTTCTTGACCTTAAAAAAATAACCGGGTGTTACAAGTCTTCCCCCCTTATATAGGTTTCGTCTCCGAAACCTGTTATTCTTCAAAGAATTGTGGGTAATGCTGTCTCATTTCTTCTTCAGTCTCCCATGTAGACTCAGATCCCTCCTGTGCTTCCACTGTACACGCACAAGGGGAACCACTTTATTCCTCAGCCTCTTCTTTTTTCGATCGATGATTGCCACTAGCTGCTCAACATAATTGAGCCGTTCATCCACTTCAATATCCCCCAGTGGAACAATCATCTCTTCAGTCGCTAAACTCTTCCTCAGATGAGATACATGGAATGTCGGGTGAATTCCACTTAACTCATCGGGTAATTCCAGTCTATAGGACACCTCTCCTACTCAAGCAACGATTTGGAAAGACCCTATATACCTTGGGCTCAACTTGCTCCGCTTTCTGAATCGGATGATACCCTTCCAAGGTGAGACCTTCAACATAACCCGGTCGTCCACCTTAAACTCGATTGGTCTGCGTCGTTTATCAGCATACGACTTCTGTCTATCTTTGGCTGCCTTCATAAAGGTTTTGATCTTTTCGAGCTTCTCAGTCGTAGCCTCGATCACCTCGACGCTCCCTAACTCTTTCTGACCAATGTCACCCCAACAGACAGGTGTTCTGCATCTTTTACTGTATAGCATCTCATAAGAGGGCATACTAGTACTGGCATGATAACGGTTATTATATGAGAACTCAGCTTACGATAAATGGTCATCCCAACTTCCTCCAAAATTGATAACACATGCCTGAAGCATGTCCTCTAATGTCTGAATGGTCCTCTCTGACTGACCATCAGTCTAAGGATGATAAGGCGTGCTGATGTGTAACCTCGTCCCCATAGCATCGTGGAATTTCTTCCAAAATTTAGATGTAAACCAGGTGTCACAATCCGACACAATAGACACCAGCACACCATGACGAGCTACAATATCCTTAATGAAAAGATCAGCCAACCTCTTGGATGAATATGTCTCATGAATCGGTAGAAAGTGAGCACTCTTCATCAGACGATCAACTATCACCCATATGGCATCGTACCCTTTCAGGGTACGCGGCAACTTCATAATGAAATCCATGGTGATGTGCTCCCACTTCCATTCTGATATATCCAAAGGTTGGATCTTCCCATACGGCTTTTGGTGCTCGGTCTTCACCTGTAGACAAGTAAGGCATTTACTCACATACCCCACCACATCGCATTTCATACCCGGCCACCAATAATCTTTCTTCATGTCTTGATACATCTTTGTGGCACCGGGATGAATAGAGTATCAAGTCTTATGAGCTTCATCCAAAATATTCACCCGTAGATCCCCAAAACGAGGAATCCACATTCATCCGAATCGGGTTCTAACACCAAGTGTGTTTTCACCCAATTTCGTGACCAGACCTCTCATTCTTTCCGAGTTAAGATGATCTTCTTTCAATGCCTCACCTTGAAACTCTTTAACTTTCTTCATCACCTCAGAGGTCATGATCATCTGGTAAGCTTTTACCCGAATCGGCTCGGGCCTTTCTTTTCGACTAAGGGCGTCCGCCACCATGTTGGCTTTGCCCTAAATGGTAATGGATCTCGCAGTCATAGTCTTTTATAAGCTCCAACCATCTCCTCTGCCTCATGATTAAATCTTTCTGCTTAAAGAAGTACTTCAAGCTCTTGTGGTCAGTGAATATGGTGCACTTCGTCCCTTACAGATAATGCCTCCAAATCTTTAGCGCAAAGACCACGGCTGCTAGCTTCAAGTCATGATTAGGATAATTGTCCTCATGAACCTTCAACTGTCAGGATGCATAGGCTATAAACTTTCCCCTCTGCATTAACACACACCCTAACCCCGAGTAGGAAGCATCGAAATAAACCACCAGATCTTCACTCCCATCAGGTACTGATAGAACAGGAGCTTGAGTCAATCTCTCCTTCAATTCTTCGAACGCATTCTCCTGAGATTGACCCCATACAAACTTCATATCTTTTTGGGTCAACTTAGTTAGTGGAGAAGCGATCTTAGAAAATTGTTAGATGAATCTTCTGTAGTATCCTGCCAAACCCAAGAAACTATGAATCTTGGATGGCGTCTTTGGAGACTTCCATTGCATCACCGCCTCCACCTTTGCCGGGTCCACCATAATCCCCTCGGGATTCACTACATGACCCAAGAATTGAACCTCGTGCAACCAAAATGCGCACTTGGAGAACTTAGCGTACAACTTCTCCTTTCTCAATGTCTCCAAAATCTCTCGAATGTGGCTGGCATGCTCAATCTCGCTCTTCAAATAAATCAGAATATCATCAATGAACACATTCGCTGATTTATCTAACATTGGCCGACACACTCAATTTATTAGATCCATAAAAGCAGCTGACACATTGGTCAAACCAAAAGACATGACAAGAAACTCATAATGACCATAACGTGTGCGAAAAGCTGTTTTAGGGACATCCTGCTCTTTCACCTTCAGCTGATGGTAACCAGATCGAAGATCTATTCTTGAAAACCAACTGGCACCTTGAAGCTGATCAAACAAATCATCAATTCTCGGTAAGGGATATCGGTTCTTTATCGTCAACTTATTCAGCTCGCGGTTGTCAATACACATCCTCATACTTCCGTCTTTCTTCTTCACAAATAAGACCGAAGCACCCCAAGGAGAGATACTCAGTCTAATAAACCCCTTATCAAGCAGCTCTTGCAACTGCTCCATCAACTCTTTCATCTCATTCGGAGCCAAATGACACGGTGCCTTGGTAACAGGTTGGGCACCCAGTATAAAGTCAATTTGAAACTCAATCTCTCGGTCAGGTGGCACTCCTAGTAAGTCATCTGGGAACACGTCTGGAAAGTCACACACAACCGGTACATCGGAAAGTTGTGATGTTAGCGTATCCACATCCTTCACATAAGCGAAGTAGGCACTACATCCACGCCTCATGCACTTTCCTGCCACCGCCATTGAGATTACTTTCGGAATCATCGTGACCCGATCACCATAAACCGTTACCGAACTCTCATCAGGCGTTGTCAAACGAATCATCTTCTTGCGACACACAATGTTCGCCTCGTAGTCTGCCAACCAATCCATCCCAAGAACCATATCAAAACCGCCTAAGGTCATCACGGATGGTCTAACCGGGAACTTCTGACCTTCCAATTCCACATCACATCCTTCTATCACCTCGGAAATCCTGGTAGACTTACTTATGACAGTTTCTACATCAAAGGGCGCATCTATATTCTTACTACTAACAGGCAGTTTAGTACAGAAAGCAGCAGAAATGAAACTTTTACTAGCACCAGAATCGAATAACACAAAGGCTAAAGTTTGGTTTACTAGAAACGTACCTACACAACATCAGGGTCCGTCCTAGCCTCCTCCTGCGTCATTGTAAATGCTCTGGCGCTTGCCCTCGGTCCTTCACCTCCAGTCTTCTTCACCCCAGAACCCTCAGCCCTCGGCTTATTGCAATCTCTGCTCATGTGGCCTTCCTCCCCACAAGAATAACACTTCCTCACACTGCAGTTCTTCGCCACATGTCTGGTTCTTCCACAAGGGAAACAGACATTGGTTCCCAATCTACATTCCCCGGTGTGTTCTCGTCCACACTTGACACACTTTCTCGACCCTGCACCGGATGTGACCACACGCCGGTCATCCACCCGTGCACCCTTGTTACTTGGAGTGGCCTGCCACGTCCAAACTGCTTTTTGTTCCAATTCCGATCTCCACCACTCTTCTTACTACCTTCGGCCACCACCACCGTTCTTTCATCGTATAGGCTTCCTACCAAATCAACCGCCGACCTAAATGTGCTTGGTCAGGCAGTGATCATGTGCCTATGGATATCCGCCGTAGACCCTGGATGTACCTCTTGATTTTTCGTGACAAGGGTGTCACTTGGTCCGGCACCAGACATGCCATCTTATTGAACTTGGTGGTGTACTGTTGATGTGTCATCGTCCTCACCTCCAACTGCAGGAACTCTCTCTCAACTTTGTCCATTTCCCTGTGAGGACATAACTCCTCAAATACCAACTTCTTCAACTCCGACCATCTCATCCTCGTCTTGAACTATATTATCCCACCAACACAGAGCCGAGTCTACAAAAGAGTGAGCATCAAACTTTACTTTCTGATCCTCCCGGCACTCGCTAATATTCAAAAGAGCTTCCATTTCTCTCACCCACCGGTGAGCAACAACAGTAGTACCGTTACCATCAAAAGTATGGGGCTTGCATCATTTAAATGCCCCATAGTTACAGTCTCGTGTCGCCTCCGGAGCAGGCTCTTCTTCTTCCTCCTCTTCTTCATCATCAGACAGAACTGTCTCAGTCTCGGACTGTCTCCTTTCTCCCATAGGTCTACTCCTATCCCTTCTTTTCCCATCTCTAACAGCCTTTCTCACTTCGATCACCACAGACGGTAGGATCGTCTGCATGACCTGATGTACTTCCTCCACCACCGCCTCCTTCACCGAGGCTCTTAAGTTTGCACTCTCATCACCACCCTCCGGATGAGGGGTCTCTGGTTCTTCATGAACCACCTTTTCGGCCCTAGGCCTTCCTCTCGTGACTCGTGGTTCAGCACCACGTCTTCCACCACGTGAAGCTTTGGATGATCTACCGCCGGCCATCCTCACACACACGATGAAAGTTTTAAACACCAACACGGTCATTCAAGGGAACAGTTGTAACACCCGGTTATTTTTTTAAAACAAGGGTAAGAAACGAGGATTAAAAGAAGGAACTGCAATTAAACCCAAGATGAGGGGTTAAAAGTGTCAAAAGGACAAAATCTTTCAAAAGTTGGTGTAAAGGTGGGCATGGCCGCCCACCCTCCCTTCACATCACTTTTCATTCGGTTAGAAGAGAGAGAGGGTAGAAACTCTCGGTTGAAGAAGAAGAAGAAGAAGGTAAAATTAAGGTATGAATTCATGGTTTTTAAGTGTTTGTGTTGGGTTTTGGGATCGGGTTTATGCTTATATGTTTGTGTGTGTTTGGGTGTGGGTGTTTGATGGGGGTTTTTAGGTGTTTGAACTCATTTGCAAAAGGGTTAGAAGGAAGATACACCCAAGTTGCACCAGGTGCCGTTTCTAGACCCTGATTTCTACTTGTTTTAAACTCTTTGGGGCTGAAAATGTATTAAAACGATTTTTACAATGTTTGTGTATGTATGCCCGTATGTATTATGCATGTCGGATGATGATTCTTAGATGCTTATAGGTTTTTCATGTTTAGAATAGCCTTTGTAAGCTTAGAACAGATGGGTTTGATGATTGGGTTCGAAAACATCCTACAAACATGTTGTATAGAAGGTTCATGCGCCTAAATAAGGCTCATACGCCTGGGAATGCTTTAGAAATATTTAAGTGTAACCCATGCGCCTGAATAGTGGTCCATACGCCTAGAAATATTAGTCGGATGACTAAGTGTAGGGCCATGCGCCCCAATAGTGCCCATGCGCCCAAGTGGCCTATGCGCCTAAGTGTCCATGCAACTGATTAGTCCATACGTCGAAGTTCATACGCCTGAATAGTACCCATGCGCCTAGAATTGGGTTGGAATTGACTAAGTGTCCAGACGTCCAGGATTCCCATGCGCCTAGGCACTCATGCGCCTGCATAGTACCCATGCGCCTGAAAGTTGCCCATGTGTCTAAGTGTTCCCCATGCGCCTGCATAGTGCCCATGTGCCTGGAAGTTGCCCATGCGCCTAAGTCTTCCCCATGCGCTTGCATAGTGCCCATGCGCCTAAGGACTTAGAATATTTTCTAATTTTTGGGGAAAGTGTAATGTAGTATTTGACTTGGGAGGTTCCTAGGGGCTATGTAAGTTGACTTTTTGAAGTCATAAATGCTATGATGAGTGAGATATGATGGGATGTATGATTGGTGATTATGTACGATTGTATGATATGTTCCTTATTATGATATATATATTATCTTTTTATGGCTTTA
Organism: Flaveria trinervia; assembly: GCA_025506515.1. Taxonomy (NCBI): domain Eukaryota; kingdom Viridiplantae; phylum Streptophyta; class Magnoliopsida; order Asterales; family Asteraceae; genus Flaveria; species Flaveria trinervia. The sequence continues at coordinate 15,105,694 of CM046448.1, forward strand.
CGTGTATGTTAATGAATGAATGAAGTATTATATAACATAAAGTGAAAGATAATGAAAGAGGAACACGAAGTAAGAATGCATGCATTATTGAATGACGAATGAACGAAGGAAAGGCTTGCAAGCACATATATGAGGTGAGCAACCCAATTGTTGCAACAGACTCGAACAGCGTGCTATCGTGAAGTTGCCATGAGTTGAGCAGCCCTATGGTTGCAACAGACTCGGGTAGCGTGCTATCGTTGAAATTGGCAATTAGGGTGAGCAACCCTATGGTCGCAACAGACTCGGATAGCGAGCTATCGTGAAGTTGGCATGAGGTGAGCGACCCTGTGGTTGCAACAGACTTGGATAGCGTGCTATCATTGAAATTGGCAATTGGGGTGAGCAACCCTATGGTTGCAACAGACTCTGATAGCGTACAAATAGTTGTGATGGTGAATGAGGTGAGTGACCCTATTGTCGCAACAGACTCGGGTAGCGTGCTATCGTTGAAATTGGCAATTGGGGTGAGCAACCATATGGTCGCAACAGACTCGGATAGCGAGCTATCGTGAAGTTGGCATGAGGTGAGCGACCCTGTGGTTGCAACAGACGTGGATAGCGTGCTATCATTGAAATTGGAAATTGGGGTGAGCAACCCTATGGTTGCAACAGACTCCGATAGCGTGCAAATAGTTGTGATGGTGAATGAGGTGAGCGACCCTGTTGTCGCAACAGACTGGAAAGGACGAACGTATAAATGAACGAGGTTAACGAATGTAATGGAGGATAATAATGATATTATCTGTACGTACTTATGATGTATGATCACGAACGAATGAAAAGTATAGTATGATTCTGAAAGAAAATAAAGAACGATTTTATCGATGGAATGTATGTTTTATTATAAAACTAGAACTTACTCAGCGACGCTGACTTTATACATTTTCAGTTGGCAGGTAAACGTTGCTGAGGATGGCACGAGGTGGCTACTCAGCTTTTTTGGATGGCATTCTTTTGTTAATGTTTTTGTATTGTAATGCGAACGAATGATGTTTTGAAATGAACGCTTGTATTAACTTGCAAAAGCATTTGTAATGATATGAAAAGTTATTTTTTTATGTTTCCGCTGCAATATTTTCGTAAGGCAAATGTAAATATATGTTTTATGTGCGATGAGGATCCAACTGTAAGCGTCCCAGGAACGGGGCCTTACAAGTTGGTTTCAGATCCAAAGTTTAAGTGAAATGGGTAAATTTTCAAAGTAAACCTTAACTTAAACTGAGAATGGGACGGAATGGGAATGGGATGCCAATCTGAGTAGCTGTGTGCCATCAAGTATTTTCGTAATGTTAACCGGTTTTATGTGCGCATGGTATGCGGTTTTGTGTTGTGTGTAGATTTAAATACTGATGTAGTCAGGACATGTAATGCATGGGGTATGAAGAGTAAAGTAAGTGGCTAATCACAACTGGCCACTGTAATTAGGGACTTACTATACTTGACATAAACTCAGCTGTTCCCTTGAATGACCGTGTTGGTGTTTGAATCTTTCAGTGTGCGTATGATGGCCAGTGGTAGATCTTCGAAAGCCTCTCATGGTGGAGGTCACGGTGCTGCTCCACGACCCAAGAGAGGGAGACCCAGAGTTGAGAAGGTGGTTCATAAAGAACCAGAGACCCCTCATCCGGAGGGTGGCAACGAGAGCGCCAATCTGAGGGCATCAGTAAAGGAGGCTGTGGTGGAGGAAGTTCATCAGGTCATGCAGACGATTCTACCGTCTGTGGTGATCGAAGTGATCAAGGCAATAAGAGAAAGGGAAAGAAAGGAGAGAAACGGTCCTCGGGAGGACGGGAGCAACCAGAGCCGGAAACGGTTCTCTCTGATGATGAGGAGGAGGAAGAAGAGGAGCCTGCACCGGAGGCGGCCCGAGGCTATAACTATGGGGCGTTTATGAGATGCAAGCCCCCTACTTTCGATGGAAACGGCACTACTACAGCTGCTCACCGGTGGGTGAGGGAAATGGAGGCTGTTCTTGACATCAATGAGTGTCGTGAAGACCAAAAGGTGAAGTTTGCTACCCACACTTTCGTGGGCTCGGCTTTATGCTGGTGGGACAACATTGTCCAAGCTGAGGGTGACAGGGCCATTGGGAGAATGAGGTGGCCTGAACTGAAGAAGTAAGTGATTGAGGAATTATGTCCTCACAGAGAGATGGATAAGGTAGAAGAGAGTTCCTGCAGCTGGAGGCGGGAACGATGACACACCAGCTGTGCACCATAAAATTTAATGAAATAGCGCAGCTGGTGCCAGATCAAGTGACACCACTGTCACGAAAGATTAAGAGATACATCCAAGGGTTGCCTGCGGATATCCGTAGGCATATGATTGTCGCCCACCGAGCACTGTTAGGTCGGAGGTTGATCTGGCTGGTAGATTATATGATAAGCGCGAGGTGATGGTGGCTGAGGTGAACAAGAAGGGTGGTGGTGACCGGAACTAGAATGGAAAACGGTTTGGACGTGGTGGAACCGCTCCAAACAATAAGGTGGCAAAGGTGGGTGACCGACGTGTGGTCACATCTGGTGCAAGGTTGAAGAAGTGTGGTAAATGCAGGAAGGAGCATTTGGGAGAATGCAAATGGGGATCAAACAGCTGCTTCAAGTGTGGGAAGCCTGGCCATATGGCTAGAGATTGTGGGGTTGGCCGGTGTTACAACTGTCGGGAGAATGGTCATCTGAGCGGGGATTGTAAGAGGCCAAGGGCTGAAAGTTCGGGAGCGAAGAAAGCTGGAAGGGAAGGGCAGAAGGCAAGCACCTGAGCTTTCACGATGACTCGGGAGGAGGCTAGGACAGACCCCGACGTGGTGTCAGGTATGTTTCTAGTAAACCAAACTCTTGCATCTGTATTGTTTGATTCTGGTGCTAGTAGGAGTTTCATTTCTGCTGCCTATTGTGCTAAGTTTCCCATTAAGAGTAGATGTATTGATGAGCCCTTCGAGGTAGAAACTGCTATAGGTAAGTCTACAAGAATTTCTGAGGTGATAGAAGGTTATGACATAGAACTAGACGGTCATAAGTTTCCTGTTAGACCATTCGTGATGACCTTAGGCGGTTTTGATGTAGTCTTAGGAATGGATTGGTTGGCGGAATACGAAGCGAATATTATGTGTCGCAAGAAGATGATCCGATTGACAGCGCGTGACAGGAATAAGGTGACGGTTTATGGTGATCGAGTCACGACGATCCCGAAAGTGATTTCGATGGCGGTGGCGGGAAAGTTCATGAGGCGTGGATGTAGTGCCTACTTGGCCTACATAAAGGATGTGGACGCGCCAACATCACAACTATCTGATGTACCAGTTGTGTGTTACTTTCCAGATGTCTTTCCAGAAGATTTACCAGGTGTGCCACCAGACCGTGAGGTTGAGTTTTGGATTGACTTGATACCAGGTGCCCAACCGGTAGCTAAGGCACCGTATCGGTTGGCTCCGACTGAGATGAAAGAGTTAATGGAGCAGTTTCAAGAGCTGCTGGATAAGGGGTTCATTAGACCGAGTATCTCTCCTTAGGGTGCTCCGGTCTTATTTGTGAAGAAGAAAAATGGTAGCATGAGGATGTGTGTAGACTACCGTGAGTTGAATAAGCTGACAGTGAAGAATCAGTACCCCTTACCAAGAATTGATGACCTGTTTGATCAGCTCCAGGGTGCCAGTTGATTTTCAAGGATAGACCTTCGATCTGGCTACCATCAGTTGAAAGTAAAGGAGCAGGATATTCCTAAGACAGCTTTTCACACGCGATATGGTCACTACGAGTTTTTTGTCATGTCTTTCGGTTTGACCAATGCGCCAACTGCTTTTATGGATTTGATGAATCATGTGTGTCGGCCGATGCTGGATAAATCAGTGATTGTGTTTATTGATGATATCTTGATTTATTCGAAGAGCGAGAATGAGCATGCCGATCATGTTCGGAGGTTTTGGAGACGTTGAGAAAGGAGAAGTTATACGCCAAGTTCTCCAAGTGTGCATTTTGGTTGTGTGAAGTTCAGTTCTTGGGTCATGTGGTGAATCCTGACGGAATCATGGTGGACCCGGCAAAGGTGGAGGCGGTTGTGCAATGGAAGACATCGAAGACGCCATCCGAGATTCGTAGCTTCTTGGGTTTGGCAGGCTATTATAGAAGATTCATTCAAAACTTTTCCAAGATTGCTTCTCCACTGACTAAGTTGACCCGAAAAGATGTAAGGTTTATATGGGGTCAGGCTCAAGAGAAGGCGTTTGAAGAATTGAAGGCGAAATTGACTCAAGCTCCTGTTCTAACATTACCCGATGGAAGCGAAGATCTGGTGGTCTATTCTGATGCTTCCTACTCAGGGTTGGGGTGTGTGTTAATGCAGAGAGGGAAGGTTATAGCTTATGCATCCCGACAGCTGAAGGTTCATGAGGTCAATTATCCTACTCATGATTTGGAGCTAGCAGCCGTGGTCTTTGCAGTGAAGATTTGGAGGCACTATCTGTACGGGACGAAGTGTACCATATTCACAGACCATAAGAGCTTGAAGTACTTCTTCGAGCAGAAGGATCTGAACATGAAGCAGAGACGATGGTTGGAGCTTATAAAAGATTATGATTGCGAGATCCATTACCACCGGGCAAAGCCAACATGGTAATTGATGCCCTTAGCCGAAAGGAGAGGCCCGATCCGATTCGGGTGAAAGCATACCAACTGATCATGACCTCTGATGTAATGAAGCAAGTCAAGGATTTTCAAGATGAGGCATTGAAAGAAGATCATCTAAACTCTGAAAGAATTAGAGGTTTGGTTGGGGAATTGGGTGAAAACACACTCGGTGTTAAAACCCGATTTGGACGTGTGTGGATCCCTCGTTTTGGGGATCTACGCATGAATATCATGGATGAAGCTCAAAAGACGTGATATTCCATTCATCCTGGTGCCACGAAAATGTATCAAGATATGTAGAAAGATTATTGGTGGCCGGGTATGAAGCGCGATGTGGTGGGGTATGTGAGTAAGTGCCTTACTTGTTTGCAAGTGAAGGCTGAGCATCAAAAGCCGTATGGGAAGATCCAACCTTTGGATATACCGGAATGGAAGTGGGAGCACATCACCATGGATTTCATTACGAATTTTCCACGTACTCCGAAAGGGTATGATGCCATATGGGTGATTGTCGACTGTCTGACGAAGAGTGCTCACTTCTTACCGATCCGTGAGACATATTCATCCGAGAGGTTGGCAGATCTATTCATTAAAGAGATTATGACTCGTCATGGTGTGCCGGTGTCTATCGTGTCTGACCACGACACCCGATTCACATCCAAATTCTGGAAGAAATTCCATAACGCCATGGGGACGAGGTTACATATTAGCACGACTTATCATCCCCAAACTGATGGTCAGTCAGAAAGGACCATTCAGACATTGGAAGACATGCTTCGGGCATGTGTGATTAATTTTGGGGGAAGTTAGGATGACCACTTACCGTTAGCTGAATTATCATACAACAACAGCTATCATGCCAGCATTGGTATGCCACCATACGAGATGCTATACGGTGCGAGATGGAGAACACCCGTTTGTTGGGGTGATATTGGTCAGAAGGAATTGGGGAGCGTCGAGGTCATTGAGGCTACGACCGAGAAGCTTGAGAAGATTAAAGCCTTCATGAAGGCAGCTAAAGATAGGCAGAAGTCGTATGCCGATAAACGACACAGACCGATCCAGTTCTAAGTGGGTGACCGGGTTTATGTTGAAGGTCTCACCTTGGAAGGGTATTATCCGATTCAGTAAGCGGGGCAAGTTGAGCCTAATATATAGGCCCTTTCCAATCATTGCTCGAGTAGGAGAGGTGGCCTATAGGTTAGAGTTACCAGATTGATTAAGTGGGATTCACCTGACATTTCACGTATCTCATCTGAGAAAGTGTTTAGCTGATGAAGACATGATTGTTCCACCGGAGGATATCGAAGTAGACGAAGGGCTCAATTATGTGGAGCAACCAGTGGCAATCATCGATAGAAAAGAGAAGAGGATGAGAAATAAAGTGGTTCCTCTTGTGCGTGTATAGTGGAAGCACAGGAAGGGATCCGAATCTACATGGGAGACCGAGGAAGAGATGAGGCAGCATTATCCTCATATGTTCGAGGAATAACATGTTTCGGGGACGAAACCCAAATAAGGGGGGTGTTCTTGTAACACCCGGTTATTATTTTTAAAAGAAGGGTAAGAAATGAGGATTAAAAAAAGGAAATGCAATTAAACCCAAGATGAGGGGTTAAAAGTGTCAAAAGGACAAAATCTTTCAAAAGTTGGTGTAAAGGTAGGCATGGCCGCCCACCCTCCCTTCACATCACTTTTCATTCAGTTAGAGAGAGAGAGGGCAGAAACTCTCGGTTGAAGAAGAAGAAGAAGAAGGTCGAATTTAAGGTATGAATTCGTGGTTTTTAAGTGTTTGTGTTGGGTTTTGGTCTCGGGTTTATGCTTATATGTTTGTGTGTGTTTGGGTGTGTGTGTTTGGTGGGGTTTTTAGGTGTTTGAACTCATTTGCAAAAGGGTTAGAAGGAAGATACACCCAAGTTGCACCAGGTGCCGTTTCTAGACCCCGATTTTCTACTTGTTTTAAACTCTTTGGGGCTGAAAATGTATTAATATGATTTTTACAATGTTATGTATGTATGTTCGTATGTATTATGCATGTTGGATGATGATTCTTAGATGCTTATAGGTTGTTCATGTTTAGAATAGCCTTGGTAATCTTAGAATAGATGGGTTTGATGATTGGGTTCAAAAACATCCTAGAAACATGTTGTACAGAAGGTTCATGCGCCTAAATAAGGCTCATACGCCTGGGAATGCTTTAAAAATATTTAAGTGTAACCCATGCGCCTGAACAGTGGTCCATGCGCCTAGAAATATTAGTCGGATGACTAAGTGTAGGGCCATGCACCCCAATAGTGCCCATGCGCCTAACTGGCCCATGCGCCTAAGTGTCCATGCGACTGATTAGTCCATACGCCTAAGTTCATACGCCTGAATAGTACCCATGCGCCTAGAATTGGGCTGGAATTGACTAAGTGTCCAGACGTCCAGGATTCCCATGTGCCTAGGCACTCATGCGCCTGATAGTGCCCATGCACCTGAAAGTTGCCCATGTGCCTAAGTGTTCCCCATGCGCCTGCATAGTGCTCATGCGCCTGGAAGTTGCCCATGCGCCTAAGTGTTCCCCATGCGCCTGCATAATGCCCATGCGCCTAAGGACTTAGAATATATTTTCTGATTTTTGGGGAAAAAGTGTAATGTAGTCTTTCACTTGGGAGGTTCCTGGGGGCTATGTAAGTTGACTTTTTGAAGTCATAAATGCTGTGATGAGTGAGATATGATGGGATGTATGATTGGTGATTATGTACGATTGTATGATATGTTCCTTATTATGATATATATATTATCTTTTTATGGCTTTACGTGTCATGTTAATGAATGAATGAAGTATTATGTAACGTAAAGTGAAAGATAATGAAAGAGGAACACGAAGTAAGAATGCATGCATTATTGAATGACGAATGAACGAAGGAAAGGCTTGCAAGCACATATATGAGGTGAGCAACCCAGTTGTTACAACAGACTCGAACAGCAAGCTATCATGAAGTTGCCATGAGGTGAGCAACCCTATGGTTGCAACAAACTCGGGTAGCGTGCTATCGTTGAAATTGGCAATTGGGGTGAGCAACCCTATGGTTGCAACAGACTCGGATAGCGAGCTATCGTGAAGTTGCCATGAGGTGAGTGACCCTATGGTTGCAATAGACTCGGATAGCGTGCTATCGTTGAAATTGGCAATTGGGGTGAGCAACCCTATGGTTGCAACAGACTCCGATAGCGTGCAAATAGTTGTGATGGTGAATGAGGTGAGCGACCCTGGTGTCGCAACAGACTCGAAAGGAAGAACGTATAAATGAACGAGGTTAACGAATGTAATGGAAGATAATAATGATATTATCTATACGTACGTATGATGTATGATCACGAACGAATGAAAAGTATAGTATGATTCTTAAAGAAAATAAAGAATGATTTTATCGATGGAATGTATGTTTTATTATAAAACTAGAACTCACTTAGCGACGCTGACTTTTATACATTTTAAGTTGGTAGGTAAACATTGCTGAGGATGGCACGAGGCGGCTACTCAGCTCTTTTGGATGGCATTCTTTTGTTCATGTTTTTGTATTGTAATGTGAACGAATGATGTTTTGAAACGAACGCTTGTATTAACTTGCAAAAGCATTTGTAATGATATGAAAAGTTATTTTTTTATGTTTCCGCTGCAATATTTTCGTAAGGCAAATGTAAATATATGTTTTATGTGCGATGAGGATCCAACTGTAAGCGTCCCGAGAACGGGCCTTACAACAACTCAGTTTATGTCAAGTACAGTAAGTCCCGAATTACAGTGGCTAGTTATGATTAGCCACTTACTTTACTCTTCATACCCCAAGCAATGCCTGTCCTGACTACATCAGTATCTAAATCTACCAGCAACACATACCACATAACATGCGCACATAATACCAGTTAATCATTAAGAAAATAGCTGATGGCACGCAGCTACTTGGACTGGCATCCCTTCCCTTTCCGTCCCAATAATTAAAATTATTAAAATAATTAATAATAGAAGTTTAAAATGGGTTCGGGTTTGGATTTTAACTTGGAAAATGGTGGATGTTACAGTCTCCCCTACTTTAAGAAATTTTGTCCCGAAATTTAATTATGAGAAAAAAAATAATTTTTAAGGTTATGAGTCAACTTAGATTTCATTCCATGTGTGACATCCGGTAAATTTCCGTTACCAAACTCCGTTAGTTCCGTTAAGTCTTGCATACACGTGTCGTAAACACACACTAGTTGTCGTTTAACGTTGGTGACCTAATAATAATTAATAATGTTACATTATTGATAATCTAGTTGATTATGTGATTATGGTATTATGTTTATGTGTTTGCATGTTTTAAATGTTAATTAGGAAATTAATCGCGTAACGCGGAACGTGCCTATTTATTCATATGCCTTGTGTTTTATAAAGATAAATTATATGATGACTATCATTAGTTTATATCTTTATTTTATTAAGTTAAAAACATATTACAAAGAGTTTAAAGTCTAGTTTTTACAAAATACAAATTATAAGAGCTTAAAGGGTAAATATGGAAATTAAAATTAAACAAAACACAAAAACCCTAGCTTCCACTCCCCATTCGGCCGCAACCTTCATCTCAAACCCCTCCCCACTTCGAATTCGACCTGGAACAAGCCTCCAAGCCTCGATTTTGTTCGATTTCAAGGCATACAACACGTTGGAATCATCAATTGCAAGTTAACACACGTTTAAAGGTTACATTTTACAAGTTTTTATGGAGTTCTTGTTAGGGCCAAACCCTAATTCGATTTTGTATCATCATGGGGTTGAAATTGATGTTAATTGATGATGTTAGTATGTTAGTTGGATTGAATACATGTTGTTTAACGTTGATTATGCATGAATTGTATGTTTTTAGTGGATTGATCATGAACTTTGATTTTAAGCAACCCAAATTCAAAATTGGTGAGATTATGCATGATGGATGATTATTTGATGAATGTATGTTGATTAGTAGGTTGTATGAATGTTAGAATACATTGATCTTGCAAGAAATTGATGAATTGAAGTTAGTGTCCATAGGTACTAATAATAGTAACTTTATTTTCATGACATGATGATCTAGTGATGGATTGATGTTTTTGATGGGTTCATGATGATAATTAGATGCTAGATTGTTGATATGAATGCTAGAAATCTTAGAATGAATGTTGTTGTTCATATCTTGCCAAAAGTAGAAACTTTTGTTCATGATGATTAATAGATTATGATGATTAGGTATTGTTAATCATGTCTAGATGTTGTTATGAGCTTGAGATGGTATAATTGTAAGGAATTCATGAATACATTGAGTGTTTGATAGATGTTGGAATGTACTTTCCCAAAGGGAAACTTTATTTGCACAACGTTTGAAGGATGATAGTTTGAACATGTTTGGGATGTTTGAACATGCTTGGATAATCATGGGTGATGTTTGGATTTTGATGAACATATATGATGTTGATGTTGATTGGTAGCTAAGACATCATGTTTGGGACTGGAAACTGATTGTTGTGGTGTATGTTGAATGCAATGAACATGGTTAATGAATATGAATGTGATCATCATACACGCGTGCGAATCTGAGGCCCCTACTTAGTAGGATTGGCAAGGTTTAGGATGTGAAGTCGTGAGTGGCTTCACATGGCATGTGGTGCGTGATTTGATCTTTGTGTGGCATGTTAGTTGTGTTATAACTAGTGGACATGTTAATGTTCTAGATTCGTATGACTTGTATGATACTTGGTTGTATGATGATCTAAGTGATACACCTGGATAATATAGCATACATATGATCTATTTGAATGTTAACCATGTATGATATATGTGTATGATTGCTTGAATGGTTTACAACACATAAAGTCACCAACGGGTCAACTGGGTCAAACGTGTCTGTTTTCTGAAACCTTGACTCCTTAGTTGTAGTGTACTTAGGGTTTCACATGTTCTCTATTACACGTACTCACGTACTTATATAATCTAGGTAATCTCTGAAGGTTGTCTGCCCATTCTGTCTATCAAGTAAAACTCTAAGTGTCTATCACGCGTATCAGGTGAGTTCATGCCCCACTCTTTATTTAATCTCTTTTGGGGGAGATAGCATACTGGTAAATCACAAACGCTTTATATATTCAAGTTGTGTATAATATTAATATAGTGTTGATGTCATGGAAAAGTCCTCACACTTTCGAATTGTTAATATTGAATAGCGGGGAAATTTGGGTAGTACTACTGGGTCTGACGAGCCCCACCTGTGTGACTCAAGGTCAACCAGGTGCAATTTGTCCTATTGAACATTGTCACGACCTGTTAAGTCGTGACAGGGGGCAACAACGTAACACAGTTAGCTTCAATTGCGAAATCACTATGAGTTAATATTTATTGTTAATGGACTAGCTATCTATTACAATGCACTACTTTTATATCTCTACTATTAAACTGCTTATTTTGAATATCACTCTTGAACTCACCAACCATTGTGTTGACATTTTAGTATGCTATTCTCAGGTCATTAGATTGCTTGCCATAGGAGCACTACATGGTTCACTTGCATTCTAAGACTTGGTCTTCAAGACATCTTTATTGTTTTAATGATTAATGTTTACTCTCTTGGGTTGGCGCATGTTTTGCCATAGTATACATTTTTATTTTTTTGGTTTGTTTTACAAAATGCTTCCGCACAGTTTAAAGTTTATACTTTGGTTGATTTTATTTTAATTATGGAATATAGAGTCGTTCTGTGTAACTATTGACTGTGATCCTGGTTTGTTCACAAGCCTCGCGGTAAAACTCCGCACGTGGATTTTGAGGGTGTGACACCATGAGCTATGAACAATCGTTTCACATTCGTCTACCTCGATGATTCCACCGTCGGTCGGGGTGTGAAAATGAACACTACAACCCACTCCACCATTGACCTACAAACATCAACACAAACCCACTCCACCACAACCGCTCGTCACCACCACAACAATCGTCACCCACTACCAACCAGACCTATTACAAACCCTAACTACCATTTGTGTAAAATCTCAGTAACTAAGAATACAAATACATAATTTAGGTCTAATCTAGTAATGTTTTGTACAAAGATTATGCAATGAGTTGGTTGAAAGGCAACCCAATCCAGTACTGAAAACAAGAATGACAAGTGCATTGCACTTGCTAACCTCCTTAGGCGATGTTTCTCTGTCTGCTGATTGTTCAAACATGAGAAATATAGAAGTAATCTTAACCAATTCCTTGTTGAGTTTGTGGCTTTCTATGTTAATTTGATGATACTACTCTTGGAACAACCCTAATTTGATGGGGTTGTTATGGTGACAGGGCTGCTGTGGCAGTGACCAAGTGGTTGTGGTGGCGGTGATAGAGGTGTTGTAGTGGCGGCCAGGTGGTTGTGGTGACCGGGTGGTTGTGGTGTTGGTGATTTGAAGAAGAAGATGTTGATGGATGGGACTCACAAGGTTTTTTATGTTATTATTTAAATTTAAGGGTAGTTTAGTGTTTAAATAATAATTTAATAGAAACATTACCTGTTAGTCATTTAGAATTAAATGTAGATACAATTGAAATGACATAGACTTTAATTAAGATAACATGAAACGTCAGGGGTAGATGACAATTTTGAAACTATAGGATGCAATTGGTTAAAATGAACAAACAGCAGGGATGCAAATGGTAATTTACTCTTATATTTTATTTTTGGTTTAAATATATATACATATACATATACATATACATATATACATATGCATATATAAAAAGTTACAGTATATGGTGTTTTTTTCGTGCGAAGCGTACAAAGTTATCATGCAAGAATAAAGCTTACAGATGGAATTATAACTTAAATATAAGAATTAAGCACACGGAAATGGAAATATCAAACAAAGATGAAATTATCACGCAAGAATGTATTATTGCATGATAATTTCATCTTTGTGTGATAATTCCACACGAGTGCAATTTGTCTTGTGTAATTATCACTTTGTTCTTGCGTGATTATTATTATTCTTTCGTGATAATTCCCACCCCAAAATTTTGTACGCTTCGCACGAAACCCAAAACTCTAAACCGCCCCTATATATAGGGGAAAATTACTATACAAAGTGTTTTTTTCGTGCAAAGTGTACGGAGTTTACGGTGGAATTATCACGCAAGAACAAGTAATAATTAGGCAAGAAGTATTACACTTGTGTAATATTATTACTCGGGGATGGAATTATCACGCAAGAATACCTCCTTGCATGATAATTTAACATCTACGTGATAATTCCCTCTCTGTGTGATTCATTCTAACACTTGCATTATAATTATACCCGTAATGCTTCTTCTTGTGATAACTTCATACGCTTACCACGAAAAAATCACTTTGTACCATAACCTTTCTCTCTCTCTCTCTATATATATATATATATATATACATATATATATATATGATATTATGAATTTGGTTTTGATGTATATGATATTTGAAAGTTTTCTAGAGTTGTAAATTTTATTCGGGAAGTTTTCTAAGGTATATATGACATTTTAAATCTTGTTGAATATATATGATATTGTATGAGTTTATAGGGCATATATAATATAACAATAAAAAGGTTATATCTATACAAATTTAAAATGATGATGAATAGTGAAGTATGTGGTTTTCTAATTTGGCCACCAAAGTTTTTATGTTTCTTACATCTCAAACATTTACTTGTTTTTATATTCCTAACTTTATGAGTTATTTTGATTGTATGGATAGAAAGAGAACCTGAGAATGAGGCAAGTATATTGCCTAGTTCTAGGTAGTTTGTTTTTGCGGCTTGGTTACTCTTTTATGTTTTCCTTCGACTTGTTTCTATGTTCTTTTCTCGTTTCATCTTCGCAAGAGAGAGGAGGTACATAGAGGAACATAGGGTGCGAGGGTGGTGGAATGACCACCATTACTACCGACGTCCATGTTGAATGACCTGCCTTTGTGGCATCGACCATCTTTTCCTTTGGTTACCTTAGTTTTCCTTCAATATCCTTTCGTGTTCTCTATTATAGGATCTCGGGTCTAAATCTGTTGGATCTGGTTGGTTTAGACAAACTATAACTTTTGCATAGATCAGTAACTAAGGAATGCAAAATCTAAGTTCGTTACTTTCATAACACAAACACTTTAAGAAAATATAAATATACAATGAGTTCTTTTACAAAATTCACTTGATTAATCTGTTTTGTACAAAGTTTACAATTCAACAGATACAATCAAATGGCTTAGAACGCTTCCCTCTCCTATACAAGTGTGAGGACTTTTATACTAAACAATGAGATTAAATATTCTATGTTCACATACTGTGGTAGAGCATGTAATTTGTGTTGGGGTTGTTTGTTTTGAGATTTTTTGAATAAATTGTTGTCTAGACTTGAAACCCTAATTTCTTTTGATGCAAACCTTAGGTTTTCTTTTGGGGTTGTTTTTTTAATGTGTGTTGTTAGGTTGATGATTACTAATCTATTATGTTGTTAGTTGGATTTGGGTCAATGATGGTGACACTTCATTCATCTAAGATGTCTTTTTAGTATTATTATGAATACAAAACCTTTACTTTGGTTTATCAAATTTGTATTATTGGTTGGGTGATCAATGATGGAGATAATTTGTTAATATAAGAGTTGTTGTTCCTTGTTACGGATGCAAAACCCTAATTTTGGTCGACAAATGTCAGTCTTGTTTCATTTAGGACTGCCTTTCCGGGATAAACCCTAATTTTAGGGGGTTTCCTTAGTCAATGAATGTCAATATTCTCATCGTTTCAAATTCATGTATCTCAAATTCATATAGATGTTATTAGGCGATGGTTAAAAGGTCTGTGTTTTGTTGGCTGGATTTGGTTCGATGACGTTATCAGTTCGTTCATCTAAGATCTACTGTTGGTTTGATTATGAATGCAAAACCCTAATTTGGGTCAATGATTGTTATGGATCTTCATCTAAAATATGTTTTCAGCTATGATATTGAATATGTCTTCGTTGATGTTGATAACGTTCGGTTGATGATGATGACCTACAATTCATTTGAGACTGCCTCGGGATAAACCCAAATTTTAAAGGGTTTGCTCACTCAATGAACATCACTATTCCTCATCGTTTTAAATACCAAAATCACAAAATTATATAAAAATAATTTTAGATCTTAATGACTATGTGCTATGATGCTTATAACTTAGCTGATAAAGACTATGATCTAAACCACAAACTCATTTATTAGTAGACTATGATGATGAAAATGTTATTTTTTTGTTTGTTGTTTTGACATGGTTATTGTGTGTGAGCATACTGTTTTAAACTCGTATACATTATATGTCTGTTTTGCATCCCACGATAGTGATTGCCTACCGAACACCTTTGTTGTTAAATGCGTGTTTAATTAGGACAGTTTCAAATGTCTAATTTGTGTATGACTTGGATAGTCCAGGCTCAAGTTTTTTAAAACACGAGGAATTGTTTTGCTTTAATCAAATTTAGGTCAATTTATATAATAAATTTAAACAAATCTACATAAATTTGAAATGATTAGAACATTGAAGTTTGTACTTTTAGGTCACTAACAATCGTTTTGTTTGACACATAAGCACCATATTAGCTCTTTCTATTTCTTTTATTTTTTTTCGTTTTACATGATTTCGTTCTACTTTTACCCCATTTTCCAAACTTTTATAGATTATTTTTTAATTTGTATTAATATTTTAAACTCTATTACTACGCTAAATTCCATTAAAAAAAATAAAACAATCTTCATTAATTAAAATAAAAGTATCACTAATATGAACTAACATCTTAAATATAAGAAAGCTTTAGAATAATACTAATGGTTTGTTTGGTTTGATTGATACAAATGGTTCAAGTGCTAAATAAGATTCGCACGAAGGTTATCATGGTTGGTGCGTGATCGTATACGTGAAAGTATATATCATGTTCTACAGGTTCATGGTTTGGATGATCTTCAATGTAATATAGAGATATCGCCGCACCATCACTCATCAAAATTATATTGTGTAAGATGATACATGCGTATATGTTTTTCTTACTCTTCATGCATGTAGTTTTTTTGCGAGTTATTAAAGTATTTGTCATTTAGCTTTTAAGAACCCCAAACACTTGTTCAATATCATTTCTTCTCGCTTCTTGTGCTCTCGATGTCGTTTAGGATCATTTTTCGGTAGGATCGACAACATTTAACTATCATTGCCAATTTGGATAAATCCCATCAACTAAACTGTATCCAATATTCATCTCGTTTACCACAAACAGACACTTCGAGGTACTTCCACTAATGACATCATTGAAAAAATGTGATTAGTTGAAAAATTTTGATGTCGTTGTTAGCTCTGGGAGTCCCAAAAAATGCATGCCAAAATCAAAAATCCACACATGCCACCACTTCAAACATTATTATCGGATGCTTGTAATCACACCTCATGTATTATCGTCACCATTCGATTGGATATTTTTATTCAAGCCCAATGTGTACAATCTAAGCTCCTCAACACTCCAAAAAATCATGAAGCCGCTCATGTGCGATATATAACAACTGTATGTCGATATTCAAAAATATTCTTTTTTTACAGAGTTATAACAGCATCACAAAAATGTTGTAGGCAATTGGGTGATGTTCTCTCAGACATATTTAAATACTCATCAAGTGAGGCATATCTCATAATTACGCTTATGCGTATTGAAGTCTTCTTCTTATGAGCTTGGCGAGTAATACATTTGAAAATCTAACCTTGTGGAGTAGAGTTGAAGTGATTAATTTGAAGTAGAAATGGTGTGTAAAAAATTTGAGTTTGAGTTGTATTTATGGTGTAAAAAAATAAAGTTTAGTTAAATTAAAAAAACCAACCGTCAAATTCTAGCTGTTAGATTTTTTGGGCTTGGGATCACTAAATCACGGCGAAATTCACCAAGTTGTGGAACAATAGAACCAAGGGCATGGTGTTCGTGACTGTTTTCCTAAGCATTCATCTCCCATTTACCCTCGATACGTTGTGTGTCTTTGTTTTGGATCACACATTTTTTATCTTTGTTGTTTTTGCTACATTTGGTTACCCTTTAAATGTTTTCGTTGAAGGATATTGAAATTTTATGGTTGTCAATTCAATTGTTAGCAATATAGACGCCAAGACTGTGATGATGGTAGAAAGATACTTGATATTGCTTTGACGTGACATTCATTTCTGGCTTCCATCCGTAACGGATTATTTATGTTGAGCCTCAAACATTGATATTTGTATATATATACCACTAACAATTCTATTGTTTCATACGTATAATTGTAATGTAATTGCATTTATATCAATTGTTGTTTTTATATTAGATCTATTGTATGACCTATTTTATACTACGATATATTGGCACCTTAAATAATATCCTCAAATCTATTATTAAACTCAACCCGCCGCGTAGCATTGGGAATCCCCTTAGTTCTAGTACATAAATGACAAAGAAACGATATACTGTTAAGTTGGTATCTTAAATGATATCCTCAACTTATTACCAAACTCAACCTATCACGTATCAATGGCAATTCGCATAGTTATAGTTGATAAATAACAACGGAACCATTAAACTTTTAACATTCTATATTACTATTCTAATTAAACCATTTGGTCAGTGATGGTTTTTTTTTCTTTTTCTTTTTTTTTGGTTTGTTTGTTTTGTATTTATATGTTTTTTATATAGTTTGTTTGGGATGTGCGTTCGAGGTTTAGGAGTGAGGTTGTTCTTGTTGGTTTTTTGGGTCTTGGCACGTCTCTTTGATGTGTGTTTCGATTATGTTCGTTGTCATTGTCTTTCTCCGGGATTCCTACTTTCTTTCTTCGTTATCGACACCCTGACGATCCTCGCTATTAAGGTTTGTGTTTTCCTTTTGTTTGCTTTTTTTGGGGCTTTGGTTTTCGTCGGTTTTTCTATTTTTGATTGTCGCCTTCTTGCGGCTTTGATTTTCGTTTGTTTTGTGTATGGTGTTAGGTTTTGATTTAGTTTTGGGTTCCAAATATTCTTGTGTGTATGGATTTAGGGTTTTGGTGTGTTTTGCTGATTTTATGTTTTCGAACGTTCATTTCGATTTCGGTTTAGGGTTATGTTAAAACTCGCAAAAACTAGTTAATAATTAACCATTATCCTTACACTTTACTAAGAGAAAACAAGTATAACGGTTATTTATATTTGTCTTTTTGGTATAAACTAATTATTCTTAGCCATTGTGTTGCAACGGTATCATAGCTGCGTGATAAATTATAGACCATAATCGTTTCGATTTGTTGTCGAACTAAATTTACGTTGAAATGTAAAGTAATTTGAATTTATACCATTAAATTAAATGTATTATATTTGACTCGTACTTTTGCTAAACAAATTTATGCCGAAGCATAGACCAACTCCAAATGTACATAAAAAAACATGTGCAATAGCGCCGTATACAACGTGATAAAGTATAGCTTGCGATCGCTATGACTCATTTTCGATCTAAATTTACATCGAGAGGTTGACCATCTCAAGACGTATATAAATATACTTGACTCGCATTCGAACAAAGTTAACGTCAAAACTTATACGAACTTGAATTTATACCAATACGTACATAAAACATAAGAAATTAGTTTTAAAGTAAAAAGTGTAAATCCGTAACCTGAAACTTAAAAGGGTTAAAAGTGATATTTAACAAAGTTCTTAAAAATATTACAAGCTAGAGAAAGTGTAAAAGTTGAAAGTTGAAGGAGAGTTAAATGTTAAAGTGTCAATTAAAAAACTTGAGGGGACCAACCTTGTTTTTTTTTTAAAAATAGTAATAGTTATATATTTAAAAACTCTTGGAAAATTTTTCATTGTGATTCTATCGGTAGCATATCTTTAAAACAATAAAACATTAAGATATAACAAAAAAGATTAATCTATTACCCAAGGATCTGCTAGTGTCATCACATACAAAAGTAAACTAAAAACATTCATAGTAGGTTTTTCATTTTGATTTGAGTGTATGTAATGTATTATAGAGAATATTTTGAGCGATTGTGAGTGAAAAATGGAGAAAATTTATGGGGATTGTACCGTGATTCTTCATATTTGGAAAAACATGGTACAACCCTAATATATTTTTTAATATTTTTAAAAGTGATTGTGAGTGTAAAAAATAAAAAAAATAATGATAAATATGTAAAAGAAGTATTATTTAATTAAAAGAGATAATAAAAAAATAATACTTTTAATGTAAATTTAGGTTTGTGATTGAGAAGCTAATGTGAATGCTCTAAAGAAGCAACTTTTCGATCATTAATAGAATTTTATAAAATATGAAACCTTGGTGGCATCTATGTAAACCTATAAATAACCCAATGTAGAAACTGATATTTTAGATTTATAGTGTATATAATTATATATTTTTTGGTATTTACCAAAGTACAACAAAATATATGAATATTAAGAGAAGCTAAACGCTATCTATCAATATTAAGAAAAGCTAAACGCTTTCCCGTTTGCCCCACCAACAATGACGACAATAAAGCTTGGTTTGGTAGTGTGGAGTGGCATGATGAATGGTTCATGTTTCTTCTCTTTTGCTTTGCTTCCAATGTAAATATGTTTGAGATAGAGTATATTTTCACTTGCTTCCCCTTTTTTTTCTGGAAAATAAAATAATATGAATAAATGGGACAAATATTAGAGGCCCACATGAATTGGGTCATTATGTTTTTCACTTTACGATAACTTTATCTTAAAATGTATATGTAATTGAATCCAAATAAATACACATTAAAAACCAACAAAATGAATAACGGTCACAAACAAGTTCACTTAATCACAATCTTATGCAAACTAGAAAGATATATACGTGCACAAGCTCATACTAAAACAATTATTAAAGTTAACAGTGAATACAAATTTATACAGGTCAACAACTAAACTAATTGAGAAAAATCATGTATGAATACTCTGTTTTAGCCTATGATGGATAGAACCCACTCGTGCTCACCTCTATTTGTTCCGCTTTTTTGGGTTTTTAAACAAATAAAGGGTATAATTAAAATAGATTCATCTGACATGTCATATGTGTACATGTATATGTGTGTTAGGCTGTTACTTACGAAATATATGAAGAAAAAAACTGTGCTGATTTATTAATAATATATGATGACTTTTTTCTTTTTAATTTGACTTAGGGGTTGTTTGAGTTTGGCCAACTTGGCTGACTAAAGCTAACTGGCTAACTTGGTCAGCCGGTCAACGTGTTTGATTTGGTTTGGCTATGTTCTCACCTGGTCCGTGGGTTCTGACCCAAACTCTAAATTAAAACATGTTGACCCGGAAAAAAGGCATTGCCCCTCCCTTCGCCAACCCCCACCGTGTGACCCCCTCAGCCAACCCTCATTGCGTGACCCCCTCAGTCGTAGAAGTTCTGATCAGTTGCTGCTGGGTGGTGTACGATGGTTGTGGTGATAGTGGTCGGCGGTAGCAGTTGCTGCTGCAGGTGGTACCGTGCGACCCCCTCAGCCAACCCTCATCGCGTGACCCCCTCAGCCGTAGAAGTTCTGATCAGTTGCTGTTGGGTGGTGTACGATGGTTGTGGTGATAGTTGTCGACGGTAGCAGTTGCTGCTGCAGGTGGTGGTGGTGGTGAGTTTGGTGATGTTGGAGTGGTAAGTTAGAGGATTTGAAAAAAGTGTAAGAATAAAATTGGGGATTTAAAAATGTGATTTTAAGATTTTATCATTTAACAGTTAGATATTATCAAACAATCAAGTTTTAAACAAATATAGACTCAATCAGAATTTATAACTAGATCAACTTTTAAATCAATCAGATACTATTGAGTTAGAAAGAGATCCTTCAAACACTTTATTATAGTATACATCTCATAATTTTTTTCACTCCTTTATCATATTTTATCATTTCCTTTGATAGTTGACATGACATTTAATCTTGCTAATGATTCGTTAGAATTGACTTTTAATACGTGTCATGATTTATAAGTTTTAACATATAAACATAATAAACATGATTACGTTTATTTTTTAATGTTTTCAATAAATCAATTACAAACAAAAGAATTCGAAAATGATCAACACATTTACCAATATGGAAAAGAGTTTTCTTTATTCGTACTTTGTTATATTGAAAAATCATCTAGAAGTGCATTAATATTTTTTAGAGTTGTGTCTATTATTTCTTTGAAGACAACGCATCATCAATTTGACATGATGCAATAAGGTAATATATTTGACGCACCGTTATATACATGTCCATAAAACTTTACTAGAGCGGTGAATCAAACTTATGTTGTTGGATGCTATCACTCTGATAAGCTCAATGTTTTCTTATATAAATTGGAACTTGAAAGCATCATTATATACTTGTATATTATAAGTATTAAAAAGTATTTGACACTATCCTTCATAAGAAAGCAAAAGGTACAAAATCATCCGACTAATTAAAGGTTATGCATACCAGAATGTTCTCAACAAGGGCACTTTATAAGCTTCACATAAAGTTTGAAGTATAAAGGTCAAAGTCAATAATAATAATATATACAAAAACAAAAATTAAGGTAAAAGGCCGCATGCATACTTCTCCAATAATGTATTGAACTTCCATCACAATAAACTAAATTTTCATTTTTGTAAGTCCTCAATATATCCTGAATGTTAGATCATACTCAAAAGCTGTTAACAATGCTATAAAACTTTACCTTCACCAATGGAATCATTCAAAAGTAAGACACAGTCGGAAGATAACCTAAGATCGTGACGATACAATCAAAACATTTTTCTTATTTTCTTAGTAGAAAGATTAAATGGGTTGTCGGTATCGTTGTAAAGTTACCAATGTATTAAGAGCATGCCAATGACCCATCAGTGATTGGAGGCTAATAAATGTTCTTGACACTTTCTGCATGTTTGAATCCTGCAAAATTGTCAAGTAATAGTTTTCGATTGTTGTTCCGTCACAAAGCAAGGCTTTCCTAACAACACAATCAGCTACAAACTAAATTTTCTAAAAGTAGTTTCAATTTTGTCTACTTTTCATTCCCAATGGAAATTCATCAGAAATGTTGTTGCTAATCCATTGATAATGGTATATATAACCCACTTGAATTGAATTGAACATTATTTTGATAAACACGGTATTTTATTCATTTTTCCAAACTATATTCTTCATTAATAACAAAAAGATTATGTCTGCACAACACACAATGCTCTTATTTGATAGGCTGAATAGTTAAATATGATGAATGCAAAATTGACTATATCATCTGAGAAGCAAACATGGTGTTCATGAGTTAATTGGAATTTGTGTTCTTAAAATAATATATAAAGTTCAGTAGCGTATGTTCCAATCTATATGTAAGGCCCTGGTCCTGAGAAGTTTTGCTGTTAACTAATCATAACATAATATGGTTTCATAATAAAACATTGTAGCGAAACTACTTAAAACATTCATCTCATTACATAATTTTGTTTTAATAATAAGCATGTGTTCTCAAAACATAATAAATACTTATTGTGACACCTTAAGTAAATCCCAAATCGGTCGTGTACAAGAGAGAATTTCTAGTTTATAAGTAATATCTAGCATCTAATCTCATCAATACGTTTTAGGCGTATTAGTTGTGGATGAGAGAAGAACTTTACGGTTAAACGGCTTAGGTGGTAGCAATTCAGGGATGAGTGACTTCCCTTGGAAGTTTTTATCTAGGCAATCAAAAGCGAATCCGTTAAGGGGAGACAAATCGATTAAAGCAAATCCGTTAAGGGGAGAACTCCGCGCGTTAGGTTATAAATCCTAGTTACATTAATTGTAATGTTACTTCATGTGGGTTGTGACTTTATGCCTACATAAGTTAGTATGTTACAGATCGGTTAAATCGTATATATAAAAATAATCTTGTTTAAAACAAGTACATAATGGATCTATTCTATTGATAGTCTTATGCTATCAGAACTCTTATAAACTAGCTAATACTCTTTTTGTTTAGTTGTAAGACTGAATCTCATATCGAAAACAAACATGATCATTTGTTAAAATGAGCCTAACCGGTCACAAGTTCGACACAAAAATATTTTAGTTTACTTTATAACTTTGTAATGTGATTTAAAAATTCAAATTGAGTAATTTGAAAAGCGAAAAATTGGAATCATATTCCAATAAATAAATGTAAATTGTATAAACCGTAGATGTATGAACATTTTGCATAAAATAAAGAAATCATTAAAAAGTTACCGATGTAGTTTGCAGATTTATGAGCTTTATAATGCATGAAATGGATAAATTCTAATTTCTAAGCATAAATATACCGACAGGATTCCTGATGGAAAAGTTGTCCGTAATTTTATAAAATGTCCATTAGTGTTTCATCAGCAATGCGAAACTTGATCGATGTACCATCCACCTACTGATCCGTCGATTAAGTTTTCAATGATGATATGTTATAAGCTTTCGACAGATTTCTGTAAGAAAACGTATTACCCATCGAGAATGATGTTAGTAGATTAACAGGTTTCTAAAGGACCAGGGCTAGCGAAAGGGTGCATTCCTTCACTAGAGTGGTTGTGTGTTTGTCTAGCAACTCGATCGTTAGGAAACTATGGTTTATACTTTTAGGTTAGCAAACGGGGTCCACAAGGAGCTAGACCACTGAACTTTTGAGTGTTGAGAGTTGATGTGAACTAGAAATTGTAAGTCTTGATGAAAGATTGAATTAGTATTCTGGATTTTAATAATTTAAAATCTTTATTTTTTAAGTCTCTTTTATGAACCGAAAACTAAAAAGTCCTACATAAGATCAAAGTTCTTATCATAAGTCTCGCTTAACTTCAGTTATCAAACAAAAAGAACCTATAGCTAAGCAAATTTTATTAATACAATAAAATATATATACATAAATGATCTGATCAATATAACAAGCTTGTATTATGGTTTTACTCACAATTCCCTAACACTTTTAGCATTCCAGGTTGATGTCCCCTAAAATTTCTATCAAGTTTAGTGAAATACCTATTTTAACAAGATACACCATATTTTATTTATTTTATGATTGTTTGATGTATAATTTTCCTCATCTCAACAAATTATTGTTGCAACCTACACTATCACAAGTCCCACTTCACCAAACCAGATCAAGACCCTCACTACCCCCTTATATAAACCACCCCTCTTCCTCTCACTCTCATTACACTTCCACTTTACATCACTGTTTCCTCTTCACCCAGGCTTAAGTTAGCATACACCACCGTACCCGCGCAGGTTAAGGGTTTACTCTCTTAACGTACACCATGGACCGCAACACCGCCGTCCTCACCGCCTTCATCTGCATTGTCATCTCCTCCGTCGGCGGTCAATCCCCCTCCTCCGCCCCCACCACCACCCCTGCACCACCAACAACCACCGCTCCACCACCAACAACCACCGCTCCACCACCAACAACCACCGCCACCCCACCACCCACCGCCACCCCACCACCCACCGCCACCCCACCACCCACCGCCACCCCACCTCCCGTCGCCACTCCCGTCGCATCACCACCACCGGCAACCCCACCTCCCGTCGCATCTCCACCACCCGCCACCCCACCTCCCGTCGCTACACCACCGCCAGCCACCCCACCTCCCGTCGCGACACCGCCACCAGCCACTCCTCCTCCGGCCGTTCCGCCACCTGCTCCCGTCGCTTCTCCACCTGCCCCCGTCCCCGTCGCGGCACCGACACCCAGTGTGACTCCGGCCACCGCACCGTCTCCGTTAACTCTAAGCCCACCGGCGCCGCCCACCGGAGCTCCTTCTCCTTCCCTCACCACCGATCTATCTCCGGCGCCGTCGGCTACCGACGTGGTAAGTACACCCCATTTACTAGATCTGATCTACACTACTTAAATAGCATTATAAATGCTAATATTATTATCACATCACTTAAAATGTTTCAAATTCTTAACCGAAATACACATTTTACCCCGATCTGTCGTCAGATCTGAACATTTTCATAAAAAAGTTGAGGATCCAACTAAAGTGTGCATTTGAAGAACTAGATACTAGAATTGAAGAACCTGCGCACGATAGCCATGGGGGCGAATGTGTGTATTTGGTAACGTTAACGCTGTTTCTCGGGTGTTGAGCTTTTTTCTTTGGTTTGTGATCACGTGTGTGTCTTGTTTTTTAGTCATCCGAGAATAGTTACTATTGCCAAATGACATTAATAACCTGTGTTTTGTCTCGTTGTATCATTCACATGGATCCTTTAAAGTACTGTAAATTGTAAACCTTGGGACCTGCAACATTAGGGTTTTAAAATCTTGTTTGTTAGGCCTATGAATCCTTTTGATTCATAAGTTGTAAGTTGTTTGATTGGCATAAGGGGATCAAACAACATGTTGGACCATCAACACATGAGTCGTTATCCGTAGGCTAGATCGCAACAAAAATATACGCTGGAGCGATTTTAATGTTAAGTTTTACTCATGCCCGGTTAGTTTTATAGCTTCAAGATCTAGATCCTTAAAGACCTAAACATGAAGACACGACTCATGAGTATAGTAAAAGTTCTGGATCCGTCACTGTCTACGAATGTATAAAGATTTAGGACAGATCTTTTTTTCATGTTTTGCAACATGAAAGGCCTTTTCATCATGGTATCTGATCTTTTCTTGCTTGTTTGTGAAGTAAATATGCTTTTGAGATCTTACATTTGCAATTGCTTTTTACAGAGCGGTGTGCAGAAGATGGGATCTATGGTTGGGAGCGTTGTTCTTGGATGGGTGGTTGTTTACTCGCTACTCTAGATATGTATACTACTTCTATGTTGTTGAGTCGGGTTCTATATAGTTTAATGGAGTCGAGTCGATGGTTGAGAGCTTTTGCATTGTATTTGGAGTAGCTATATACATTCTTTTGGGGGTTGGGGTTGGGGGATGCATTTTCTTGTAATTTTGATTGTGATATTGTTCGACTTGACTGCTATTATATTGTTCTGATTTATGGCTTTTGTTTTTCTTTTGAATATCGATTTCTTTTGGCAAGATTCATTTCAAAAAAATGAAAAGTAATATGGTTTTGGTTAGATTCTATATAGACGAAACTGGATGCATACATGTATGTAGTACTAAGTTGCTAATAGACTAATAGTAACATATAGCGGGTAAATAGACGTTTAGTTGCTAATATACTAATATTAACTATTAAGTGTCAAATGTAAATCCACATACTTAATCCGTTTCAGAGGGGTTGTGTTTAAGTTGATATGTTTAACTTTTTTAGTTAAACAGATAGGTCAACACCGTCTTTAATTACTTCTTACGCCTGACAATTACGATTAACAACCCACCAACCATTAGACGCATTTATTTAAAGAAGTAAAATGTGACGTGTTTAGGTTATATGATTTTTAGTGAGTGGATGTTAGGATTGAAGTTCTTGATATGAATAAAAACATGTAAAAATATGAGTTGTGTTTGAGTTAATCAATTTTAAACATAAAATTACAAGATGGGCATCCTTATTTTTTTAAAAGAAAATTAAACCTTCCATTTAATTATTAGTTTACCACTATACAGTTATGCATCATTCTTCACATCGTATTACATCATTGTAACAAGAGAGAGCGTCTATGATCTAACCCATGTAGCTTAGTTGATGTAACCATCGTTGTGGCGAATCTACTTTACAAATTCATTGGTATCGCAAATAAAAATATTTTTGCGTACAAGCATCCAAAGAAAAAACAAGATAATAAAGAAATTAAATAAATATTTACATTGTTCAGATATTCCTCATTTATCCGATTACATAAATCCATCTTAATAAACTTCAATTAAGAAAAACACCTTTCAAGAGTAATGGTTGCACTGGTAACCCGAAGCTAACTTTAAAATCTGATGGACCAAAGGAAATTATAGATTTTTTCAGTTTTCACCATTAGAAAAGCAAGGTTACATATTTTATATATATATATATATATATATATATATATATATATAATATATATATATATATATATATTATATATATATATTATATTAATTACCAACTTTTTTATATATTATGGTTTGTATAATATGCATTTAGAGTCTTACTAAACTTTTGTTTTATTCTTTTAAACCTGTAATTTTTCTAATTTTTACCTAACACTTTTACATTTTTTACAATTTAACTTAAATATTTTTTTACTTTCAACTTTGATCCTTATGTTTTTTATATTTATTTTTTTGTTTTAAGTTTGCGTCTACATTTTGCGAGTTAACACAGTGCATTGTGTGTGTAATTCAACGTTGTTATGCTTATTTTTTCTCCTGTTTAGGTCATGTCGCAACACACTGGTCCAAGTTCGACTTAGTTATTGTTTTATATGTTTTACGTTTCATCTAATGGTGGTGTGTCCTTGGTTCTACGTTACGATTGGTAATCGCTAAGGATGGTGTGTCTTTTGTGCTACTTGACATGGTTTTACACCCCCGCAACAAAACAGGGAACTTAATACTAGTTCCATCTAATATTACAAATTTATCATCTTCTTTTATGGAGTGATATAACACCTTGAGATCACCCAAAAAAGCATATTTTTTCATTCGGATAAAACTCAGAAAATACTAATGTATTTGATTTGTCAAATTTAAAAAAACTAACCACAAGGATTTAAACCTGGCGTATCTATCAAAGTAGTTCTTACCTTATTGAATTAAATTTCTAGTTTTTGAATTTTCATTTTCAACATCATATAAAAAACCTCAACCTCAAAATGATGTAGATTAGTAAAGACATTCTTTTAGTTCCTTGGGGTTGTCGTAACATTGTCATATTTGTCATCTTAATATTATTCTTTTCACAAAAGAAGTCACTTTTTCCAACATCGAATCAAACCCATTTTGTTTTAAATCATTCAATGCTCGTTTTGTTCTATTTATCAAATTAGTCCATTCTAATAAGTCTTGACTGTTTTGTTGAAAATGTTTTGAGGGAGCATCTGTGTGGCCTAAAACATCTTCCATCAAGTTTGTATAAAAACCAATCAAGTTTATAAAATATGATAGAACACCTTTGGCATTAGATCATTGTTGAATGTTATCTCCTTTCCTTTTAACATAACGAAGTGCCTCAACAACTTCTAGAAATAATCTAAGCAAATTCATGATTGCTTCATGATAAGAACCCCATCGTGCATCTTCGGCTCATATAGGGGTACTTTTTTGGTTTAATCCTTTTTTGTCTTAATTTCACCTTGAAAAATTCCTGCTTTCACTCTCTTTCTTTTTGCCTCTTGCATCATAAATTTTTGTTTGCAAGAAGCGAAATCGAAATAACAACCAGGGAAAGGTATCTATGAAAATCTTTAACAAATGACTGTTTTTTTGCATCAATTACAATCACTAAGTAAAGTTGATGAGCAAAACATTGTTTGTAATACGCTGATGGATTATCTCTCAAAATCAAAACTTTTAAGCCAGTAAACTCTTCTCGCATGTTGTTTGCATCATAATAACCCTGATCTGTTTTAACAAAATAAACTATAGAGTTAATTACACGGTTGGTCCCTATAAACTTATATTACAAAATTGGTCTCAAATTTTGAGAAATTACATAATTAGTCCCAACTGTTTGCCAAACCGTAACACTATTGGTCCCTGACATTAACTTCAGTTAAGTTTCTTGGTTAGTTGAGTGTAAAACAACAAATATACCCTTAAATATAATAATAATAAATAATATAACAATAATAATAACATAATTAAAAGGCCAACCCACCCATCCCCATACCCATCATCGCCATGTTTGGGATTGCTTAATCTATTCAAAAAATAATCCTATTAACTTCTTGAAAGTAACTTATTTACCATTTAAAATCAACTTTTCAAAATTTACCAAACATACTTATTAACTTTTCAAAACTAATAAGTTAAAAGTTGATCAAAAAGTTAGTTTGCCAAGCATGGTCATCTTCTCCACGTAACTGAGCATTTCTTGCAAAGCACCACTATCGGCAAACCATCACCCTTCTCTACCACCACTATCACATAATTGATATAACAACCACCACACCATTAGTCCATCGTCGCAACTATCTCCATCTTGCACCACCATGACATCGCAACATTGCACCATTGCACTGCACCCACCACATATCCGACGACCACACCACACGGACTTTAGGTTCAAGTGTGTGACCTTCGATTTGAGTTAGGTTTGCGATGTAATATGGAATACGGTAGTACGTTGGTCATTTGGTGATGGTGGTGGTGTTTGATTTGGGTTTCCACAACCACCATCGTCATTAGTTTCATTGGTGAGATTTTGATTTGGCTGGTGATGGTGATAGTGTTGGTTTGGCAATGGGACCGGAGGTAGGGGATGGGGAGATGGTGATGGTGGTTGAGTGGTCGTTGTGGTGGCGGTGCCAGAGATAGGTGGTGGTGGAATCGTGGTTAAGTTGGCAATAGTGGGTAGCTTTAATAGATTATGGACCCATAAATTTTTAATTCATTTTAATTTTTTTATAATAATAAATGGTATTTTAGTCCTTTCATATCTACTTAACTAAGAAAAATAACAAAAGTTAGTGTCATGGACCAATTGTGTTACGATTTAGCAAACAGTGGGCATCAGTTATGTAATTTCTCAAAAGTTGGGACCAATCCTGCAATATGGATAAACCATAAGGACCAATTATGTAATCAACTCTAAACTATAAGATATTAACTAATTGTTAATTAGTAGTAGTTGAGTAGGGGCCAATGAGTCTTAGATCAACTGGTTTAGGATGAGACATTCTATGACTTTTCAAAGTGAAGATCATAGGTTTGAGTCTCACCAGGTGCAATTTGCTCCAAGTGGGCCAATGATTTTACCACAATGGGTATTTGGGTGGTGGGTGAGTCAGGTCACAAGTGTTGTCTGTGTTCGTGGGTGTGGATGGCCTTTCGCCAATGGATTTGCCCGAATGACCGGGCTTAAAAATTATTCGTTAGCCATAAAATAAAGTGCCTAAGCAGGGGACATGGGGGTTGGGGACAAAACAATCACAAAATCAAACCTGGTATATTTACAAACTCTGTCCAAGTACAAACAAGTTTTTGATTCATATTTGAGTACCAAAGAAACGAATAATGCATCACCAAATCGAATATCTCTTTTCACTTTTGTTAATTTTGAAGTTTATATCATTTTGATACCCCAAAGAATCCACCATGTAGAATATACCATCATTTCCACTAGTTCTTTCTTTCTCTTGGTCCACGAAGATGTTGCAATCCAATCAACAAAATCAACTAGAGATTTTGAACAACACATGGGCCGAAAACATGATTAGAAGATTCTATATCCCTATCATAATTTGGACATAACAAAGTTGGAATATCAATTCCTTCTTGGTCAAGTTAACTCTATTCGGGAATCTATTAATCAGGATTCTCCATACTAATATATTAGCTTTTTTAAGAATATACCGATTCCATTTAGCATCTCTTACCCTAACTAGAAGCAAACAATTATCAATACAATTCCTTACCAACTTAACTGTAAATTCATTATCATTCAAAAGAGACCACACTCATGAATCATTTGAAGAAGATAAAGTCATTTGAATTAATATTATATGACAGTTGTGTGATGATATGAAACCAACGAGCTATATGTAATTTGAATGATTTACGTGCTAACATATTTTACAAGATTAAGATATTATTAAATGATTAAATGGAATGATTAATAGTCTATTTAGTAATTTTTGGAACTTACAAGTTATAAAGAAAATAAAGAATTTCTAAACAATATAGGGTAAGTTTTACAAACTATAAAAACTAAGGGGTTTTTATGAAAGATTTAAAAAGAATGCAAGATTCAAAACCTTGCCCCTATCCCTATTTTTGTCGCCTATCACCCCGACCTTCTTCCATTCACAATCAGCCACACACAAACATAGAAATGCAATACACCATTGTTTTACTTGGATCGATTCACACAATGTGTTATGAAGTCTTATTCATGATCAACTTTTTGATTTGGATAAGAGTTATCATCAATCTTTCATCTTTTTCATGAATTTTAATTCACACAAACCCTAGTTTATCCACTCAATCCAAAACATGATATTAATGAAATTATATGTTAAAGTTGGGTTAGATTGATGCTATTGTTGATAGTTTATGTGAAGTTTGCAAGAAAACTATGATTTGAGTGTGTAGTTCATAATTTACTATAAGAGTAAACTTTAGTTACCAAGAAATTTGAATTTTGATATCTAAATTATGTTTGTTATGCTATGATGTTGATTATGGGATAGACAGATCATATGAATGATGAATCATGATTTGTTTTATTAAGTTTTGAGTTGTTTAGATCATAATTACTTAAAAAGAAAACTTTTGTTAGTGGGATTATTAAAATTCAATGTTAGAGCATGCATGGAAGGATATGAACATATTAGAATGATTGTTAGGGAGATAACTGGTATGTGTTTTCTATGCTAAATGTGTTGTATATCAGTTGATGTTGATGAAAACTTGAAATTGATAGAGCTTGTAAGGAATAGTTAAATCGAATTTATGTTTATACAATATGATAATGTGGGGATGTTTTGACTAGAATAAAGTTGGTAAATAGATTTATGTGATATCCTATATAAATTCCATATCGACCATGGACGGAAGAGATGTTGGGTTAATAAGTAAAGTCTAGTCATTAATATCACCGACATGTTTTGGGCATATCAGTTGTGGATGAAATGAGAACTCCATAGTTAATCGTTCTCAAGTGACAACAAAAAGCAAATCTATGACCTCCTTATGGGATGAAGCACACAATACTGATGGTATGAGGGGCAGGGTGTTACAGATGGTATTAGAGCCAATGACCTAATTGATGTGCTAGCTAGGACGTTGGACTTTGTAATGGTTGTGGAGATATAAGTCCCATATCAACTTTAAGAGAGAATGAAACCTTTTTTATAAGGGGGTGGAAACCTTCTCTACTAAGATGCGTTTTGCCTGGGCGAGCAACTCATCTTGTGAAAAAAGTCATAAGTTTCTAGATGGGCAACCCATCAGAGACGATGTGAACAATATATTGGTGTGGTTTACGTGGGCTGTTATAGACATTTTGTAACACCCGGCCCCTCATACCATTAATATTATCCGCTTCGACCACGAGCAGCTCATGAATTTGTTTTTGGTTGTCCGGGTGAAAACTTCCCAAGCAAGTCAACCATCCATAAGTTGTTGTCACCTGAGCACACTTAACTATGGAGTTCTTCTCTTATCCACAACCAATACACCCAAAATGTGTTATTGATATTAGAGGTCGAACATTACTTATGAACCCAACATCTTTTATGTCCACGGTCGATGTGGGATTTATGTAAGGTATAACAATCATCCCTCCTTTGGACTCATCATACTCGATGAGCCCGATAAGTCACCATTCTCGATAAGGTTTATCCCACCATTCCAAATGACACAGGTGTGGCTCTGATACCATTTTGTAATACTTGGCCACTAATACCACTTATATTTTTCGCTTCGCCCGCATGGAGCTCATAGATATGTTTTTGGTTGCCCGGGTGAAAACTATGGAGTTCTCCTCTAATGCACAACCAATACGTCCGAAACACGTTAATGATATTAGAGGCCAGACATTACTTATGAATCCAACATCTCTTTTGTCCATGACTGATGTGGGATTTACATAAGGTGTCACAATCACCTCCACCTTTGGACTCATCGCCCTCGATGAGCCTGAGAATTCACCATCCTCGGTGAGGTTTGTCCCACCATCCTAAATGGTATTAAACACGTTATCATACGACACATTCTCAATAAATAATTATCACATGTCGTCTTCTTAGCAATATGGTTTCAAAGAAATAAGAAAGAGTTTATTGGAATCAAGAATTGAGTCAATTATTTAAAAATGATCATTTATGTATGCTTTGATTGAAAATCTAATTTCAAAAATGTAGTAATTTAAAATACTATAACCTATCATTAACATATTTAAAAACATGAATTTATACAAAATAATGAGATTTCAACTTTTATATATATATATATATATATATATATAATATATATATATATATATATATAATATATATATATATATATAACCAATCATAGTTTTTATATTGAGTTTTCACGAATGTGCATGTTATCAACGTAAACAAACGACTTAATTATCACGTTTGTATTTACAATTTATTTACGTCGTTTAATATTTGTTAAACATTTTGAGTCATGCGGTCAGATTATTAAATGATATCATTTTTTTGGTTTTGCTTTTATTTCAAAAATAAAAAATGCAGGGAAACATTTTAAAATGGTTGTTTCTAGGTTTCATAAGCTACTAACTGAATCATGTATATTTTATTTTTTTAGAAATTATGTACATGTATATCTTAGAAGTAGAGATTATATCTCAAAGTAATATTAGCGAATCACAGTAATATTAGCGAATGTACTTTTATCTCTAAAATTTCTTTGATACCTACTAACAAAAGGATATCATTTAACTTTCAAATAATGTAATTCCCCTTAGCCATGTCTTTTGAGATTACTATAAACACAAGTTAGGGTCAATTATTATCAAGAGTTATTTAGTTTTTAAAATAACATGTTTTACACACGAACAACTATATGTCAAATTATCAAAATTTACATGATTAGATGGATTAAAGCTGATTATATTGGATGTTGATTGTGATCTTTAAAGTACAAACTCAAATATCGTATACAAAAAGGTTTTTAAAGATTTATAAGATTTTGAATTTTTTTTGTATATAAATTTGTAATGTAATTTTATTTTTTATATTTTTTAATTCTCATATTTTTATACATTACAGACTTATATTATCATGATTATTACATTTTAAATTTATTTAATAAAAATTTTAATTTTTCAACTCGTGTAAACACGGGTCGTTAGGCTAGTAATAAATATAATGCATTAATTATATAAAAGATATAGAACTTTAGATAATAGATTGCGGATTAGAAAAAAATCAAACCGACCCATTTGAAAATATTAAAAAAGAAGATGTAAATTTTACCATTTAAATCTATAAATTTTAACTTTTACACATTTGAAACTGCCCAAACTTCGTGTGCACCCTTAGCCTCAAGTCACTCCATATGCAATACTCACCTACCCATTATTCATCTCTTTTGCCACCCTTCCTTTCCACTATAAAACACACTCTCTTCTTCACACTCCATCAACTTAAAAACTACCCCTCTGCTTTCATGTTTCCAGATTACACCCTTTTATTTTCTGAAAACTTGCAAAAATACCCTGCACTGACTTTTCTTTAGCTTAGGCCAAAAACTAAATGAAGAAAATCTTGTTGCTTGGAGTTCTCATTTCTCTACTTCTTGCTACTTCTTTCCTTCAACCCTCCTTAGCAAATATGCAAGGTATATATCTATCTCTACATGTAATTTCCATTTATAATGTTAATTTTTAACATATAATCAAAAGTTAATGTTTTATTTTAGAAATTTATAGTCAAATTAAGATTGTTTCAAATGTGTGTTTAAATTACATTGCGTGCATGTGTTATATGAACATATAACATATTATAATGTGTTAGAAATGATTACATAAAGTATATTATTAATGTGACATTTATTTGAGAAAACGATTGAAGAAAGATATTTGTTCTTGACACGTAAAAAATTAATGTCATGATCACTCCCTTTTAAGTTTAGGTCACTTAAAATGCATCCAGTTACTTCTTTTCTATTAATGTAGATCTCATATAATTTTAATCTATACTATTATATGTCTTTTATATTTTATAGATTAAGATAATATATTAAAGCATCTAATATTTAAATGAAAACTATAAAGAATATATGAGAGTAATGCTAAGTTTTGTGTAAAATATTATTTAATTTAAGTCTATATTAGAATTAAACAGATTAGAATTAATATACATAAATTAAAAGTAATATAACACAATAAGTGTTTCTAATATTGGGTTTTATTTAAAAATAATCTCGTATTCATTATAGAGCATTCACATTTGAGTACTTATAATTATTTTTATAATTATTCTTATAATTATTCTTATCTTTAAAATATTAAAAAAATTAAAATTATAAATTCAGTGAATCTCATTCTAATAATTCATCTATCCATAAATTATTATCATTATGT
The DNA here is from genome assembly GCA_025506515.1 of Flaveria trinervia. NCBI lineage: Eukaryota > Viridiplantae > Streptophyta > Magnoliopsida > Asterales > Asteraceae > Flaveria > Flaveria trinervia. The sequence goes on from CM046448.1 coordinate 15,140,528, forward strand.
TATACATATAGGTTGAATAATAAGTTTTTACATTTATCAGCTCACTGCTCACTATTGTTCTTTTATTAAGATAGCTTTACATAAATGCATTTATTTCATATACTAAATAGAATATAATAAATGATTAATTTTAAACTTAAAAAGGAAGATATATGCGAGTATAAATGATAAAAATTAGGTTGATTACTACATAATCTTTTTTATAATAAAAAATAATTAAAAATGACACATAACATAAAATGGTAACTAGAGATATCATATGCCAACATCACATTTACATTTAATAAAAATTTCTCGTTTCTCTCTCCTATTAAATTACTTAATTAATTATTAATTATAGTATTTAATTCTATTTTTTTATTATAAGCTATTTCAAAAAAATAAGAAATAGATCTTTTTATTAATATTTATTTCTAGATAAACAAATTTTTATAAAAAGATTTTTTTAGAAAGTACATCATACTTTTTTTCAAAACATAAAATATTTTAAAAATGTCATTTTTAATATGTTTTGTTCTGAAATGAAATGTTTGATTTATTTTTTAGAAAAAACAAAGAAAGTATTAAAACAAATTTTTAAAAATTTGATATCATTGTTTTATTACTTATAGTACTTACTCGTACATAATTTAAATAACGTACACGGGTTCACTAAAGCCAGTACGTTAGAAATTAGAAAATATATATACTACGCTAATTGAATGACAGCTTGGCAAGTTTCTCACTCTATAATTTTATCACTTCTACAAATACAAAATATTTTAGATAACTATAAATTAACAAACCCATATAAAAAGACGGATATCAAGTGGTAACGATCACCGATAATTAAATAAACAAAAGATCAACAATAGGATTGATGTAGTTTTGATTATATGATAACCACAACACTATTAGTTACATTAGTTATATATGATGCTTAATTTACGTGTGTATCACCAAAAAAAATAAATAGAACACGCCTTAAGCTACATTTAAATTGCGCACGTTAAATGTTTGTTATATCAATTAACTTTATATCATGAATATTATGTCCTTTTCAACATAAATTGAGACGATTACTTTGTTGATGAGACCCTTTTATGTTTGTGTTGAAACGAGAAAGTGTATTGTACAAACAAGTGCAAGGGTAGATGCTCGAAATCACGATACCCAGACAAATGCATCAAGTACTGTACGATATGCTGCGAAGAGTGCAAGTGTGTGCCTTTGAATATGTACGAGAACAAGCACGAATGCCCGTGTTATAAATACAAGAAGAACAACAAAGGAAAAATCAAATGCCCTTAGATTTTAATTGCATTGCTCCCAAAAGTGCGTGGTTATTTTTATTTAATGGGCTTTTAACTAATGTGTCTTTTTGGTTACTAGGAATAAACGGCATCATTTTCTGATTTCTAGTTGTACTCGCAAAGTTTTATTTGTAATTCCGAATTAAATGTGCGGTTAGTTAGAGTTAATTTGATTAATAAACAATTATTATTTGTAATGGCTTCAATTAAGAGATCTTGGTGCCGGCCTTGCTAAGTTATATGTGCACATCTATCGACTCATTGAAGAAGAGCAAGTCTTTTATTAAGAACCCCAGTTCAGGATTTAAGTTGCATCCAAAGTATTCAAAACAAGAGGTGTTTCATAACCGGACCGTACTAGCCGGTTGAACTGTTAGATCGGGAACCGGTTATAGAATCGGTTTGGTTGAGTGTATTTGGATTGTTTTTTAGTCAACCCAGCTGATCTCCGGTCAAACCGGTGAACCGGTTGAACCAGACCGATGGTCGAACCAGATATCAAATTTTTTTATTATATATCTTTTTTTTCAAAATCTCAATTTTTGATTACATTTAATAATTGGTGATACATATTATATTATAGTTATTTAAGTGTTTATATCATGTTAAAAATATAAATCCACTCCAAAATATGTAGTATTTTTCATATTTATTTTGAACTAGATATATTCAAATAATATTGATTTTTTTATATATGAGATCATCTTGTATTTATTTTCGATTCGACTAATCCAATTAATGAACATTATTTGCGAGCAGTTTATTGTTCGCTCTGATATAAAAACATTGAAAACTGGAGAAGCTAGGAAGGAATGACCGTAACAAAATATCAAAACAATATCCCCTTTTAAACACATCCATGTCCAACTCTTTGAAAGACCAGTGAGAGATCAAGAATTAAGCCTTGGGTCTCTATGCTAGTTGAATTTTGAAAAATGTTTTCAACTACAGTTCATTTTTTTCTCCCCACAAAATATATTATTTTTCATTTTATACAATTAACAACTTACTTTAAATTGAGCAACACCAATAAACCGTGACTATAAGATATATCGGTACTACTGGATTAGTTTTGTTGTCTCATTAAAAACATTACTAAAAGGTATACGTATATATACTTGAACAAAAAATAAATGAATAAGTTGTGCTAATATTGCTTTGACTACTGCTTTGACTGATTCTATCAAACTTCATGTAACAATCCATTTTTTTAATATTTGTATACGTACAGTTATCTAATAATAAAGTGAGGATTTATTAATGAATTAGGGAATGTTTAAGGACTAAAAGTGGTATTTTGAAACTATGAATTAACCCTAAACATTCTAGTAGTCATCCATATTTGCACCGTTATGTTCACGTAAGAGAAAGAGAACGCACACGCACGCAAAGAAGAACCTAATCTTGGCAACATGGAGCTTCGAAAGGCTCAAGAAGGCTTGTTTTTACCATCATTGCCTTACATAAAAAGATAATGGTTTTAAGTTTAAAGTTTGCATGCTATTGATGGGTTACACTTAGAATGATGTTATTGAAGATTATGATGAGTTTCTACGTAAAAAGGTTAACACTTGAGGTGTTTGGATTGAAAGATGCAAGCAACCTCCATTGTTAGAGTTTTCTTGTAAGGATTGTTTCAGATGAAAGTACACTTTCACGGGAAATACCAAGTTTTCGACAGAAGTTTATACGAAAGTGTCTTGGTTGAAAGTATTCAGACGGAATTTAGTACGAAAGTATAGTTTCGTCCGAAGAAGTAGTTTTGCCTTAATGTATAGTTGTGCGTGAAAGTTCACACGAACTCAATTCTAATATTATATTTATATGTGTGAATGTTGAGCCTTTCACATGTGATCAATTCTCATAAGTGGCTGAAGAGAATTATAATAGTAAAGATCTCTTAGCTTACAATGTATAGTAGTCGTATTTCCAAGTAAGTTTCAGATAATCATTTCTTAATGTTTTGGACTCCTCTTCATGCTTCAATAAAGTATTTTACAAAATGATAACAAATGAGGAAGAGACAAGTGCTAAAGTATCTTCAAAGTGTTTTGTAACATGTTAAGTGTATTTTGAAAAGGATGTACAAAGTGTAAAGAAAAGTTGTATATTAGATTATTCGTTAAATAGACCTATAACATCATATACCTGAATCAACATGTAATATGTTATTGTCATATAGAATTATTTTATTCAAATAAAAATTTTTCTACGCTAATAATTGTATATACTACGTTAGACAAATATCACATGACTAAATAAATTACTTGTTAATGATATACTTATATAGGTATAGTTGTTTCATCATTTTATCTAATGTATAAAGAATTTTTTTTAATCACAAAAATATCTTTAAGCCAGATATATAGCATATATAACTTCTCACCCTTAGTACAAAACGAAACATCAAAAGGCACGAATTCTAATTGTTTCAAATTGAAACATATAGAGCTCACATAGGCTACTCTTTTTTAACAAATTAGGGAAATCACTTTTAAAAAATGATATTAATGTTTGATTTAACTTCTGTTGTACAGAAGGTTAGGAAAAAAGCCAAATGATCATGAAAAATCTAATCTATATAATCGAAATATATCTACCAAGAATAAGTGTATGACACCATAGCTCTCACCAATAATAAATGTATAACCACCATTGCTCTCAATGTACGGTCTGAAAGCATAAGCTTCTTAATATTGTACATTGCCTCAATGCCGACAATGCTAACATTGTTTGGCATGAGGCATGGCCATAGATTAACACAAAGACTATATTTAAATCCATAAATACAAAAATCCTACATAACAAAACATCAAATATGCACCAATAATGTTTATACGACTCATTAAACTGTACAAATAGACAAAACCCCTAGATTGTTACTGTAGTACCACATATAACTTGTATCAAACACATGACTCACTTTAATTAGCATACTTTAGCTTAGCTTCATCCCTACAGGCTACAACCACAACATAATTAAACAATTAGGGGAGATAATCAGTGACACGGCTAAATTAACACACATATTATAATCCATTAATACGAAAATCCTAGATCACAAAACATCAAAATGCACCACTAATCGTTCATACGACTTGTTATACTGCACCAACAATTGCAACAAAAGACAAACGACCTAGACAGTTACTACTATAGTACGACATATCATATAACAAACACATAATTCACTTTAGCTTAGCTTCATCCCTACAACCACAACATAATTAAACAATCAGTGGTGATAATCAGTGGCACAACACAATAGCTTATTCAAGCATTAGCCAACCCTCGCGGCTTGCTGTTTCTAGCCAATGCTAGAACCCTCTTCCCATGGGGATGACTGTGTAAGTATGCATACTCTTTCTGAACTTTGTTGATCATCATCTCCTTAAGGGATCCCTGTGCATTATATTAAAAGATATGTTATGTAACAAACATAGTAATTCAAAGTGGTATCAAAGTTCAATCTTTATGACTTATGACCAAACCTTTGCAGTTTGTAGGACAGATTGGGCAACATAATTTCCAAATGGATGCTGAATAAGCCCCAAAAAGTTAGGACTGTTTATAACCTCTCGTATGATCGGTGTTGACTGCTCATCTGGAGCATCCTTCAGACACTTCTCCACAACGTTACTTGCATACTTGTTCATAGCAAGATTGACGAAATTTCCAGCAAGGTTTTTCATTATATGAGCAGTAACTTCTGGTATCTGCATCCCTAATATGTGTTGCACAACATAATTCCTGAAAATTTGAAGTAATATATAACATGATTACAATTTGCAATTAATAGTGACAACTCTATATAGGTTCACTAAGAGAAGAGGGACAAACCCATAAGGATGTTCAGATAAATCAAGTGCATTCTCTATGATTTGAGTCATTAAGCGCTCTTTAGATGCTTCATCCGCGTGTAACACGCACAGTTGTAAAACACAACATCCACTCTTATCAGTAGCAATGTCTAGACAGTTGTCAGCTACAACATTGAGAATTGGCTGCAACAATAAATAATAGGTTTCAAATCAAGTTAAGAGCATATGATATATTCAACACCACCACTACACATTAATCCCACATATTATGTTGATTATCAGACAGGTTAACTTCAAAAACAAAATAAGTAAAGCATATATTATAAGCAACATATCGAATAAAATTCGATAAAATTAACAACATTATGGTAAAGATAAAGATATAATTGACATACCTGCACTTCATCAACATTGAAGGACTTCAAGCAATGCTGAATGACATGATGACCATTAGTATTTTTTGTCAATGTCAGTGTGATCCTGCTAAGTGCTGATACTATCAGAGACCGATGTTCAGCTGTCTTGAGAAATTCAATCAGTTTCTGCATTGCTCTAGTCCTGAAACAAGAATCCATATGCATTAGTACTTCAATTCTATTGATTCATAAATATATGAAAGAAAACAACTAAACTAATACTATACCCATGAGAATTGAGGCAAATATTGGTCAGATTGGCATCATCAGTTATCACAGAAACAACAATATGTGTCATTTGTCTCTCATTACACACTTTAAACAACTTCTGAGCAAGATAATTCATCGATGCATCAGTCATGAGCTCAAAAATATGATCTTTAACCTCATTGAAAATAATCTCAATGTCTTCAGCCTTTCCACCTTCACACTTAGTCTGCAAGAATTGACACCCTTCTTGATCTTTAGCCACCATACATATCTTCCCCCTTATATCTTTCAAAGACGCAGGAAACTTAGCCCGCTTCGGTTGCTGCCTAGATTGAACCAGATGACTCTCAATAGGGTTTGTGATATGATCAAGAACATTACTAAAACCCCTAGGACTCAAACCACAGTTATCCCTCCGGCTACTCTGCGGATTACAGCACGAATCATGACATCTGATGTTGCGGTTGACCGCCACGGGACCTCCCACCGGATTGTTAGGGTAACTGGATCCCATAATGGCCGGAGAAGAGGGCAAGAAAGACCGTGGGTGGTGGTTTGGTGACGATATATTCAGCCGGCTGAAATCGATTTCAAGATTCCGGTGATCACTTAGGGTTTCAAGAAAACCATTCATCGATGATCGGTGATGATCAAAACCTGCAACTCCGGGATGAATATTATTATTATTATTATTACCAACACAGTGCATCTGATCATCAGGGTGACAGTGGTTGCAGCAGGAGGAATAGGGATGATTAAACTCACGAATATCGGGCGAAATCACCGGAAACCTATCGGAGTAATCAAGAATCGAACGAACGGGATTAGCTCCGATGTGCAGACGTCTTTCGTCCTTATTCATGAAAGGGAAAACACCGTTATCAACAAGAAAACCACCATTAACGTTACCATTAGCATGCTGCATAGAAGAACCCATAGTGGTGTGTTGATGAGGGTAAAAGTGATCTTGAACGACGGATCCGCCATTCACGGCGGAAGACGGCGGCGCAAAGAGGTGACGATTAGGGTTTTGACCGGTGAACATGCGGTCAAACTCTTGATCTCTCATTGATCTCGGATTGATCTCCATGGAATGTGTAACAGAAATCAGAGGAATGAAGAAGGGTTTTGAAGGGGATTATTATTATTAAGATATTAATAATGGAGGTTTCAATAAATATGGAGGAGAGAGAATGTATGTTGTAGAGAGAGAAATACTCGCATATAAACCCTCATTATAACACATGCATGCAAAATATTGTAAATTATAAATAAGTATTTATATTGAAATAAATTTGTAATTAGTGAAACTTTCTTAACATACATCTCATTCAATGTATATCTTTTAAGTTAAATTAGAGATACATACCATATATTTGACCAGAAACAAATGTCAATTGACCAATTGGAGATGGAGATAGAGGCAAAGGTTTCTGTATAATAAATAATTAAGATATGTTATGATCATATTATTTGAATACTAGGTTAGTATCCCGTGTATTACACGGATTGAATAAATAAAATAATTAATAATAAAAATTTATGAATTATAAAACTATGTTTGAAGATAAAATATGATTATAATTGCATATGAACAGTTATTTCAAATAAATAGATAATAGATAAGTTATGGATAGATAGATATATAGATAAATAAATAGTCTAAAAACTCATTTATTAAACGAATTATAGTTTGTAATAAACACGAAAAATTACAGTACTATTTTTAATATAAGATATGTATAAAATTATATATACGTACTTGTTTAAACGATAAAACAATTATACTATTTTTAACTATTTTATCTAAATAGTTTTATTTTTAAATATTTGTTTTAAGATTTTTTATAAAAATTTATTGTTTATAAAAATCTTGTTTATTAAAAACTCAAGTTTCTAATTATTCTAGTTGTTTTAATAAAACTACTTTTAGAAAGTTCCATATTTTTTATAACTATTTTAAAAACAGACTGATTTATAATATTTTATTTTAAAAGGTTCAATGTTTTATAAAAGATATGTATTTTGATTGTTTTAGTAAAATTTATTTTTAAAAAGATAGTTTGATTATAAAAATATTTAGATGAGAGAGAAAAATATATTAATTGACCAACTTAATTTTTATGAATAAAGAGAAATTGTTTGAACGTTTAAATTACTTTAATACTCTTTTGGAGGAAAAATAAAGTGAGAATGTTTAAGAGAAATTTTCTTTTATTAGTATCTATAGACTATGGATATAGATTAAGATTTATCTAAAATAAGTTACAAAATTTATTATTTATTAATATATGAAATTACATATTATGTTTTTTTTAATTTTAATAATTATATACAATGTCCTTTATTTAAATAAATTTACACACATACAGTCCTTTACACTAACCATCATCCAAATATAAGTTAACTCAGTTATGTGATCATCACACAAGTGGTATATTTGTTATTGCTTTTCATATATAATATAGTAAAAAATAAAAAAATTATAACTACATAATCATTAAACCAGATTGAATGTCCAAAATAAAGTACATAATTTGCTACCGAGCGTCAATTATTGATCTGCTTGATAAAAATATCAAATAAAAAGTACTTTTAATAAGATGGAGTGTATTTATAAATCATAGATGATGAAGATGATCAATGTTGAAATATCAAAACAATGAAAACGCTAAATTTATTGTTATTGAGCTTAAGAAGAACATGGGTTTTATTGACTTATCTGACGCTTCAATAGAGATCTTGTATTTTTTTTCCATTTAAAATTATTAATGAACCTTTAGAAATTTTATTATATAAGATTTGAAAAAGAAAATTACAAAAATAGTCATCATGTGAGGAACATAGAACTGAGATAACCATATATTTAGATGAAGGCGGTTGTAAAGAACAATATGTGTACAAATTTATTTAAATAAATGACATTGCGTATAATTATTAAAATTAAAGGACGTAACATGCAATTTCATATATAAATAAAGGATATAATTGTAATTTACTTATTTATTTATATACAAAAGATGAAATAGATAAACCATAAATAAATTACTAACATGTGAATCTTAAAGTGTTTGTCATTAACCAATTGCAAATCAATAATTAAGTAGTTGATGTAAAAGTAACGCAGCAAATAGCAAAATAGTATGATAAATATACCATATATTTGTCAAGGAACAAATACCAATCGGCCAATGGAGGTCTTCGATAAAAGCTAAGGTTATTGTTCAATAAATAATTAATATATGCGTATTATCACATATTTAAATATTATTTTTTATTTATTTACAAAATATGAAATGGATAAACCTTAAATAAATTACTAATGTATGAATCATACTGACTACAAATCAATAATTAAGTGGTTAATGTAAAATTAGTACGGATAATAACAAAACAATATAATAAATATACCATATATTTAGCGGAAACAAATGTCAATTGGCCAATGGAGATGGATATAGCAAAGGTTTATGTCTAATAAATAATTAAGATATGCGTATAATCACATTATTTGAATATTAAGATTTATTTATTTACAAAAGATTAAATAGATAAACCATAAATAAATTAGTAATGTGTAAATCATTAAGTGTTTTTCATAAATCAATTGCAAATCAATGATCAAGTAGTTGATGTAAAACTAGCACAAATAATAACAAAACAATATAATAAATATACTATATATTTGTCTGGAAACAAATGCCAATTGGCCAATGGAGATGGAGATAGAAGTGAGGGTTTCTATCTAATAATTAATCAAGATATGTGTATAATCACATTATTTGAATATTAAAATTTATTTGTTTACAAATAAATCATAAATAAATTACTAATGTGCGAATCATAAAAATGTTTTTTAAAAACCAATTGCAAATCAATAATTAAGTAGTTGATGTAAAACTAGCACATATAATAACAAAACAATATAATAAATATAACACATACTTGAGTGGAAACAAATACCAATAGGCCGGAAGATGAAGATAGCAAAGGTTTATGTCTAATAAATAATTAAGATGTGTATGATCTATATTAAGATTTATTTATTTACAACAGATGAAATAGATAAACCATAAATGACTATAACTTTTTTATATGTTATTATTTTTTTTTTAAAACTATAAAATTAAAAAAAATGTCTTTAAAAAGTATAATATTGTTATATAAAAAAATTTATACGTCAATACTATATATATGTAGTTTTACGATACAACATAAATATAATATGATGTATTGCACATATGTATTTTATATACTACATATATGTAGCACATATGTAATATATGAATATCGTACCTAGATTAAATATAAAAACAATTTTGATATTATTGTGCATTTTTTTTAAAATATAACATTGTATGGAAAAGTTATAAGCGTTGAATGAAAAATTAAGATTAGTTCTTAAAATTTTGAAATTAAAACTAGTTTTCATATGAGTTTTTCCTAATTATAAGAGAGTATATATATATATAATTATTGATAACCATACATGATAATATCTATAACATTATTTTATTTCGTTAATAATTAAATCTTAATACTCATGTTCATTATTAGATGAAAAGCGTATAATTTATTTCTTCACAACTCAAAAAAATGTTGATAAAAAAATTATTTACTAAAATGGATGATTTGAAAAGTATTTATTAAAAAGGTGTTTTTATAAATTTTACTTTCCACTCTTAAATATATTGGATAAAAGATATATCTATGTAAAAATTTACTTTGAAACAAGGTAACGAAAAGTTTCTATTAAAAATCAAACATTTTGTTTGATTGTAATATTTTAAAAGCTGTTTTCTAATTTTTCTATTTATGATACACGTTTTTTTAACGTTTATTGAATTCGTATGACTCTAGACACTTATTTCTTTAAATCAAATAAACCATGAATATATTCTTTTTTAACTCTTCATCCAATACATCAACGATTAATTTTATTACTCATAAATTAATATGTTCATGTACAATTAAAGATCAAAATAAACAATTAATAGTTCATCAAGATATTATTATAGCTTTTGTATATCTGGATATTACAAAACCAAAAGAAGTTATAAACATCATTGTCTTTATTCTCTTTAAAGATACGTACATACATTTTAAAAACATTTGAATAATTCAAGTAACAAGAAAAAAACATTTGAATCATTCTACTCTAAGAGCATTCACAACTCGTTCGTTAAATTTATGTTAGTGTATTCTCTATATTATATAGTATGGTTATATATAAGTGATTGTGAGTAAATGATATGAGAAATTTACTGTTTAATCTGTATTTTAAAAAAAACACTGTTCAAAACACTATAATATTTATAATATATTTTAAGTGATTGTGAGTAAAGGAGATAGAAAAACTAATGTTAAAATTGAAAAAAAAGAGAAAAATATTGATTTTTAATGTAATTATATAGATAAAGATTAAGAATGAGTTGTGATGTGTTCTAATAAAATGGTAAATATGAAGGACACGGGGCAATACCACATTCATTCTCACAAATTTTCTATTTTTCGTTCATATTAAATAATTATCTTAATTACAAATAATATATTTTAAGTGATTGTGAGTAAAGGAGATAGAAAAACTAATGTTAAAATTGAAAAAAAAGAGAAAAATATTGATTTTTAATGTAATTATATAGATAAAGATTAAGAATGAGTTGTGATGTGTTCTAATAAAATGGTAAATATGAAGGACACGGGGCAATACCACATTCATTCTCACAAATTTTCTATTTTTCGTTCATATTAAATAATTATCTTAATTACAAATAATATTATTTAAGTTTTTTTTAGATTAAAAATGGTTTTCTAATAAATTGAGAAAGATTTCTTTTTATTAATCTTATTTATATAGAAACAAATTTTTATAAAATAATTTTTTACAACATCAAACTTATTTTAAAATATGAAATATTTTAAATTTAGTGTTTTTTAAAACAATTTTTTTATAAATCAAAAGTAATTAAAAATGTGAGTTATAATAAGGAGATTTATAAAAATGAATTTTTTTTAAACAAAATGTTTGATTTTTTTTTAAAAGCATAATTTAAAAAGTTGATATTGTTGTTTTATTTACTTATAGTTTTTACTCATACGTAAAATAAATTATATCTTATCTTAGAAATATGGTTTTATAATTAAGTAAAATTTTATTATATTTAATATTTTATTTATTCAACCCATGTAATACACAGTGTTATTAAAGCTAGTAAAAATCTATAACCGTTTATAAACAAAATATATTTATTAAAGATATAAAATCAAAATGAAGTTATTAAAATGTTTCTGTAAAGATTAATTACCATTAAAAAGTATACTAACGGAGTAATGGTATATTTTGAGTCGTTTAATTACACCCCTACTTACGCTAGTTATTTCTTTTATTGAAAACTACAGATTTAAAAATCAATATACTGTAATTCTAAATTATTTCTTTTCTTGAAAATTAAACTTATCTAAAAAATGTTTATAATACTATATTAAATAAATAAAAATGTTTTTGAAACACAGAAAAACATTTCTATTCTAAAATTTATTAAAAACATTAAAGAGAACATTTAAAAAAGATTTATAAAACATTTTAAAACACTTTTAAGTTGAAACTTTCTTTATCCAATAAGATTAGAAGAGAGAGAGAAAAAACTTTTAAAAACATCTATTTTGATAAAAAAATTCAAATCATCCATTTACTATATAAACTAGGCTTTTATCCGCCGCGCGTTACTTCGGTATCGTACACGATGTAATAAAGTATAGAATACAATCGATCTGACTCGTCGTTAAAGTAAATTTATGACAAAAAATGAATTTATATGATCGATTGAAAAAATCATTGTATTTGACACGAATAATATTTTCGTTAAAACATAGAATAACTCAAAATGTACACAAGCACATACGGTGGCATCGTATTTGACATGATAAATAATAAACTATAATCATCCCAACATGCTTACAATCAAATTTATGTTGAAACGTATAGTAAATAGAATTTAAACTGTCGAATAACAACGTACTATATTTGACCCAACTCATTTCAAAACATAATTTTCTTCGAAACGTGGACCATCACAAAGCGTACTTACAAACCGAATTGGTGTGTTACCTTGATTAGAATTCAAGAAAACTTAATGTTATTGTTTATTAGTTTGTTAATATAAGTATTATTGTTAGTTCTAGAAGATCAACTAAGGTGTTGTTTGTTTTTCTTCAAAAGCTTTTCCCCACTTTTTCATTTGCCCGCACGCAGATGCGAGAAGAGCTTTTGAGTGCGCAGACTGTTTATTTTTGGAAGACGTTTCATTAAAAAACGTCTTTCTGAGCTCTGCATGGAGAAAATGTGGACTTACTACTTTTGAGGTCTTCTAACATCTTCTCCATTCCCACCCCCCCCCCCCATCTGACTGCCCCACCTCCTCTCACCTCCCCCACCGTTCGCCCGCCTTCCCCCACCTGCGCCCGCCTCCCCCTCCGCCTACCATGTGCGTTGTTGTCCCCTCTCCACTGCGTGCCGCCCAGTTGCAGTATTCAGGGGCGCCTAGAACCTTTTTGTCAGTGTCGGCTCCGAAAGAAGTGGCGGCTAGCTTGGCAATGTCATCAACGAGGATGATGTCGGAATCGAGGGGGCAATCGAGGGCAGAGCGGATGGAGGTGGAGATGAGGACCAAGTCGAGGGTCATCGCCACGTGGACACCACTGTCGGAGCAGAGGTCATCCACCGGAGGGCAAGTTGGGGAGTTGTAGAATTTGGGTGCTTCTTTGAAGGTGAGGGTGATGATGGTGGTGGTGGTGGAGATGAGTAGGAGGAGAGTTGTTAATGTGAGAGGGAGGTGTGAAAGAGTGTATATTTTAGCAGTCTGCAAATAATAAAAACAAACAGTTTTTTTGCAGACTGCAGACGTTTAGTCCATCTCTCTTGCTACAGATGTCTGCAGATGTAGTTCGCAGACTGCAGATGTTTTCCTGCAGAAAAAACAAACAACACCTAACTGCAGACGTTTAGTCCACTTCTTTTGCTTCTACGTATCTTAATTTTAAACAAGTATGTTGGAATCTACACATGATTTTCAATTACAAGATATATAGGGGTGAGCATTCAAAACCGATAACCAGAAAAAGAATCAAAAACCGAACCGAAAATAGCCGAAACCGAAATAATCGAAACCAAAATAATCGATCGGTTACGATTAATATATGGCAAATACCAAGCCATTCGGTTTCGGTTTCGGTTTTCTTTTATACCATAACCGAAATAACCGAAACCGAACCAATAACCATATATTCATGTATTTTAGTATGTTTTTCATTTATTTTCATATATTTAAACATATTTGCATACACATTTCATGTATTTTTATGTATTTTCTTGTATTTTTACATTTGGAACATGTACAAAACATTTCTAAACAATGAAACTGAGCTCCATAAACAAACTTATAACATCAAAATTAACAAACCGAAAATAACCGAAACCGACCAAAAATCAAACCGATAACCGAACCGATACTCAGTTTTGATTTCGCTTGATTGAATTCCAATAACTGAACCATCGGTTTCGGTTTCGGTGGAGCTCAAGAACCAAACCGAACCGATATTCGCACAGCACTACAAGATATTCTTAATAATCTATAGTTCAATTGACTTATCATCACAAAGTGCACTGTTAAAAAAATAAATCTATGCGTTACTTCTTTGTGTCTTAGGAATCGATTAGAAACCCTACACACAACATATGGTTAAATTGACGATTAAAATTTCTTTATGGATGTGAAACACATATCTTGAAGCAATAATTAGTAGCCTGCTATTGTTGTTTTATACATATACATACACAATTGTTTTAGAACCACAAGATCAGCATATTTTACCAGAAAAATGATAATGTTTAATAAACTAATAAGGATAAATGTTTAATAAGAACTTTTGTAAGGTAGGAGGACTTCGGGTACTTATATGATAGACCTTTTCACTTTTTCCCGTGACACCTTGGTGTTTGATGCAAAATATGGTACTCACATATATAATGATTTACAAGGATTTGGAAGAGTAAAAAACTGAGAGCATGTGATTTAGATATTCATGTTTGGAATGAGCACGTGTTGTTATAACGACAAGTAAATATCTATACTAATAATTGTTTACATTTTGGGACTCTGGTTTCTCCTCATACTTATGTTCCCGCTCAAACCAATAACCCACGTAATCATTGTACACGGATCCTTATTTTACCCGATTCGTGTTTCAAATATGTTTCACCTCTTTTTACACGGATTCACCTTCCTTTGACTCTTTCTCCGCTCAACCTTGATTTTGATCACCTTTCTTTAATCTGCTAATCGACATGGAACAAGTTAAAGTGTAAATTTAAACATTATCTGCTTCAAGGAATCTCTGAATAGGCTCACACAATACGATCTTTGCTTTTGAGATAATCTCCGAGAAGACTTTTTTTCTACACGATAGTACTACTTCGACTTCGACCTATTATTTTGGTTCGTTAAAAGATTTCTTGATCTCTTGGTGTGCCTTATTCATCAGATAATGTTCACCTCTGCCTATTATTGGTATGATTTCTTCATCTCTGTAGATTGGGGTTTTTAAATATCCTGGTGTGCATTCGTATTCTTAAATTTTTAACCCTATTTACTTTGTTGGTACTATAACCCCTAGATTTGATCGAATTTCATTATGATTAATATTATCGAATAGCTCTCAAGTCTTTCATTGATGCTAAAGTTAATGATATAACTGGAAATGAAAGAAGATTACTAGAGTTAAAACTTATAAATTGTTTGGAGGGTTATGCTTCTCACTTGTGAGCATTCAGGTAATTAATCTTTTTGATGA
Organism: Flaveria trinervia; assembly: GCA_025506515.1. Lineage (NCBI taxonomy): Eukaryota > Viridiplantae > Streptophyta > Magnoliopsida > Asterales > Asteraceae > Flaveria > Flaveria trinervia. The sequence continues at coordinate 15,156,116 of CM046448.1, forward strand.
ATCTTATTTTTATTAAAACAGTTAATTTACTGGTTAAAGTTGGCCTTTTATATGTTTGATATATAACTTTTTTTTTTGGTAATTCTTTCGTTTGTCCTAGATTTAAAGTGTTGTTACGATAAATTTTTTAATTTGATTTAGTTTAGTGTATTCTGAATACAATTATGATAATTTTAATACAAATAATAAATTTAAATTTACTAAGTAAACTGGTATTTCAGTTGCATTAGCGTCTAGCAGAAGTGGCTCCAACAATCCAACAAAGGCTCAATGTTTGTTAACAAACTTAAGGAAAGTATGCGGTCTATATCATATTGCTTTATTTTATTGCAAATATTTTTTTGTAAATTCTATGTTCCACCTGTATATTAACTTAATAAATTTGATCAAACTATATGTTCTTGTTACACTGGGCATGCAGAGAATAACAGGTTCCATATAGCAATCCTCAGCATCCCTTTTATATGAAGGAGAGGCAGAGGGCATGTGGATGGCATCAGGCTTCATTTTGGTTTTTTGAAGCAATATCTCTCGCATCTTTTAGTTCTTAACTTTTTAATCAAATCTATAATCGAAACATAGTTCTTGCAAAAAAAATAATACTGATTTTCTATAGTTATTCTCGTGAGCTTAAATTATTGTTAATTAAATGCTCTCCTTTTGGATTAAACAAGAATAAAGTAACTTTCAAGAAGCACAATAGTAAGTTTTTGGGCTATAATAGGTTTTTTGACTCTTTATTTCTTCTTAATCTATGAGTTCTTATACAAGTCTTACCATAACATCTTGATTTTTTCAATTCGTGTACATGATTATGGACTTCTTAAATAGGTCTTTGAAGCTACTGTGAGTTCTTCAATTCTTGTACGTAATTATGGACTTCTTTAGTAAATCATATATGTTGAATTGTTGATCTTATACAGGTCCTGTGAAAGCGATTACCTATTAATTCAACATTACGAACAACTGCATTGTATAAATAATCATAAAAGAGCTACAAAAGATTCGACAAGTTTTGTAGGAAAAAAATATGAGTGCTAAAAGAATGGCCCATTAAGCAGGAGCTTTGGTAAATTAACTTATCTCAGGATCACAGTTGCCTATCTTGATGTTCAATATCCAAAGTTTTAAATTATGTTCCTTTATAATATTTTTTTAACACGTGACATGTTATATTTATGGTTAAAACGAGTGGAGGCATGACATTACTTTGAATGAAGAATGAAAAAGGTGAAGCACTTCAACTATTAGCGGTGAGAGTGGTGAAAGGATTTTGTCTATGAATCTAGGTAATGCAAAGTTGATCTGATCGTTGATGCTTTCCTGATGTTTCAATTTGGTTTGGAGGATGT